>OX421842.1:6437852-6828852 GCA_949127995.1 Suillia variegata
CGGCGCACGCGAGGCGCGTGTGGGTGCTCTGCAAAGCATTTCCGTTGCTAACCGTCAGTGCAGCTAGCCTGGCCTGGCCTGGCTGGCCCCACTTAATTGGAAATGTTGACCCCATTTGCCATTGACTGACGGTACTTGCATATGCTTATGCTTTTGCTATTGTTGTTGTTATTGTTATTGTTTTGGCATTGTTCGGCTTTTTGTGATGAGCATAAAAGATCATGAATCATGAAATTTGGAGCACAACGGATTTGGTTGTGAGCGCAGGATTGCCAAATGAATGAAACAAAATAAAATTAGAATTTTTTGAGTTTTTAAGAATATAGAAAAATTTTAAAATCAATTGAAATATTAATTAAATTTAAATTTTGATTACTACAAATTAAATTTACAAAAATTTAGATTAGATTCCTACGGCCGCATCGAACTTCAGAAATCGTAATTAAATTTGGAATAAATTTTAAAACAATTTTCGTATATAACAAAATTAAAAAATAAACATTATAAACAATTAAATTCTATGAATATATTTTAAATTTATTGTAAGTTCTTTCGAATTTTTCGCTCAACTCTTTGTTGTAATCTCCGCAAATTGGCAACCCTACAGCAAGTAACGTCCAGCTACAATTAGCTTTTGAAATTAATTAAAGCACCCATTCTACTGCGCACTGTAACCGATAGATACTTAACTTTCAGTTCAGTTCAGTTCTATCTTGTATCTTGAATTTTGTTTATTTATTTTGCTATCGCTGCAGAACCATTCGAAGAGCGTCAACGAGAGCGCGCGCGTTCAAAAAATTATCTGTATCTATGTATCTGCGCGTGCGCATTACGGTCTATTCCTGTTTTTGTTTTGGTTTAGATCGCAACCATCCACCAGTATTCACTCTCTTTACTCCCTGCTCTATTTGTATTTATATTTTTTTTAAATTTAATTTGGGACGCTTTTCACTTTGGCCACTTGTTCGTTATTGGGGATCGTGACGCTTAGAGCATGTTTTTTATTTTTTTATTTAAAGGTACTTCTTTTTTTTTTTGATGATCCGTTCCATTTCGCTTGGCAAAGCCACATAGATACTCTCTCTCTGTCTAGTATCTTTTGGATACGCTAGGCGTCATTGTGGGAGAGCGTGCCAAGAAGAGCGCATTGTTTACAAGAACAACACAAACAACAACAAAAATGCCTTGATCGCAGTGTATCTGCATGTCCATGGCTTTTATCCGCCAGTTGTATATTCTGTGCGGTACGAAACACTTCATGGATACGGTTTGTGCAGTGGCAGCAGATACGTTCAAGATAAAAACCACATATAACACACATATATACATATCTATGAAACAACCACTGTAAATCCATTTAAGTACGCTATAAACGAAAATGTAATCGATAGCTGCTCTAATTATTTATTAATTCGTCGGATACATCAATTTAGAGCTTAAGCGTGCCTGCAATTGCTACTTCATACCCACTCGTACATTATCATCAGTTTCGCGGTGCTTCCTTTGAGTTTGTCATCACAATGGCACGCTTCTTCAATCACAAATTCGTACTCAACTGTTGTAATTTGCTGTTTTTGGTTAGTATTCTTGCAAACTTTTTTCAAAAATGAGTTATTCCAGATTAGTGAAACTTGTGCTTGTCATGTGGGCTTGCCTTTCTTTTTCACTTCAAAATGTGTAAATTTGCACATCGTATTTCATTTGGTATTTTTACTTTTTGGAGTTACGAGTTCTGCTTCGTTGACCAAACAATTTTCAGTTGTAGCTCAGCTCCTCCTCACTCGTGTTGTTGTTGTTGTTGTTTATAGTGTGCACGAGTGGTAGTGGCAGTTGGAATTTTTGTTCTTGTTTGGTTTCGTTAATTATTTTCAATATTTTCAAACGCACCAACGCAGTATTACATCAAATCCATTGAATCATCGGTGGCAGTGGAAGAGTCATAATTAGGAATTTAAAATTCTTTAATAACCGAATTATTATACCATTTCCGTTTGACCTTAAAGATTTGGTTTTTAGCAAAAACTCGTATAAAGATAACCACTCTAATTTGACTAGTAACTACAATCATTTGTCGAACTTGGTCGCGTTTAAGCTTAACTATTACCTCATTTAAATTATTTGTAAAAAACTTAATTTCTACATCTTACATTAATACAAAAGTACCTTAAAACCTGGACAAAATATACCAACTATAATAAATTACCTTGTCATGCTTTACAGCTCTGCGGCATAACGTTGATAGTATCCGGCTTCTATCTCTTTTCGGATTCCAAACGCATTTTGCTCTCCAGACTGCTGGCCGCAACGAGTGACCAACTGAATAGTCTACCACAGCCGCTCTTCTACTACATTGCCATTGGATTGACAGTGGCCGGACTGATAGCAGTGTTGGCCGCCATTGTCGGCTTCTGGGCATCATGTCTCAACACCTACTGCTTCCTGAGCCTGTACTTTCTGACAGTTGTTGTGCTGCTGCTCGCTGAATCTGTGGTCTGTCTTGCAATCACACTGTGGCCACATTGCCTTGGCATCAGTTTGGATGAATCGAAAATGGTCAAAGCACTGCAGGGCAATTACGGTGTGCCCGGCAAGGAACAATTTACCATTGCAATGGATTTGGCGCAGACGCGTTTCGAGTGTTGCGGCATGAACAGTGACATTAATTATGATACCTCATTGTGGAAGCTGCAGGGTTATGGTCAACGGGATTGGGTGGTGCCGTTGACATGTTGTGTTCTCGAGAATGTCAGCGATAGGCGTGCGTACTTGGATCCACAGCCCGCGAATGAAACGCAATGTCAGACGCTACTGAAAGCCGATCATGAGCGACATCGTTATACGACGTCGTGTCTTAACTCGCTGGACAATTGGTATCGCGAGCAGTATGTGATATTTTTGGGTGCCAGCCTTATTGTGGCCATTGTCGAGTTTTGTGTGCTGCTGGCCATTATTATCAACTGTACGAAGATATCGGCGCGACGTGTGGTACAGGTCGATGGTCTGTTGGAAATGCGTTCGCGTGCCAAGTCGCGCCAAATGCTGGTCGAAAATATATACGAGCCAGAGGTGGAATTAAGGGCGGCTGGTGGAAACGTTGGCGGACGTCATGCCATCAACAGCGATTTGTCGTCCATGGACTTTAAGGAGCTGTATGTGCAACCTCGTGATTTGTACAAGCAGCGCTATAACACGACGTTTAAGCCAAGTCCAAGCGATTATAGTTCACCGCACAGAAGCTTTTTAGTTTAGGTTTGTGTTTTTATTAGGTTAATATTTGCATTTCATTTTCGTTTATAAGAGATTGTAATTTTAAAAATAAACCAAAGGTTATTTTAAATGTAAAAGTGTGTTCTTAAACTTATATTCTAATCAATAACCATGTTCGATCTTAAGTTGGACAGTTCCAAGGTTCATAGTACTTAAGTTTGATTTGTATTAACAAGTAGTTTAAAGTAAAGCTAAAGTTAAAGGACAATTATTTAACAGCAAAAGGATTTAAAAATAATTTAAAGTTCAAATTCCAAATAAATTAAACATTTGGTTAAAAACATTAGATAACCTCCAGGTTCAATAATTAATACTGCTTTGCATAGAATGTAGGAGTCTTAACACTAAACAAGTATAGCGGGCTATTGAAAATCATCATCAGTAGAAGTATCGTCGCCGGCCAAACGACAGACTTTTCGCTTCTTACGCGCATTAACGACAGCTACTTTGGTAAATTGTCTCTTGGCGCGACGTCGTTCTTTTAAAATCTTTTCAGCGCGTTCCAAAGGACAAAGTGAAATATCGGCCTGTGGTGGTGGATTTAAAACATCGTCATCCTCCTCATTGACAACAAACGAATTTGGCAAATATTGAGAAGACTCGACCGGCACCGCTTGTGAGTAAATGTCGGAGTGATCGTTATAGACGCGAAAATTCGGTATTTTAAAGGCACCGCGGCGTTGCACAGGACTTCTGTAAGGAGGACAAATACACAAGAGTATATTACAAATAATTTTTTTTATATAGGAATATTTCTACGCACTTTAGCGACTGCAAGTACATCGCCTGCTGGTGTGAGGTAGAGGCAGCATCGGGTTCCGGCTCACTCTCACTGGACACTACCACCGAATCGTGCAGATAATGACCGAGCGTATGCTCGGCCTCATCTTCGCTCTGATCGGAGCCACTGACAGCGGCTTCTTGTTGCAGAAACGAATTTGCGACCAAATGGCGACGTTTTTTGCGTCGTTGCTGTTGGATGTTGAAGGAAAATTAAATCAACTTCACTAAATAAAAAATACAATGTTCAACAACCTGCTGGGTGGCGGCTATTTCCTCGGCCTCACTTTCGCTCTTTTCCGTTAGCAGCTCAACGACATCACATTGATTTTGTTCATTTTCCGAATCACTGTCGAAAATTTTACGCTTCCGCGAATGCGGTTTACGGAGTACAATATCATCGCCCGGCGAATCGCAGTTCGCGTTTTTGTCACCCGTTAATATGGCAAGTGGCGTTTTAACCATTGGAATTCCGGCATTACGTCGACGTGTGTGTTTCATGTACATATCGAATATGCTAGGTGAAGTTTCGAATTTCTGCGACTGTGCAATGGGCTGACTTGTAGGTGTAACTGCGGTCTTGACCGTGGTTGCCGTTAGTTTCGTCGGCGTTCGCAATTGTATTATGGAAATGGGTGCTCTGGCAGCCTTGGCTGCTAGTTTAGCGGCTAGGCTTTGTTTGGGCGGCGTTTTATTGTGGGCTTTAATTGGCGAGGCTTCATCCCAGGAGAAAAGATCAGGCGATTGACGCGCTTCCACGTGCGGCGCCAGTAATCTATTCGATGCGACAATGTTTTCTAAAGCTTTTGTGAGTTTTTTGACTTCAGGTTCTTTGATTGAGTTGGCCACAAGCATTTCTTCCTCAGAAAATGGCTCCAGAAATGCATCCATATCAAAATCCAATTCGTTAAGAAGCGAATTTTTCTCTTCGTCATGCTTTTCTGTCACTTTCATTAAGTTTTTTATAGGTTTGGTGTCGAGGTTTGGCGTTGAGGCTGCCGCATGTCTTATTAAGACTGTAGAGAGCTTGTGCAGACTTAAATCCAAGTCTTCGGGCGTAATGTCATCGTTGGTGGGCGTCTCGATTTTGAAATTACTTTCGCTTTTTATCTGGGGTCTAGTTGAACTTGGATTAGTTATCAGTTTGTGGTTTTTCGATAATTTAGAAAAGTTTTCTTGAGATAAAGAGATCTTTCCTGGACATTGTACTTGTTGTTGGGAGCTACATACGACTTTACTCATATTGCTTTCGGATTTCTTAACCTCCTGTTTTATTTCATATTTTTCCTCGATTTTCTTGACCACATTAAAACTCTCAACATCCGGTATTTGTAAGTTTCCCAAGATATTGTCATCATCTGACAGAAAACTTATATCATTCGGCATTTCAATGTGCTCTCCGCTACTTTCATGCGATTCTTCAAGTCGCTCCAGCAATGGAGTAGACTTTATTTTCGTCTCCTGTCGCTTAAAAGCTCTTAGCAATGGACCCTGCATTGGTGTCGATCTATTAGGCAACTTGACGTTTGCGAATTCATGCCACTGACTGCAGTATTTCGATTCCGTAATATTTACATCTGAATCGAATAGAGTGTCTGCCTCCAGTAGCGTATCGTAAACCATAGATTCGGCAGCAGGAGGTGGAGTTATCGGTGCAGTATTCATTATTTCTTGATAACGTTTGGATTTCTTCAGTTCCTGCTGAATATAATCAGTGTTATCGATGTTGGGATCGGGCGCCGGCCCATTTGCAAAAATCCGTTCAACGCAGGCCATAAAATCGGCCTCTTCTTCTATTGCTTCTTCTTCGGTGATCTCATCTGTATACGGATCCTCGGGTACCATAGATTTCTGTTTGTACTGTTCATATTCCAAGTCTTCGAGAAAGTACATCACCGCTTCTTTACTTCCACCACATAATTCTAAGACAATTTGATAGTTTTCTCGAATTTCCTGTTCCTCTTTGGACATGACAGCAATATCATCGTTCACTGCTACTGCGTCAACAATCTCCATACGCTCGCACGCTTCACGTATCAATTCTGGTTTCTGTTTTAGCAGCAGCAGTTTGGATTCCCGCGAGTGTTTCTTAGATCTGAGCTGATCCCAAACATCTTCGATGGGCTTAGTGGAAGGCACTAAAGCTGGAGTTTCCCAAAGTTCATTTATTTTACAGGAAGGGTTGAAGTCAATTGATGTTTGCGTGCTCAGGACTTGCGTATTCGGTGTGGATAATACATCGGGCATATTAAATTTGTTGCTTCTGCTAAGACTCTTTCGCTGAGTCTGCTCAGTTGGCACTTGTGTAATGGCGACAGGCAGTATGGTGGGCAAATCGAGCCCTTTAAAGAAGCTCTCGATTTTATGGCAGCTATTAGTGTTATTCTTTTGTGTCTGTGTACTTGGCGCTGGAGTGGGACGCGTACACATTTGGAAAATTTCCATATCTTCGGCATCATGTGGCGCCTGAAGATTCGGTTTCCGAAAAAACTTGCGCAAATCTTGACTACCTTTCAACGGTGCTTTTGATGATTGCTTTCCTTTGACTTTTTTCGAAGTTTCCTTGATTTCCTCGACCACGTCCTCTTTCACTGGTGGCTTTATAAACGTGTGTACACATTGTGGATTGTATTCGGTCGGTACAAGACGTGGTGCTTGCTTGTATAAATCGCGCTGTATGACAACCGAACGCAAAAGTTTCTTGTTGGTGGTATCCTTCGAGCCGAGTACATCTTTAAGCAATTGCTGCTCGCGTCCCTCGGTCACAAGCATTACAACGTTGCCGTTTTTCCGTCGGCCCGTGCGTCCAATGCGTTGTATAAAGCGTGTTGGATTTGAGGTGCTTATGTCGAAACACACGATAAGCTCTACTTCGCCGACATCGATGCCTTCCTCACCGATTGAAGTGGCCACAAGTATATTGCTCGTGCCGGCGCGAAAGTCGTTCATAATTTGGATTTGCTGTTTTTGTGTAAGTGCGCGCAGTGAACCCGTTGTGCCGCCCTGACCTATATGGAGTCAGTTTACTCGGATTTCAAAAGTATAATTAATAATTTATACGAATTTTGTACATACCCACAAAACAGCGTGGTTTCAGCAGCGGCTTATGCTGCAGAAGCAAGCGATAAATTAGCATTACCGACTCGCGATATTCACAGAAGACAATGGCGCGTGATTCCGGATTTTCCTAAAAAAAAAAAAAAACAACACACATAATTAAAAAAAAATATCAAAATGTTCCAAGTTAGTTAAACCAACCTGAAAGTGCGCCAACAAACAAGCACGTGCCTGCTCAAACTTTGGATGTCCAAAATCCAAGTCCGCCGGCATTTCAGCAATAGTTCCATTAGTCATAGCGTGTGCCGACACATCGAACGGATTTGGACCCAGCTGCACGCGCATTCGCTCTAAAAGCGCACGCAAACGTCCATCCATTTTGACCACAAACTTGTCGCGTCCCTCGTCGTCCTCTTCGAAATTGTTTAAGAACACACGCAACCCATGACGTTCAAGCAACTCCAGCGCATGATACAAACTGATACAGATGGAAAAATTCGACGTCACAGCGGAATGCTGCGGATGACGTTGCTGCAGCGATTGCTCGCGAAAGCGTTTCTGTTCGAAGAGCAGAAAGTTGCGATTCATTTGTGCGGGATGTGAGCTCCCGCCGAGCACTTCTGCATCGATTAGCTGACGCAAATAGGGATCGATAATCTGCAGCAGCTCATCGTAGGCGGTGCGTATATCGTCGCCGAGCGGAACAACGACGGTACGCATCTGAGTATAAAATAAAACAATAATATAAAAACTATTGATACCAAAAATTTGTTTACATACTGTTCGCTTATGCACATACGGCGCCACATCGATAGATGTATCCCATCGCACCTCCAGATGCGATATCAATAAATTTCGCACCACTTCAGCAACATCTTCGACCGTGCGCCCGGGCGTTGCCGATAGCGCAAGTACTCGAAAATAGGGATTACGCTGCAGAATGGCCTGTGTTACCTCCGTGTACGCATACCGGCCCTTGGCCTTGTGCGCCTCATCTACAACGAGCAACTTCACCTGTGAAAAGGGAAAATCCAAAGCATCCGCCGCTTCGCCACCCAAAATATCTGAACGCACGACTTGAGGCGTCGCGAAAAAGACACGCTTTGTGCGCCACAATTCAGTGCGACGCGCGGGCGCCAATTTGCCAGTCAACTCCACTGTCTCTTTGTTTGGAAATGGCATAATGCGTTGGCATGCTTCAATTTGCTGTGCGACCAACGGACGTGTGGGCGCCATAAAGATAATTTTGCCGCGTGGATACCAACGATAAATGTTGTACATCACGACGGCCGCGATAAAGGTCTTGCCCAGACCGGTGGGCAGCACGACAAGTGTGTTGCGATAGAGCGCCGTATGCGAAATCGAGTATTGATAGTCGCGCTGCGGCAGATTTGTGGGATAGAGCCAAGTCTCACCGACGTTGTTGTCGAAGCCTTCATGTTGTGCGGCTGTGCGCAGGCGTGACTGGTCCTGAGAGTTCGGCGGTGCGTCCAACAGACGTTCGAGCTCGGCATCGTCGAGATTCAAATCGGTCCAGGGATTATCGACGTCTTCCTCTTTCTCAGGCGTGGTTGTTGTTTTTGCAGTGCCCGCGCTCATTTTTGCAAATTACATTTTTATTCTATAACCTTTAACACATGTAAAATTGTATTTTTATTTAAAAAATGAGTTTCACTTAAATTTTGTTTGTAAATAAATTATTTGGATTGCGAAAATTAATCAGCTGGTCTAACTTTTGGTCAAGTTGACAACCCTGCACTGTTTACGAAAATTGATGAGGAGGAAACCGAAACTTTCCACAGTTCACCAACGAACAGTTCCACAGTTTAAATAAAAGAGACAACAAAAGACGTTCTCGTAGCGTTTCATTCTAACACGTATTCACACACATACCTACTGTACCACATACGCTGCGAGAGAATCGTGAGCGTGAGGTGAGCGAATGTTGGCACCGTTGTTGTTTGCCGCACAGGGTAGACAATCCAAACCTCATCGCACTTAATTTCAATTTTCAGTTCAACGAAGTGCACGAAAGACGAACGTTGAGTTTTTTGTTCGTTCGTTTGCTACTATTTTTTTGTTTTTTGCTCGTTTCGCGATTCGTTCGTGTGGTTAGATTTGTTCTCCCATGGCGAGAAAAGTGCAGAGTCGAGTGTGGTGGTTGTTTTCGTAAAACAACAAAAGCACGCATGGGACGGAGGACAAACAGACAGACATCCTACTACAACTATCATTTCGACCGGTCGAAAGGGCAGGCAAGGTGATATTGTTGTTGTAATTGTCGTATCTTAAAAATCGGTTTGGCGCGCTGTGAAATCTTTAAAACGAACACAATAACAAATATAAACGCAATGACAAATGCATGTGAATAGCTTAAAAAGCTAAAAGTTAAAAAAAATTAAATTAAAAAAGTCTATCACAGATAAACGCAAATACAGTGAAATTTAACTTACCTTCAAACTGACAGCAAGCAACAAAAAATAAAATAAATCGTGCAAGCCCGACTTGAGCGAGAGAGAGATTTCATTCAAGCCTTCTTCGACTGATACTCTCTTTTGTCTCTTACGAATTTCTACGCCATTCTTCGTGCAGCAACAGCAACATTTGTTGTTTTTATATTGACGCATCACATCTCCGGTGGTCGTCTCTCACCGCTGATGATTTAGTTTGTTGTGTTTTTGTTTTATCTGCTATATACGCGCCACTGTAGTGTGTTCTCTTTCTAACGCACACGTGTACGCGTGCAGTGAGAGCGCGCGTTCGATTTGATCGCTCGCCAAAGAAGTGAGAATTTGATCTGATTTTGTTGAGAGTGCATAGCGATGTTTTAATTCAATCAGAACATAAATTTTATGAAGTATTCGATTTTGTTTTTACAGTGTGTGCAATTGAATTACTATTATTATTATTGTTATTACTATTGCGAAATAATATAATTGCTGTCAAATTTTTTGACATTTATTGCCGTAGCAGCACTTTCAAACAAAAGGCACAAGATTTTTTAAAGGTAAGTTTAATTTTTTTTAAATTTTTTTTATTAAATTTTTGTATTTTCGCAAATACAATATATATGCATAATTAGTGATATATAATTCTACCTGGGTAAGGTTAATACACAATTAAATAATAAAAGTCCGCTAAAATACGGTGTTTACATTATTTACATAAGGAAAAAAAAAACAACAACAATGTTTTGGTTTTGCCAATTAATAATTAACGGAGTGCCGAATATTGTTTAGGTACAAAGTTGAAATTTTAACTACGATCTTCCAAGGAAAGGCGACGGTATTCACAGTTAATGTATAAGTTAATACGATTGAGGTTTGCCATAATTGCGTGAATGTCATTAATTTGTAGTACCTGTTTTTTCCAGACTTAGGAAACATATTTTTTTACATAAAACTAAATGTCTTGCACTAAATATACCCGAAAACCGTTGAGTATATCATATTCTACTACTATGTTTAATCCAATGTCCGTCTGACTTTTTTGTCTATATGTGTGTAAACTCGAGAATCGCTTAACCGATTTCATTCAAGTTGTAACAAATTTGAATAAAATCTGTAAAAAGTTCATCACGCCCACCTATTACGCTTACAATTTGTGAAATTAATTGAAAATATTGTTTTTTTTTTCTAATATGCTCCAAAAAATTTGAAATTTGGTATCCGATTTAGTATAGTCACAGTCGGCGAAAAATGGGCGTAGTTGGATAAATATAACGCACGCTATTTGAAAAAGGGTTGGACCAATTTTCGCCCATTCGATTAATTCGTATGTACAAATTTTGTGTATGAGTTAAAAATGGGCTTAATTATATTAATTTACCGCCTACCGCCATAACGCAGGCAGGTGCAGTATTACTATGACACATACTTGAGATTTTGTATGGTTACTGGCGATAATTTCGCCGCCGTAACTTAGAAACGCTACACCGGTAAGTGCCGGGAAGTTCGGGTAACATTTTCTTTTTATAAGTAACATTGCAACGCATTCCGGGCATTCGCTAGTATTAAATATAATTTATAATTCTATTTTTGGTCTAATTAGACTGGATGTTATCTACCAACTCAAAAGCTTAAGAGTTAAAATACTAGGAAGTTCCAAGAAATCATTTTAACTACTTCCAACTTGGAAGTAGTACAAACTAGTATTTTCAATTGTAACCAGTCATTGGTGCAATTTATTATGTCTTACAGAGATTTCAAAGTCAAGTATTATAACCACTTAAATTACGTTTTCGAAGTGAGAATATCTTCGGTTATACTCACTTTGCTTATTTCTAAGAAACTGCGTTTGTTTTATTTCAATAGCTTGTTGCAGAAAGTCTTTTTTTCTAATGCTAATATTAAACAACTGTTAGCTTTTTTCTGTTAGTTATTTTCAGAATGTACTTATTTGTATTGAGTCAACAGTTGACATCTTATACTCCAGTACCATATAAATGTGTACCTAAACTTTGAAATTATTAATTAAAGAAAATTTCGCTGTTGAGTTTGAAGTAGTATCATTGATAACCAAGTTATATCACTACACTTTGAGTAGTTAATCAACCGACTATAAAAGGCTATTGCGTTTCTAAACAGAACTTAGTTTAAAGTAAAACTTCTTCAACGAAACAATGTACTTCATTTACGTTCTTTTCGCGGCAGTGGCCTGTAGTGCCGCCGCTAGCGTTAACGCAAACCCCAAACCGGAAACACCGTCCTCACACTCGCCGACACTGAACGTAGAAGGTCGCATTGTCGGTGGACATGCGGTCGATATCAAAGCGGTTCCGTATCAAGTTTCGGTTCAATTCAATAATAGACACTCTTGCGGCGGTAGTATACTGAGCACCAAAACGATTGTGACTGCTGCGCACTGCCTCAAAGGATACAATGAAAATGGCCAAATTTATAGAATCACAGCGGAACAGACCAGCATACAATATGGTGTCACACGCATCGGTGGCTCGAAGAATGTTATACGCGCATCGAAACTACTGCTGCATGATAAATATAACGTAAAGACTATGGACTATGATATTGCGTTGATTTTCTTGGCCAAGGACATACCGTTCAGCAGTGTGGCACGTGCCATTACAGTGGCGAAAAAAAATCCTGTCGGTGCTAGTCTCACGGCAACCGGTTGGGGTCTAACACAGGATGTCTTGCGTATGGTGACAGTCACGCTCAAGTCGAATGCTGTCTGCGCCGCGCAGTATAAGAAGATTAATAAAGTCATTACGAGTCGGATGTTGTGTGCCGGTTATTATTATGGTGGTAAGGATGCATGTCAAGGTGACTCGGGTGGCCCACTAGTTCAAAATGATCAGCTGTATGGTATTGTATCGTGGGGCGAGGGTTGTGCCCATCCGGACTTTTATGGCATTTACACCAATGTTGCCGAACTTCAGCCTTGGATCAAGAAGAACCTAAAAAAATAGACGACCTCAAGATGTTCGTCTATCTTTTGCAGTTAAAAATGCGAACTTTTTAATAAGTATCATAAATAAATATCATTTATGTATATATTTTAAATAATAAACAGTTTGCTAATATTGGTTATGAATGGAATAATGTTTTATTTGTAATATAAATTTATAAAGTTTTGTAAAGTTACTTCTCTTTTGGAAAACACATAATGAAGTTTAAATATATAAATTTTAATAAACTGTAGTTTTTTCAAATAAAATTCAAACACATTACATAGGCTTAGAAACGTCCATTACTCTGTAGATGCTTTTCGATCCATGGTCGCAGTACGGCTACGCTGCTATAAAGTCCAAAAAATTCCGGTCGAGCACAGCCCCAACCCCACGATACAATGCCGACCTGTTGTTCGCCATTCGCAGTCGTCAATGGACCGCCCGAATCTGCTTGGCATGCGTCTCTGCCACCACCATAGTAACCAGCGCACAACATACGATCCGTAACGACTTTATTCACCTTTCGATACTGATCGATGCATACCGAATTATCTTTAACCGTTACCGTCACTGATTGTAAAATCGCTGAAATATAACCGTTTTCGTAGAGTGCACCCCAACCCGTTACACGCACTTCTTGCCATTTAATCGGATTTTGGCTGGCCAATGGAATCGGTTTGGCAACGTCGCTAAGGGGTATTGACTTCTCTAGAAAAATTATGGCGACATCATAGTCCATGTTATCTTTGTTAAACCATTCGTGTTTGATGATTTTAGAGGCCCAGATGATATTATCAGAGCTTCCACATGCGGTTACTCCATACTCGATGTTGTAGTAATAGTAAGACTTTTCGAAACAGTGGGCCGCAGTTAGAATAGCCTTGTTATTCATAATACTGCCGCCGCAAATGTGATAACTCAATTCACGCACCGATACTTGATACGGAACTTGTTTGATATTGATGTCCCGTCCACCCACAATGCGTCCATCCAAATTCAAATTTGGATTTGGTTGTGTCTCGGGTGGAATGTTGGCGGCATGGCTCCAAGCTACCGTGGCGGCGAATAGTATAAACAGAGCGCGAAACATTGTCTAGGTACGAAATTGCAATTTAAACTACAGGTTTCCAAAGGAAATGTGACGTTTAAATACTTCGGTCAAGACGGTATCCAGAGTTAAACCTTATCATCTGTTGATAAGATTAAAGTTTGCAATAATTGCTCGAATACCTCAGAATTTTAGTACTTGGTATTCGAATATTTTAGGTAATTATTATAAAAAAAAATTTGTTCAAAGGATCGATTGATGATTGTCCAGGAATGTATGATCAAATTTGAAATTATTAAACAAGTTTTAGAAAGCCAGAGTTCTTTTTTTATTTTATATAAACCCGTTGATTGATTTGTTATCAAATAGCGAGTACCTATCTTAAACCGGTTTAAGATAACACAACCGTTTAGAATTTCAACAATTTGCTTATTCAAAATTATCATTTTGCTATTATCAATAAATTTATTTATTAAACCTGTTGCAAATCAAAACAAAGAAGTGGCAATTTTTAAATTATTATAAAAATTTCTTTATCATTTATTCAATTGTAAAGAAATTAATTACAAATACAAAAATATCTGATATTCGCATTTATTGTCGTTTGTGATACCCTCCGGAAGAGTAATCAATTCGTATAATAAATTAAAATAAAATAATAAACCTTTAAGTTAAAGCCCAACGGAAACGTTATTGAGAAGAACATAATAACTTATTTTTCGGTTTTTAATTGATGGAAGCGGTACGACTCGAAACGAGTTATCGCGCAAATTGCAAATCAATACGCAAGACTGAACAGCAGCATTGACCTCTTACAGTGACTCACTACAGAAATATTCTAAATTCCATGGAAATCGTATCGAAAATTCCACAAAGTAAAAAAAATACAAAACTCATTATCATGAAGCATTTTAATGCGCCACACAAAACATGGTGCCAAAAATTTAATAAACACGAGACAAACAAATATTCGACACGATGAAGAAGAAAAAAATGTATAGCGCTGTTGTATGCAACACTTTCCAGTGATGCCACGAAAAACCAGTTTCACGTTTAAACGGAAAAAAATTACGAAAAAATAAGAAAAAACGTAAAAAAAGTAATAAATGAAAAGTAACCAAACGGATAAACCACCTACAGCCAACGCCGACCAAGCAAACAACCTAATGACGACGATGACGACCACGACCACGATGAACCAACTAACTGCCCAGTTGAGCCACTGCCGCCGCCACAAAGAAGGTTGACGAAACTTCAGAGCCGCAGCAAGCGAACACAAAAAAATAAAATTAAAAAATTAAAACGAAAAAAAGTAACGAAAGAAAATTAATAATACAAAAAAAAAAACCTAATGTCAAATCGGCAGCGCGTCACATACCACAAACTCCAGCCACACTCGACATCGACTTCGACGACCAATGTCGAAGAGAGGAGCAACACAATTAGGTCATTTACCCGTTCAGGCCGCGGCACGATATCGCATATGGCCGCAGTTGAAATTGAAGTTGAAGTATTTTGTAGTTTAGTTAGTGTACTTGAGATCGTGCACAGCCGAGTGAGAGAGTGCGTACACAAACCTTAAGACGATGTCAATGATTTCTTCAAAGTAAATCTTTTTTCGTTATACCTTAACTAAGGTAAAATCAAACCCTTTACGAAATCAATAATCGTTACATTTTTGAAGTCAATACGTTTATGTCAACTTACTGAATACAAAAAAAAAGAAGATGCACAAATATCAGACGATCAGATCATCATCAGGTAGCAACATATTGCTGCGACGACTTCCGGTTGTGGAGGAAGACGACGCTCAGAGACGATTTCGGTTTTTTGGTTTCGATATGAAAACGAACGATGACCGAAAAATTAAAAATCAAATTTTTTTGTTGTTCTTTTTTTTTTGAAAATTCGAAAGATCAGCGCAGACATTGTTGACAACAACAACAATAACAACAACCATAAAACGTTGACAATGAAATAACCCAAGACAACAATAAAACTGCTGAAAAAAGTACAAAACATGTACAAATAGTAAAGAAATAAAATTGATGGACAACATGAAATGAGCGAGTGTGTTAAAAAGAGGTACAAATACAAGTCAGAGAGGGAGACTGTCGAGAGAGAGAGAGCGTACACACAAGTGCGAAGAGTCCGATAAAAAAAGGTGTACTCAAAAGCAGATAAACCACTTTACAGAAACAACATCATTCATGCATATGCTTGGATGGCATGGGATGGTATACCTTGTTTTTATTGCTTTTGTTGCTGATGCATCATTTTGCAGCACACCAAAGTACACCAAATAATAATATTATATTATTTTGAATAATATTTTAAAGTATTAAAGTTAAATGCAGAATACCGTAATAGGTAGAATTATACAAGAGATTCCATTTTTAATATTAAATAAATTTGTTGGTTTAAAAAAAACATGTCAATAACCCATAATATTAAAATAAAAACAAAATTTAAGCGATTTAAAAAAATCGAAATCTGTTTTATGGTAGTTTGACAACTTAGTGAGCGCAAGACACTTTTTTGATACCTTTTCTTCTCAAAATCAGATCATACGTACACATATAACGGGATCTACAATTATACCTGATTCCGAATGACAATTTAAAAAAGTTTTTTTTGCAACTTATTCGAGTACTGTCAAAAATATACAAAAATTTCTGATTGATTACGGTCGAACAGAAAATCAAATATTTCTCCTTACTTTCTAAAAAATAAAACTCTGGTTCTAAACTCATTGAAACTCCAATTCTAAGCTCATTGCACCCTTGTCCTAAAACGCAAGGTCGAACCGAAAATTGTCCACTTCAACTGCCACGAGTGTGAAGGATCTGGATCTTAACTCACCGAACATATTCAGTAGTTTAACACACTTGAATAACTGACCTTAATAATCTTTAATATACTTTTCTTTGTAAAAATCTTAAAATTGTTTACAGATAATTCTTTTTTATTTAATTATAAAATCGATATGTTAATGTAACTTTTTGTAATACAAATTAATGAGATGAATTTTATTTAATCACGTGATTAATTCACGCTCCCTTCTTTAACTTTAATACTTTTTAACATAAAATTTTGTATTTATTGTATTTAGAATTTTTTTAAATGGTTTATTACAAATTTCAATCAATTTTCAAACATTTTCGATTGAGTGTAATGATTTATGCTCTTAAATGTACTTTCACGAGATTCATTACCAAATTAAATCTGCTCAATAGTTTGCAAAAACAACAAAAACCCCAAAATCAATTATCATCCCTTTTGCTGCGAGCGCATACAAGTATATCAATATCCTTTGGCTTTTGTTTGCGGAGAGTGCATGAAGAGAGAAGCAGAGCAGAGCACAGAGGGTGCACAGCAGGCGCAACCACTCGCCACTGCTCCGATTGCGAGTGAAACGTCGCGCGCCTTAAAATACCAAAAAATTCATTTAAAATGTCAAACAAACAAAAATTACAGAAATAAAACACATTAGTATGCGGTGTGTGTGTGTGTGCATAAGTGTGTGTGTACATGTGTTTCTTGCCATATGTGCCTGTATTGCATACTCACAGGATGACAGAGCAGAGTGTTAATCTTTTGCGACTTCTTAAACACTTTTCGGCGCGACGTCGCTAGCAACACTCGCATTCATTTTTATTTCTATGCGTTAACAGCTCGCGAAATGAATATGGGTGCACTTATATATATAAATCTTAGGATAAACGAAATGGACGTCATCGATTTGTTAACTCTTGAATACTTTGGTAGCAACTGCAAACTGATATTAAATAGTCGCGGTGTGTCTCTTTTACGAAGTTTGTGCGCTGAATTTTCCTGATAAATATATTTCTGTCTAGAAAATAAAAACAGCTGATTTACGAATCATACATATCTAAGGTAAATGAGTTTTAGGAGGCATAAATGAGCTTAAATGAATACTACTATAAATGTTGGTGTCTAACATTTGAGCTTTAAACTTTTACTATATAAAAAATTAAAAAAACAAAACACTGCACTTATATACTTTTCATCCACTTTATATTCCTGAAATTCGGAGTTTTCTTTTGCTGCACTCCAGCCTGGCACCGTCAATTGATTTAGCGCGACAAAGCTTGTTGCTGCTCCTGAACGACGACGACGATGACGACGATGATGATGTTTTGGTTTTTCCCCCATTCCAGGTGTTCACCGTTGGTCGTGCACCAGGCGCACAGCTTCGCTGAATCGCTCAATCGCGCGCTGACTCCTATTTTTGGTTGTGTTGCGGTTTGTTTTGTTTTGTTTTGTTCGCCTTCGCCTTTGCCGTGGCTCCTTTTTTGCTGTGCTGCCAGCAACTTTGGCTGCAATTGTGTTTGTGTTGTTGCGCTTGCTGTTGCTGTTGCCTACTGCAGTTGTTGTTGATGTTGTCGTGCTGCAAGTCGTTGCGTGGCATGGCATGGCATGGCTTGGCGTATCGTCGCTGCAACTTGTCCACTGCCTCTGACTGCTGCACTATTTGCCTTCATTTCGCTTTGTGTTGCAAGCATTTTCATGTGGTTTTTGTGCGATTCGATTTGAATTGAATTGAGTCACTTGCTGCAACAATTGCTGTTGCCGTTGTTGCTTGCTGCTGGTTTTCTTTTGGGAGTAACGTGTTTCTTTTATTTTTGACCGCAGCTGTTACAATAATTTTTAAAACATTTATAGAAAGTGATTATTTTTACTTTATTTTAAAAAAATAAGAAAATTTTTAAATAAAAAAATATATGTTAATTTTAAATTTAAAATGATAAGAAAATTATCCTCGTGCATTTATAACCCCTTAAAATGATAAAGAAATAATTTTTCTTTATATTCTTAAGATACTTTATTGTATCTGCTTAACATTGGCTTCCCCCATCCCTCTCCCAACCCAAACACAAAGACAAAGTCAAGAATTTGGTGAATCATTTTGGCAATTTCAAAAATAAATTTCGCAGTTGGGGAAATTTAACAAAAAGATACAACAACAACAACAAAACACCGATCGTTGCGAAGTATATTTGTATCTGTATCTGTATCTGCATTTGCAACGCAACGCAACGCAACGCATCGAACGAATTTATAACTCAATTTAAAATTGAAACCAATTAAAATGCTTTTAAATCAAATTATTGCGATTTGTTTATTTATTTTCGAAATCTTTGTCGAGCGAACGAACAAACAAACAATTGAATATGTTTTTGTGCTCTGAGGCAAGTATGTATGTGCGAGTGTGTGTATCTATAAAATATACTCATATATTCAAACGTAAAGTACGCAAAACTCTCAAGTCCATAATTTTTGTCTATAATTTTTGTCGATATTTTATTTGTATGCAGTTCCATTTCGCGTTCGACTCACTTGACTTTTTCAATAAAATCACTTAGACAAACCGCAAACTATTGACTTAGTTTGTTTTGCATGTGATGTTGTCCGTCGTCTCGCAGTTGCTCACATCGCATAGATGCTTCTTCTTCTGCCCACCGATAAGCGAGCGCTCAAGTGTTTTTCGTATTTTTATAATTGTTTGTGTATTTGGATTTTTGTTGTTGTTGTTGATGTTTTCTTTAGTTAAAACAGGCACAGCCAGCGTAAGTAATGAGCACAGTGGACGAAATGCATATCAAAAATAATATGAAAATTTTATCAAAAAATTGGATTTTATTTTCTGTGCAAATACGAACTGAATCGTATAAAAGTTATTCGCATTTTATTTATTTAATCATTCTTCAACACTTATTTATGAAGCAAAGAAATATTTCTAACACCGGATTTAATTTTTAGTTGAAAGTGAAAATATTTTGTTATTTTGTTTAAAAATATAAAAATATTATTTAAATTAATTACATTATTATAATTTAATTTAAGTTTAGTTAAGTTGAGAAACTCGATATTAAAAAGTTTGTTTGAATTTCGATGTATTAATTAAGAGTTACGGTCTACCTTTTTTTTGGAAAATGTCAAAATTTTTGTATTGTTAAAAATATTTTCAAAAGGTTTTTTGATATAAATGCAGACTGCAAATAAGAGCCAGTTTAAAATGTCAACAACTTTCGTCCACGGAAACTGGGTGCCGTCGTTAAAGGTTTAAAAGGTTCTTTAAATGAATCCATTTTCTTCCAAACTGTTTTTAATCGCTCAAACATTTGTTAATACCAAAAACAATAAAAAGCAAATAACCGAAAAAGCAATCTTTTTAAAAAAAGTGGATAAGTATATTTATTTATTTTTTATTTATTTATTTATTTATTTATTTATTTATTTATTTATTTATTTATTTTTTATTTATTTATTTATTTATTTATTTATTTATTTATTTATTTATTTATTTATTTATTTATTTATTTATTTATTTATTTATTTATTTATTTATTTATTTATTTATTTATTTATTAATTTATTAATTTATTAATTTATTAATTTATTTATTTATTTATTTATTTATTTATTTATTTATTTATGTATTTATTTAATTATTTATTTATTTATGTATGTATGTATGTATGTATGTATGTATGTATGTATGTATGTATGTATGTATGTATGTATGTATGTATGTATGTATGTATGTATGTATGTATTTATTTATTTATTTACTTTTATTTTCGAAGATCCTAAAGCTAAAAATGTAAATCTTATGTATTACAGCTTTAGTCACAATATTTTAGTGCGTACATTATACAAACTTCCTGGTAGTGTCCATATTTTATCTTTGTTTTTAGTTTTCATTTGTATGCGCCTTTTTTTAAACAAAATTTTTGCAAACTATTCCACAGTACATTATGAACTGCAGCGAACGACGCATGCCGACGACGACGACATGAGCCGAATTGATAAATGCTTAAATCACGAAGATTGCTTTGTACTCAAAATTCAAATTAAAATTGTATTAACTATACAAATCAGTCGATTATCAAAATCTGTTTTTGTTAATTTCAATTATTGATTTTTTATTAAAAAAAAACGGACAAACAAAAACTTAGTAAAAAAAATACGTTGGGAGTTAGTTCATTTTTCATAAACTCCTTTAAACAGATTTTAATACCAAAGATAAAACTCTGTTAAAATTTGCTTTTAATTATACACAGCAGCCAACAGAAAATCTGTCACAATGAAAACCGCAAATCTTGCCGACTGCCTGGTTTGCCCTACACCGCCTCCGCTTGCAACGCTGTACTCTAACTTTTTTCGGTTTATATTTTTTTGCTTTTTGACCACATTCGGCGTAAATAACTTCTCGTCTTGGTCGAGACAATCCGGAGTAGTCACAAGTCGACAGTAAATCGTAAACAGTCAACAGTAAACCAGTTAATCTCAAAGAATGCTAATTAATTTGTGGTCGTGTTGCTGTTGCTGTTGTTGTTTTTTGTTGTTAGCTGACTTGACTGCATTTTTAATAAGCATCGCGTGGGAATTTTTTTTTTTTGATACGCAAATTTTTTAAAATATCTCTGAATTTAATAAAAAAAATATCTACGAAATCAAATTACTTCCTGCACTGCCAATCTTACAAAACACTTGATTTATACCTAAGAGATACTTTAGTGCAAAAAAAAAAACAACAACAAATTTGCCAATTTTTTAAACTGGTTTTATTTTGAGTTATTAAAAGCTGCTTTTTCTTCGCTATTTATGATTTATTATATTTTTGTTTAAGTTAATATTAGTAAAGTTTTATGAGCGTTTACGTTTTAGATACATAAGCTTCAAAAATTTCTGCAAAAAAGATATATCCTTCATGGTGTAATATATAAGAGAGGAAAGTGGTATACAAAAATGTCCCTCTTCACCTTGATACGGCTTCTCTCTTTTGAACATAAAAATGTTGAGTAATTGCCATGGTTGCTTCAAAATTATTAGGTAAATTAAAATAACAACATAGTTTGTTGTCAAAATAGAAAAAAAAACAAACTTCAAAATAAGACAGGAATCGAGGTGAGTTCGCTCAATTTGCTTTCTCAATTCTATTAATTGTCCTAACCTTGTTATTCAACCATGATATCATTTATTTTCTCCGGTAAAATTTTAATAAGTGATTTATTATTTCAAAACATTTTATTTAAAGTTTTGTGTTTATAAAAACTATTGCAAAAATTTTTTGTTACCGAATTTCGTAATCGTAATTTTGACATCCACAATTTTTATATTCTGGTTTTTACCATCTTTAGTCAAAGGTCTGACTGTATTTTTGTTTGTTTGGATATAATCAAATGTTGTACTATGAAAACTGCGTTTCCACTTTCTTCTCATTTTCCTTTTACCAAGAATATAAACAACAACAACATATTTACTATCTCATGCTACATCCGCAAGTTGTTGTTGTTGTTGTCGCATTGACGTATGTATATCTTGCTTTGATAAACGTTTTACTTCAAACATCACCCAACTTCAAGCTTTACGACGCAACTCGATTAGAATTTTTATTTTCGATATTTTTCAGTAACCGGTTTGTTAATAGTTTAAAGTAATCCTATATTTTAGTACCAGTTTTATAGATTTTTTATACTTACCAGAAAATTAACCGCAAATAAATGTTTAAACTTAATTAAAAATTAACGGTTAACCGGTATTCGCCATAAATAAATAACTATGTATTAAATTGTTTTTAGAAACTTTTCAATTAATATAAAAATTAAAAACAACAATCGAAATAGCGCAAATGCTTAAGTTTCTCACAAATCCGCTTTCCATTATTATCCGACTAATCGGTTAATCGCTTAGCGACAATCCGAACGCTAGCCATTAAGCGTTGAGAAACGTGTTCCACGGTCATGAAACGAAAGATTTTTCAATTTGTGTGCGAAGTGTAATGGCTAACAGGGTGATTTATAACCGCTGGGCACAAACATGCGCGTAGCCTCCTAACTACCTAACCCAAACCAAACCCAACACAGAGCTACCAAACGAACGACCAACCGAACGACCGAGCGACCAACCCAACCAACCACTAACATCGATCCATTCCACATGTCCGTCTGTTCCTCTGTTCCTCTTGAGGCACAAGCAGCGTCAACGAATGATTAATCAATCATGTTGTGTGGCGGTGGCCAGGCCAACGAAAATTTATCATTTTTATGAAATTAACTATTTCAATTGAATTGAAAAACCATCGACAACGATTCATGATTTTTCACATGACACCAGGCATGGCATGCACGGCTGCCGATGTGAAAACAATCGCATTAATTAAAGTCACTTCGAAATGTGTAACCCTTCAAAAATGTTCACCATAGTTTAGTGACATAACTGTTATACACATGTACATGTCGGGCAGCCTGCAAAGCTTGAACAAGAATTTCATCGAGAAGCTATGGGAGAAACAAGTTTAGTCCTACAACTTGTCATTAATATTTGTTTTTTCAATTTTGCAACATAGTTACCCTTGAAGCACCCAAAAAACAAATTAGATTCATTATAGTTGGTCCAAAAGTAGAAGCTACAATTTTCATTAGCTTTTAAATTATTTTCCAGCTGCTTTAGTTTCTTAAACGTTGTAAAACAGTCGAGTACCGGTTTTGAAATTAATTTCTAGATACTTCGGTTCCACTTTAAAATTATTTTTATACATCTTTAGATATGTAAAAGTTGTATAACAGTAAAACAACAGTTGTATAGAAATTGTATAACAGTTGAACCACAGTTTTAAAACTATTTTATAACTAGATAAGTTGCATTTTAAAGTTATTTATATACTATTTTAGATGTATTCAGGCTGTATAACAGTTAAATAACAGTGTTAATATTTTTTTTTCAAAATTTGTTAAGTATATAAAATTTTTGTTCTATGTTTTGTAGTTGTATGAAAGTTGTATAATAGTTAAATAATGGTTTTAAAATGATCTTAAAAATACTTTATAGTATTTTTTTTAATTTTTTCTAGGTACTCTAGTTGTGTAACAGTTGAATAACAGTTGAATAACAGTCGAACAATTTAAAAAATATTTCATGGATATTTTAGTTGCATAACAGATGCATAAAAGTTGAAAAATAGTTCAACCACAATTTCATATAAGTTCTATTACAGTGACAATAAAGTTGCATAGCAGTTCTATAGTAAATCGGTTGCATAGCAGCCCTAGAACTGTTCAATTTAAAAAAGTATCTGCATTAAAAATCAGTTAAATTGATGATTTTTAAAAGTCTGCTGCCCGTTATCTACTCAAATGTGAAGTACAAATCTGTTAGCAGACTGTCTTTTGTTCGACGAGTAACCGACGAGTGCAGAGTCCCTAGATGTCGAAACAAAAAAGGCATCCTAAATTCCATTCGAGAAGCGTTAGGCCGGCTTGGCCTTTGTAATGGTCATATACACAATTCTTTGGAGGCGCATTTTGAGTGATTCATTTTGCTGATGTTTTCCTTACATTTTTACGCACACTTGACGTGCATAATGGAAATTTTTACAAGCATATTTTTAGGCGCAAGGCCAAGCGTCTATGAATGGCAAACAAGTAGAAAAAGTGAAATGATGAAAAATTCACCAGCACAAAAGATACTCGCTTTAAATCTGATGCATAAATAAAGGTTGGGAAATGATTTTTCAAAGCTTTTATAAATTCATTTATTTGATAGTAGACTTGTTACTCTTTTGAACTGTATTTAAGTTTAATTGAATTATTTACCAAATCTATAAAAGTGTATCTTTCAAAAAGAAAAAAAAATATCGTTATCTAAATAAATTCGATTTTCGGTTATTTAACACTGCGCTCCGCTTACAAGTCACGCCCCGCTTACAAACACAACCAGCTGAAGCTATTAAAACAGAATTCTATTTGAAAAAAAAAAACAGTAAAACCTCAAAATTAAAGCTTAATTAAAACAACCGAACCGATACAAATTGCATTGTTTGTGTTGTTGTGTATCCGAACAATGCAAAATTTTATGATTTGTATCTAATTGCAAAAACGTCGTCCGTCGCGGCAAGTGGCAAGCGCAAATACGAGCATAAAAAACGCAAATGCTCGTACACACACATACACACAAACATAAACGAGCAGAAACAACACACACGCGAGTACAGCTAGATGACCTCTTAGAACCCTGACGGTCGCCGCTGCTTCTGCATCGCATCTTGAGGATGCAAAATGCAACTGTGAAATTGCAGAAAGTATCTAAAGCACACAATTCGGAACGCTCGAATGCGGCACAAATCGAATGCAGCACATTTTGTAATGCAACAGCGACGATGACGACGGCGACGGCGACGACGATGAACAGCGAAGACGACGTTGCGCATCTGAATTAACCGCAAACAGCAGCAAACAGCAACGGCGGCAGGAGCTGCGCATCTGCTGCGGCGGACGACACACACACACACAAATTGTTATGTCTTGCTTTGTGTATGTGTGTGTGTGTGAGTTTATAGATAAAGATATATCTAAGATTCAAATAATATTTATAACTTTAATTGTATTACGAATCGTTTGGTTGGTATTTTAATGGAGAAGTGTATTTATTTCCTTTCTAATGACACCACATACATTTGAACTCGTTATTTTTCTCTATATTTTATTTTTTTTAAATTACTTTAATAAATTTCATATTAAATTAAATAAAATTATTATTTTAAATAACATATTTAAACGAGTATCTTTTTTTTTAATCTAGAGTGTGCCTAGATAAAAAAACAGGGTCGTGGCCTAAAAATACAAAACTCCAATTTAAATTTTCTTTAAGCACGAATTAGAAATTTATAAATAATAAAAAAAGAAAAAAGTATTTTATCTTGTTGTATGTATTTTGTATTATAAGCTCCCAATTAACTCAATTAACTTGTTTATTTTTCTGCTAAAAAATACTTTTGTGCATACGCCACTGTATGCTAGAGCTGCATACGAGTATGCAGCACTAGAATGCAGCAACGCTTGTGTGTGTGTGTACGTGTGTATTTTTAAAAGTGTGTTTGAGTGTGCAGTGCAACGACCTGTGAAAAAAAATTGTATCTGACATCGTTCGTCGTTGTTCGTTCGCTGTGACGCATCCATCCGAAGGGATGTGGCCGCATGATGTTCTCAGTGTACAGAGCCAGTGTTGCATTTTGTCTTTAGCTAAAGTAAATTTGTCGCAAAATTAAATAAACTTAACAGTTATATATATAATATATATAATGATACAACTAAAAAAAAATATTTTACAGATAAAAGATACAATTCAAATCCTTAGGATAAGATATTTATGACTGGCTTCGTATTTTTCAACTAACTAAACGATCCAAACTGATAGCCACGTTCTAAATATGATGTTTTAAAATAAGGCACTTGAGAATTATGTGCCTAACCTCTTTAAAATCAAGCGAAAGAAAAAAATTTGCTCTTGTGGGAAAAGTGTTTAAACTTAGATCATATGTAAATATTAACAAAAAGTAAACAAAAATTATATATAAAATTAATTAACGTTTTTATTTGTGATTTAAAAAAAAAACCGGTTATCGAGATGAAACCCTGTTCCGGAGCACAAATACAACACGCTCTTGCGTTTACGTTCACTAAATTGTTCTCCATTCGCTCTGCTTCGTTTAATGCTCAGCGCTGCACATTTCGTTCGTTAGTTCGTTCGTTCGTTTCGGATGCTTAAAGCATTCGCTCGCTCTTTTGGCAATTGTTGTTTTGTTTTGTTTATTTGACGTTTGCTGGTGTTGCTGTTGCTGCTGCTGCAAGTGCTGCTTACATATGTTGCTCAAACTGTAGCAACAACAATAACAACAACAACAACAAACAGGTTGGTAATAATAGAATCTCCAAGTGGGCACTTTTTTTTATCTGAAAGCAAATATTACCACAAAATCTCACAGTCTCTGCTTTGTTTGACTTGATTTTTCTATTGGTTCATTCATAAGGTTGATATTTAGATTTATTTACTTTTATTTTCTTTTATTTATGTTTAATTTTTCTTTAAACTATTTTTCTAGCGTATTTTAAACTCTGACTTGGTGATAATCTGTATATACAGCAAGCCAAAAAATAAGTTTCCACATGTTCCTAATTTAAGCCTCATTATAAAACTATTTGACCTCCAACCGGTCTCACCCACTCCATAATATCCGCTGGACTTGTTCATTCTTCTTCAAATAATTGGCGTAAATTCAGTTTAAATGGTTCCTAATAATTTAGGAACCATTTATACTATTGAGCTTAAATAATATTCTGAACTTTTGACGGATCCACCCTTATTCTTTTCTCTAACCTATATGCATTGTTTTGGATTTAAAGATATCTTTACGCGCTTTCGAAATCAAACATTTATCCGACCAACAAATCTCTTTACCTTCTGTCAATAAACAAAAAAACGTTCTAATAGATACATACATACATATCACAATTAGTAGCGGAAAATCTGACAAATTTCGTGTAACATTTTCCATATACAAAAATGAATGTGTCACATTTTGTTTTCAAATAATTGTTAATTAAGATTGCCCCCTTCGCGAGACATTCTGCAGAATTCATTCATAAATTGATGTTAACTATCTGTTAAATACTCGTATTTGTATTTGTATCTGTAACTGTATGCGCGCATGTTTAGCTATTAATTGACCCAACTTGTAAGCCAAGAATTGCGTAAATTAAGCTAAAAACTAGCATTAGGCAGGCAAGCAGATACAAGTTGAATTACATAGATACAAACATACAAACACACACGCATTCATATATGTACATATGTACATACTCAGCACGGGGTTACAGCGCGCGCCTTTGAACTCTCATTTCCGTTTTCGTTGTTTGTCGTTGTTGTTGTTGTTGCTTTTTTTCGCTTAAGCGTTCTCGTTTGTCGTTCGAGATCTCGTCTCGTTGCTTCGGCATCGCGTCTCGTCGCGTTGACATCGAACGGATTAATTAACTTTAATCAAGTTTGGCGCACAATCCAATCCCACAAATTGCGTAAAAATTTCGCGTTTTTATTTACTTTACTTTACTTTATTTTAATTTCTTTCTTTTTTTTTTATTTTTATTTCAAATTTTTTTCCACCGCAAAAATAAAAGAAAAAAAACATCTCAAGTTGTTGCGCGGCTGAGTGCCATGAAATACAAAAATTTTGTACGATTTGTATTTATAAGATTTTGACTTTGCTGATAAGCGGCGCTCGCTTTGCTGTTGGTAATGGATTTGGCATTGAAATTATCAATTTACATTTTAAGAAAATATAAAAATGTTGAGTTTTTTTCCTCTTTCTTTTTAAAGGCGAAAAAATTGCTTTGAATATTTTAGGAAATGGCGGAGTTGTTTGAAATTATTCAATGAATGAAAATTTCTTAAAATAGCATTACAAATCTATAAAATACTAATTTTATATTATCATTTTTTTTTTTTGCAGCAAAACTAAACGATCTAAATCCATTCCAAGGTATGAAACGTATTTTATTCTGTTTAAAACATAACAACTTTAATTCTATAAACGTTTTTTTTTTTGCTACTCTCAAGTATCTTAATAATTTATTAATGAGTTTCTTTGACTTTGGCGACTTAAAGCCGAAGTAAATTTATTCCTCAGCTCAAAGGAATTAAAAGTTTCGATTCGCAGCATTTTTACTGCTGGAACTCGACGAAAATTTGCATTTAGCACACAAAAGTGCAAAGCTGAGAAAATCTGCATAAAAATTAAAAATTTCGCTACGATATGCAATGAAAATATAATCAAGATATAAATAATGAAAATGAAAATGAAAAAGAAAAAAATTAACTCAACTCAACTCGAGTGGGTACAAAGTGCGCGCCAAATGCGCGGAGTTATGTTGGGAGGGTGAAATTTCGTCGTCCTCGAAGATAGACACAAGCGCTTAGATATGTATCTACTCGCAGCTATCTGCAGACTTTAGTGAACATTTGCGCGACAATTCAGAGATACTTTTTTTTTACTTTTTTTTTTTGCTATTTAAATTATTTTTTATAGAGTTTAGAATAGATTTTCCTTTTTTTGAAATAAGTTCGAAAATTTTCGATAACAAATATTTTTGCATTCTTAAAAGAAATCTTCAAAATCTCGATTAATAAAACGAGAACTTCTTAAACATTATTTTTAACATTTATTTGATTTTCTAATTTATTTTAAGTTTTTAACCGAATTTAAGATTGATAAACGAAATGCGATCTAAAATTCGTGAACATCGAAATATAACGTAAATCGAAAACATCGAAATTTCGAAAACGTAAAACAAATACAAATTTAAGTTTTAACTTACCGTCAAATTAAAAAACTCAAATTTTTTTTTTTTTTTTTTAGTTTTCGAAATTTCGATATTTTCGAGTTACGTTATATTTCGATGTTTACGAATTTTAGACCGCATTTCGTTTATCAATCTTAAATTCGGTACTTAACTACTTATGAATTTTTCGTTTCTTCAAATACATTTGGTATTATTTTAAAATATGTATCCAAATTACCGAACCAAGCCATCGAAACTCTTAACAGTTACTTAGTTATTCGGTTTTTATTTAATTTTATATCTTATCAGATTATGTGGATTGTGAGTTTGTTATGGTTGCGGCGGCCGGTTGAAGGGATTTGCGTTGAATCATACACGTCGAGAATGTTATACTTTGTATTTTTTAGATAAGTAAAAAGTAAACAAAACAGGCGTAACTATTTGAAGTTTTTCCATAAATATCCCAGCAGGAAAAAAATCGCACAAAAATGTCTAACAAAGTAGACTACTCGTTTATGTAGTACTGCTGAAATTGCGATTCGAAAGAAGCAACTTCAAAGCAGCTAAAAGTCAACTTACAATTAGATGGACATTTATTGTATTGAAATGTTTTCATTTTTACTGCCGAAAAATCGTTTTTCCATGTTT
The DNA here is from genome assembly GCA_949127995.1 of Suillia variegata. Lineage (NCBI taxonomy): Eukaryota > Metazoa > Arthropoda > Insecta > Diptera > Heleomyzidae > Suillia > Suillia variegata. The sequence goes on from OX421842.1 coordinate 6,467,203, forward strand.
ATAACCTGAACAAGAAAAAATAACCTCAGATTTTCACGTTATTTTCAGAAGCTTTAAGTTTGTTATTTCTTTTGAATAAAAATGATGATGATGATGCACTTCTATTTTTTCCTATTGGGCTTACGAGTATAACAACAAATTGTGACGTACTTGCTCACAACGTATGAATGTATGTATGTGATTTGTGATTCGAGTCGGTATTTGGTTTGGTTTATTTTATTTTAGTTTTGTGATTTTCTTCGTTTTAAATAAAAAGTCAAACGCTCGCTGCGTTCCAGCGTTGGCAACGAACGAAATCACAATTTGCGAGACGTACAAAAATTGTTTACTTTTCGGTTTTCGCTTTAATTGTTTTATCGTTTTAATTTGCTTGTCGATTACTTTAGCGGTTATCTTTACTTTTGAGTACTAAAAAAAGATACGTCGTATATTCTGTATTAATTTGTAAAATATACAAAATTAATTGCAAAAAACAAAAACAAACATTTCAGAAAGTTTTTTTTTTGAGAAGCTTTAAGTCAAAAACTATTAAATCTGTTTTTTTTGGAGTTTATCTTAAGGCTGGATTTTATGTTTGGGATTTCGTGGCCTCTCCCAAATCTTACTTTACTATTTTTGAGCTTATAATTTTTCATATTACTTTCGGCAGCTTCTTGGATATAACGTAAACTTATTTGAACGCTTTTGATTTGAAACTCCTCACTGGTTTTCACAAAGATTTAAAATACCAGAGTTGCCATCGCTTGCACATACGATCCAAGCCTGAATAGTTAAGTATGTATCTTGTATCTGGGCTTGAAAAATTCATCTTATCACTGTTCGAAACCGAACGACTTGATAATCATTTTTTATGAATTATTAAGTTTATCAGTTTCCGCAACAAAACGTTTGCTTTGTGATTTCTTTTACCTTTTCCTATTATTTCTGCTCACTAATATTATAGTTTGTAGTTCCGCAAACAGCGGCTTTTGTATCTATGCGCTCGCTTTCTGTCAGTCACGCGTATCTTATAAATATTTAAACAAGTCGCGCATAAATTCCACAAAAGTACGAATGCGAAAAAAACAACAACAACAACAACAACAGCAACAAAAACAATGATTGAACTATTTAAGCTTAAGCTGTATACAACTTTTTTTTTCGTTTGTTTAATTTATTAAAATTGTTTCTTTCTTTCTTTGTTTTAAGATTTGATTTTTCTTTACATTTTATTTCATTTTTTATTTATTTGCATATTTTTTGTTCGTGACCTTTGCTTGAAATATTCGATTTTTTTTTAAATAAAATACTAGCTTATAGTAATCGGCGTTGCCCGGGTTTAGTTCTGATTATAAATATGTGCAAGTTGATTAGTTAGCGGAGCTTATCGGGTGGGCGTTAAATTGATCCAACCTCGCTCGTTTTTGGTGAAACTATCGACAGTGACCGATACAAACTCAGGCACGAAATTTTTAGGAGCAATCTTGCATAACGATTCGCTTTATAATCTCAAACTTGATGCATCAATCAAATTACAAATTCGAAAATTTTTATGAATAAAAATGTAAAAATATTTAAAAATTCTTAAAAAGAGTTTTTTTTATTTTAAATATTTGTAAGAACATTTACCCTAATATTATAAAAAAGTTTAAGAAGTAAAAAGAAAAATTGCCAATATATTAAATTGTACTTTTTATTTGAAAGAAAAATCGAAAAACCAAAAATCCTTTAAAGCAATTCGAATCCTTTTATCTTTCACATATTCCCATATCCTGTTTATCTGCTCCTGTTGCCTTTGAGTACAGTTTGAGAATTTTTTGTATTCTCTACTTTTTTTTCTCTTTGTATGTTTTTGTTTTCTTGAAGTGTTGTTGTTGTTGTAGGTATTGTTGTTGTTATTATTGTTGTTACTGTTAAACGAAATGTTTGGCGTGTGCCTTTTCAAAAATACGCGCGGGACAGACGAACTGGCACAAAATTCAAGAAAAAACACAAACACACACTCAAAATTCTTAAATACGCACCTGCAGCACTTTAAGAAACCAACAACAACAACACATTTGTGTGTTTCTCTATGTGTGTGCATATCCTGCAAACCGTTTTCAAAAGGCGCAAATGAGTGAGATACGCATCTGTATCTGTGTATTTGTATCTGTATCTGCCGGTTTTAAATGTTTTTGCAGTTTTGAGATTCGATTCGTTTTGCGATAAAATTCATTAACAATTTGCGGTTTAATTTGACATTGTTATTATTTTTGTTGTAAAATTATAATATATTTAAAAATAAGCATTTTTCTTAATAATATTTTCCTCTTATGCATTTCTTCGTACCGAAAAAAAATATAACTTCTAGCTCCCATTTTTTTCCACGTTCGCTCGCTTACGTCATGATGGCATTTCGTAAATTTTTGTTCGTTTTTGTCATATACATTTGGAATATTTCTGTTGAATACATGAACAGGCCGAGGACGAGAGCGAGGACTAGCAGGAGTATGGTGTACCCTACACCGCACTACACTGCGCTATTTTCATGTTTCGGGTATCGCCGGTTTGTGTTTGAGTTTCGAGCTGCTTTTAAGGGTTGTTTTTGTGTAATCGAATACGAATTCGTTAAGTAGTACTTTTGAACATAACGAAACGAAAGGAACAAACGAACGAACGGATGAACGGGCGGGCGTTATTTTTCAAGGATTCCTCTTGCTTGTTTTTTTTATTATCCTTCAAAAAGACTTTTCTTTAGAGTTAACATTATTATTTAAAAATTTATTTGTTCATACTGAACGCTTTTAAATAGCTTATTTCCTACACTCTTTTTTTTTGCCAGGAACTTTTTTAAAATTAAATATAAAATTTACCATTTCTTTAGATTCGACTTGATTGCTTTCGATTTTTTTTGAGTTGCGTTTTTTGTTTTCTTCACTCTTGAAATTCCAGAGCGATGAGACTTGATGGCAATAACTCGTTTTCAGTATTTCTTTCGGAAGCAAATATTTGTGGAAAGTCTTATCTGACGAGCGAGAGCATGTTCACTTAAAAATAGAATTAAATTAAAAAGCTAACCAAAAGATAATTAAAGTTTGTTAATTTAAGTTTAAGAAGATCAAAGAAATTTTTCAAAAATCAATTTATCAATGAAGATATATCAAAATTTTTTGGGTTATGGAAAATTTCAAAATAATATAGTTTTTTACTGAAATAGAAACGAAAATGGGTTGTAAAATAATATTGTAATAATTTTTGAAACTGATAAACATTTAATGCAACAAATTTAATATGTGTATTGAAATAAAGTTAGTTTTTAAATTGTTTAAATTTAACTAAATTTTGCAACTATTTGTAAAATTTGACAACCCTAACTCTGACATTTTATACTTAAACATCATTTGTCAATTGATCGCCATATCCCAGCGACTTTAAAACTTTCAGTTCAAAAGTCCCAATCTTGCAAAATAGTTCAAGTCAAACATAGCAGTCCTTTATTATGTCACTAGGAAATACTTTCAATACAAAACTTAAGGATTTATTGCTTAAAATTTTATATATATATTTTTCAAAAATAGATTTTCCTATGAGCCAGTCAGTTTAACCTAACCTATCCTGCCCTCAAAATAACTTAAAAAATGCAGTGGTGAATTTTCCACGGAATTTTTTATGCAAAATCATCGTTTTAACTAAAATTTTTTTATGAATAATATAATTTTTTGTTCAATTATGTAAATTAAAAAAGTTCTGCTCCATTTAACAGAAGTAGTAATTATTTGATTGCAACTCTGCCCTTGAAAATATAAAAAAAAGACAGACTGCTTAAGAGACGCGAAAAGAGGTTGCCAACGTGTAAAACTGCATTAAATAAAATTAAATGAAAAAACTCGTTTTGAAATTTTGGCATGTGAGCAAGCGTTTTTTGTTGTTGTTTTTTTTACTTCTCTCTTTTTGGTAGCGATATTTTTTTAATTTCGTTTTTGTGGTGGCGTTAAATCGGATTAAGCTGCTCATTAAAAACGCCGTAAATCCAAACAAAGGCAGTAAAGCACCAACAACAATAACAACAATTAAAACAACAAAAAGAGTACTAAATTAGACGCATATGGTAGATGTGCAAATTAAAAGGACAACAAAGCGCAGCCTTTTTTCTCTACTTTTTTAATTAGATAATTAAATTAATTTCATTATTAATATTTTTGCAACCCTCTGACCAAAGAAATAAAAAACCATCATAAATATTTAATTAATAGTCCGAGTACTCATGTCGAAGTGCAAATTATTTGTTGCGGAAATTTGCCAATTGCAACCCTGTTTTTGTGCCTAAGCTTGCCACCGATTGAACACTGAAAAAAATTAATTAGTTATCTTCATGAAGATCAGCTTGGCTTGTTCGCTGCTTTCTTGTTGGTTTTTTGTTTGTTTTTTTGCTCCTTCTTCTACCACTGAGTTTTTTCTTCCACGAATTGACTGACGCCCGTTACAAAAGTCACCCTTCGTTGTCTGTTGGCGTCGTTGGACGTGTTCCTCTTCGCCTTGGCTCAATATGCCGGGAAATGAGAATTGCCGGTCGATGTACCCTTTCCAACAATGTCTGTGACGCTGCTTGTGCTTGTTCCTCTGCCTTTGCCTGGCTAGCTAGCTGGCTGGCTGGCTGGCTGACTTTACTCTTCCAGCCTTTCTTCATTAATTTTGTGCAATTTTCGTATTGTTCAGGTTGGCAGTAAATAAATAAATAAGTAAAAATAAATACAAATACAATTTCAAGTTAAACAAAGCGAAACGAAGCGTAACGTAACAAAACATAACGTTCCAAGGATTCCAATGCGAAATAAGGATATGACAGTTAAAATGGGAGGGGTGGTCTTATTTGGCTAGTTGCGAGTTATTACCAAAACGAAATCCTGAAAATTCTAACAAATTTTAAAATTCTGTTTTTTTAAACTCTCGTGTAAAAAACGTTCCTATTGGATTAAATCTCGATATCTTTTGGAATTGTGTTGTTGTTATTTAACTAAAATTAAAAAAAATTTATATCAACATTTTTATCGCAAAACTGTATTTAATTTCCTTTTATTATAAAATATCGGCCCCACCCCACCCTGTATGCAAAGAATCAACTTTGTGTAAGCTTGGTAACCCTGCTTAATCGATGTTTTGTGCTAAAGCTCGCGTTTCGCTTAAATTGTGCGCTCAGTTTGCGCTTTATGTTGCTTTTGTTTGTTTGTTGTTGTTGCTTTTGTTATTATATTTCATATTATTTTCGATGTTAATTATCGCTTTATTCCGTTGTTATTTGTTATTGTTGTTGTTGGCGGTGGTCGTCGGTTGGGCGCTCGGCCGCTGATACTCGATTGTAGCTGCTGTTTGTCGCTGTTGTTGTTGTTGTTGCTGATATTGTTGTTGTTTTTTTAATTAATTTAATAAATTTTGTTAATGCGATCGAAAGATTGATTTTGTGTTCATTATAAATAATTAATTACTTTCCTTATACATTTTCGTTATTTACGATTGTTGTTGCTGTGGTTGCTGTTGTTGTTTTTAGCTGAAAATTCACTTTTAATTGAAATATATTTATGAGAACATTTTCGATTTGCGTTATTTGATTTTTGTCATATTTCATAGATTTCATTTATTTTTGTTTTCGTTTTAAAAATAGAAATCATTGAACTGCGTCGTTTTATTTTTAAATAAATCGAAAAAAAATTTTAATTGATTTGTTTCTTTTGAATACATTTTATATTCTCTGAACTCAAACAGTCCGTTGGGTATGTTCATTTGGGGCGTCATATGTTTAAAATGAAGGCGCGACATATACGCCAAAATATACTAAAACAACGGATCTCATACGTTGCTAAGAAAGCAACCACTTATCTGAGCTTCTTCTTTTAGAATAACGCTAAGCAGCTAGTTTAAGCAAGATATGTCTCGGTAGATGTTCGCAACATTATTTTTGGAATAAGGTGAGGAGCAATTTTTACAAATATAATTGGTTGAAAGTTTTGATAAAAATATATCTCAAGAAGTTTTAAATTTATAAAGCCTTACAAAAACTGGTTATATTTGGATTATATTTGGCTAAGCCTAAGCTTAAATACTCTATACTAATTTTGAGTAAAATATTTTATAAATTTTACAAATACCCTACACAACTTAATTGTTATGCGTTATGTATAATTCTTAGGACTATTTTGAGCCAAATAACAACCACATAAAAACAAAAAAACAAATATTTTTTTTTGTAAACATGTTTAATAGTTTATTTATTTTGAAGGTGACTTTTTAAATTGTAAACAAATGTTCAAGTTCTGTAAATCTGACAAGGTCTGTTCATAGTTGCGTTATATCTAATCTTCTAATATCTGCATTCATCTATAATCAGTTCTGATTCCAGATATACGAATATTTATATTATCGATTAATATGACAAATAACCCAACGAATACGCAATTTACAGATCTAATCATAAAGTTTTTTCTACGTGAAATACAATATTAATAACATTAAATATTGTAAATAAATAAATAAATAAATAAATATTGTGTTGTTCTTCTCGAAAGTATCTTACATCAAGCAATAAACATAAAAGTTTACGAATAACTTTTTCGATATTCTCTACTATATTTCAATGAAGAAATTTTTGTAGCAGCGTTGTGTAGAAGTTTCTGCTTTTCCTTCGGTCAAATTTCTTTAAGTTGGATACAACAGAATCGTAGTTTAGAGGATCTTCCGAGCAAAAGTAATCTTGTCAAAACTAATCATAAAATAACAAAAGTTCTTTTAATTAATTAGTTTATATTTTTTTAGTCATAAACCCAAAATAAAAATACAAATTTTACATTTTTTCAATTTAATATCTTCAAATTCATGTAAGACAAAATAGTATGTGCAAAACTTCGACCAGGCCAAAGTTTTAATACCGCTCTCCCAATCTACAAAAATACTTTTTTAAACTACATTCCAAAAAAAAAATGAGTTTGAGCAACCGAAATAACAAAAACAATGCTTTAGAACAGAACTGTGAAATTCTGTCTGTGCTGCGGAGAAGTGGAGATGTATGCGAAACGCGAGCGAACAAGCCAAAGTGTGCCCATACTCAAGTTGCGCATTTAGCGCGAAGGCACACGTGAGCCTCTTTAGCTCAGTGGCAGAGCACTGGTCTTGTAAACCAGGGGTCGTGAGTTCAATCCTCACAGGAGGCAACTTACTTCTTTTTATTGCATTTTTTGTTACTTTTTTTAAATTTTATATTTTTGTAAATATATAATTTTCAACATTTATAAAAGACCTAAACCGATGGTACAGCATTTTTCAATTGCTAAAAACAATTTACTACTAAAATAGAGAACAGTTTTTTTTTCAATTGAGATTGTGGAATTAAAAAAAAAGTTTGTTTAGAAAAATAAAATTTTTATTGTATAAAAATACACATTAGCATGAATATTTAAAAACATTTTCTGCGCTTGTACGAATTGTTCAAATATATTGAAAAGTTTAATTCTAGCGCGCAATTAAAAGTGACAATCTGACAGCACACGCCACCGAATCCCCGCACCTGTTTACGAACAGAGAGCATCGCCTCTCGGAAGTTTTCAATGTTAATGATTGCTGACGGTTAATTTTTTTTTTGCGTGCGCGAGACAAGCAACGACGACTGACGACGCATTTGTACTTTATATACAGTGCGTAACATTTTTATATTTTTGCTATATGTTTGAAGTTGTTACAAAATAATGAAAATTATCAGAGAAGTACTGAGCAAAAAAAAAAATATATAAAATACAAAAGCTTATGATGTGAAGAAAAGTAAGATATTAAAAATTTTTTATCGCTTCTTTGTGACAAGAATGACTTGCATTTGAAATTTTTTTCTTCAGAAAACGAGTTGAAAACGTATTTTTTAACACGTTAACACTAGAAGTTTAAAACTTATCGTTGTAGTTATGCGAGCTAAGCAAGAAGATTAAAGGCGGATTTACATGATAACTTTCTTAAACATTTTCCATAATTTTGTTTAGTTATACTGTTGGAGTTTAGTAACAAACTCAAGAATCCTTATTAAAAAAAATATAAATATTAAATAAAGTTTGTAGTTTAAACTTTAAAAATGCAATCTCAATGTATATTGTTCAGTATCCCGAAATGATATCAATTAAGCAGATCTCGATAAATGCCAAATCATTTGTTATAAAAATAAAAATAGTTTTATTCGTAAATAACTTTATAAATATGCTACGCACTGTAGTTTTTATTTTAATCTGAATACATTTTTTGTTTTCTTTCAAAATTTTCAGCATTTTTTCTTAATAATTTATTAATATTTTTGTTGCAATTGAATTGTAATTTTTTGTTGTGATTTTATTGCAAAGTTCAAAGCATACAACGCGTTTTTATTACAAACATATCAAAGTACAAAAATGCTCATTTTTATATGTATTTTAAAATTTTTTTGTACTGCAAACAATGCCTTTGAAATGCGAAGCGTTGACAGCAAAAACAACAAAAAACAAACGTATGACAAAAAAGAATAAAAAAACAATACCGATTTTAAATTCAGATTTAAAACGTTTCGACGACGTTTGTATGTATAAAAAAAACAATAAAAATATCAACAAACCAACTTTCAGCTCAAAAGCGATTTTCTGTGCGATAGCGATAGCGAAAACGTAAAATCAAAATAAACCGCGCTAAAACTAATTTTATAAGGCAATGCAAAAAATGCAAAATATGTGAATAAAAAACGACACAAGTCGTTGTGTCATATTTTTGTTAGTATTTTGCGAACATGTGGCAACACTGCCAACTCAAATCATCGCCTTAGTCTTACTGAGAAATAAGAAGCATTTCTCTTATGCGGAAAGTCTAAATGTCGTTCGTATTTATTCGTCGGTTTTATATCTTCGTCGGTCGTCATTCGCTGTGCGCCTGCTGAAATTGAGTTGCTTTTTATTCATTTTACTAAAAAAGTCTGTTTGATTTGTTATTTATTTTCTATTTAAAAGTGCTATTATTTTCTTTATCTGCTTCTTCTTCATATTTTTTTTTGCAAGCGCCGAGAATATGCGAAAAATCATTGCGATTATTTATTCACATATGAGTGGGAGAGGTTCTTTTATTTTTGGAATTGTAAGCGATGCGATAAATTCGAAAATAAAACTAAAATAAATTAAAATTTATAAATACATGTATTTTAAATGTGGTATTTAAATTATTTTGTTTTGTTTATAAATTAATTAATTATTCAAATATTTGGATTTGTTTTTCTGTAAATTACTTGTCGAAAAAAAAAAAATATTTAACAATTTAGAAAATAATTGAAAAAAAGAAAAAATTATTTACAAAATAAAAACGATATAATAAAAAAGTAGTTTGCCTCCTGTGAGGATTGAACTCACGACCCCTGGTTTACAAGACCAGTGCTCTGCCACTGAGCTAAAGAGGCTGCCGTTGATAAAAGCGCTAAATGTGCTATATGAAAACTTTGGGCTTTTTTTATGCACCGTAGTCGCTCAAATTTTCTCTCTCTCCGCGTTATTTTTTGTTTGTTCTTATTTTGTAGAATGTTGTTTCCTCTCTTTTGTTCACGTTTGCGGAAATCTTTACAATTCGCTTTTGAACCAGCGTTAGCGTTGTCTTTCGGTTTGTCTTCCCGTTGTTTATTTTAGTTTCTGTCTCCTACTTATAATTCTGCTTCTAATTTGACTTCTTCCTTTTTCATATTTAATTTTGTTTACTCTGCTCATTTGTCTTCTGTCGCAGCTGTTGTTTTTTTTTTATTTTGTTTTGTTAGTTCCATTTTCGGCTGCAGTGCATTTTTTTCTTTTTTCCATTTTTGCTTGCTTTTTTTTAATATTTTTTAAATCACACGTTAATTCATTTAATTAAGTGATTAATTGGGAATATATATGAAAATATTAATTTATATTCGAATTTTAGGCCTAAAAATTAATTTTACTAAAAAGAGAGCTACACAATAATTGAATACAGTATTCCCTGTTTAAATGGATACCATAAGTGGCTTTTATAATTTCCCTTAAAATTTCATGAGTTTTCCGTATATCATTAAACAGGCGATTGTTTTCATACTTTAAAAGTAAACTAACATGAAAAGTTTTCATATATGTACATATAAACCTATCACGTGTTTAATGAACGGTCTTAAAGTGGCTTACGAAGGTTTGATAAATATCCAAAGAAAATAAGTATTAATGGTAGTAAAAGCAGCTGAAAAGTCATTTACCCTTCTGTATTTGTTACAAGAAATGTATCGGATAAATTACCGGTAATTTAATGAGTGATGCTACTGAACTTTATATTTCCCTTTAATTTTTCAAAACATTCTTAAAAGCTTCTGATAAAAAAAATTTAACTCATTTTCTCTCTGTGTATGTTTGCATCTCTTTCTTACGCATTTGTTATCAGCTTTTGATGATCTATAGTTATCTCGCTTGCTCAAGTTATAAGATATTTCTTACCAGTTATTAAGCCGTCGTTGAACCAGTAAAATATGAAGAGAAGTTTTAAGTTCGAATTATTCTCTGATTAGTATAATCAGTGGTCCTAGCGACTATATTCTAGTTTACAAAATTCTTCCAATCTATAATTCCATTTAATAAAATCTTAATATAAAAAAATTATTTCTGTAAAATTATAAATACGTCAAAATTTTGTTGTTGTATTTTAAAAGACATTTGCGAGCCAGACACTATTCGCTAATCGTGCATCTAATATAACCGTAACTTAGTAAATGTATCTAAAAAAGTCAACAATCAATAACGTGAAATTCGAAGTGTCAACAGTAGCGGTCAGAATGCAATGCCACACTTGCATTTATTTGCTTGTGTACGTACGTGAAGAACGACATAATTTGTTGCACATGATAATTTGCCATAACTCCTTAATTTCAGCAGACCAGACCAGACCCATGCATATTTATATTTATCATTACATTTTATTGTTGCATTGTTCAGCACCGTTGAGCAGCCAACCACATGTCAGGCCAACCAACATGTTGCCAGCTGCTCCGTGGCATCGTCGACCGACGTCTTGAGTCTGTAGGCACGCAGCTGGCAGGGCATATGCCTACCCAGTGAATTCCTGCCAACACCCGTTGTTGTTGTCGTCGTCGTCGTCGTCGTTGTTGTTACAACGGCAGCACAATTATGCGCATATCTTGCAACTCATGCTGCTTGATTTTTGCTATAGCAACATGTTTTTTGCTGCAGCAACATACGAGTACATATACCGCAATGCAGGAACCACGAGCTCCTCCGTTGCCGTCTTCGTTGATGATTGCTGCAAATCCTGCCTGAAGACTTCTTCTTCTGCTTGGAGTGGTTTTGTACTCATTGTCGTCGCCATCGTCGTTGTCGCTGTTGTTCATCTGCAACATGCAGAGAGGGCGCCACTGTTGTTGTTTCATGCCACCAACAACTGGGCGCACAGCAACTCGAGCACAGGATTTTGTTGCACCACAACTTCTTTCATTTTGTCTTGTTTACAACAACAAGAAAACATGGAAACGATATCGTAAATAAAAACAAAAATAACAATAATGTTGCAGACACTCCATTTTTACTAGTGGCAGCAAAACAAAAATCGCCAACAAGCAACTGCAACAGCAACAGTAACAGAGGAAGTCCAGCTGGAAACCGGTTCACGGTCCACAACGGACGAGATGCCACTCCACATTCATCGTTAAAATAGTATGAAAGTAGTCGTAGCAAGAAATGAGGATAAAAGAAGTAGCATTTAGTAGTGTTGTTCACTTTGTTGTTGTTGCTGTTGCTATTGCTGTTGTTGCTCCCATTTGCTGCTCCCAATTGCTGTGCTGTTGGTTGTCATGTTGCGCAGTCATGTTGCGCTTTTGTTGCAGACACAGCGTCACGACAACACATTCGCATACAGTCATGTTGCTGTTGCTGCTACTTTGGTTGCTGCCGCTGTTGCTGTTGCAGAAAATGAAAATGTGACGCAAGGATTTTGCTGCAACCATGCCTGAGCTTGTGCTAGCACCCCAAATGCATTTTCGACATTCTTGCCTGTCCGCCTGTCTGTCTGTCTATCGTTGTCGTCCTGGCGTGGTGTCTAGGGTTCAATTTAATATTTACACGTAATTTACACAGCAGGGTTGATTTTTTGCCCGTTTCTTTTTTAAGGGAAACTTCATTAATGGTTAAGTGGCAATTTAAGTGTTGGATTTTGAAAAGTTAATCCTTGCGAGGTTTAACGCTTTTTACTTGAATTGCTAGCAAAAAAAAATCTAATTGAATCTAACAAAATAAATTTATCGATAAATTAAGCAATGTTGGTATTAAATAAAAGGCAATTAAAATGAAACTAATAATAACTGTCGATTGTTTTACAAATTATAAATTTATAAGCTATTCGAGGCATATACGAGTATTAATAAGTTCTTTGATTCTCTGATCTATTAAGAAAGTAGCTTTTAACGAAAAATAAAAAAAAAAACCTGCATAACCTCAGCAGGTTCCTTTAATTTGTCGCTTTATTGTCGAGCTATGTTTCAATTTTGTTGCCACCTCCGACCACCCTCTTCTGTCCAACATTTATTTCTAATCCAATTAACTTCATATTTTATGACCTAACCAATTTAATTAACCGAATAAATGGAAATAAAAATCATGTCCTCCTCGTACTATCAATTTAATGAGAAACTTGACAAACATAAATTCACGACATTTTTTTCTGTTTGTTTGGTTCCTCCTTTGGTATTACGAGGGTCTACGGTTTATGTCGTACGCCGGTTATGGACAAAGCACTGCATACTTACTTTCCGTTAGGTAGGTAAAGCGCATGCGCGAAAATTCTACAACCGAACGACGCCAACTAAATCCACAAAAGTGTACACAATTAGGCTAATTGGAGGGATATTCAAAAGGGGGCCAATCCCCTACCAAACACACAGAGCAGGCGAAAGAGAGTAAGACAGAGCGAACACCCTAAATGCGGCAAGTGGCAAACCTCACCAGAATAGAGCAGAGCAGAATGGAACGGAACGGAGCAACACCACTTGGCCGCTTTCAAGCGTCGAACAACGCTTTTAAAACCAATCATTTTAATTAGAACAAGGCAAAGAAAAATGCTGGCGTAACGAGGCTCTCAAGTGCTGTCTTTCGGTCTTAACAAGACATTTCGGAATATTTTATGGAATTTAAAGTACGAAAAATAGATTGAAAAACAAAATATTGTATTGTATTACGTATTATATGGATAAATTGGCCAGAGCGTTGCCAAACTTTGGTACCCTAAATAAATGTTAATAGCTCGTTTTTAACCAACTTTCTAAAATCTTCTCCTTTGATATTTCATGCATTTTAGCCATTAAAAGAACTTTTTAAAATATTGAAACAAAATTTCAGGTTTATTTAAAAAAATTTTCTTCATTACTTTGTAGGCATGAAAAAGTGTTAAAATACTTTTTAACTTTTTCTCAAAATTTATTGCTTGCCTAATTTTACTGAAAAGGAGTAATTTTGATACTAAATTTTTTGCTTTAAGCCAATTAAGCGAAATTTTATTAATTAAGTGAAAATAATCAAATTAAGAAAAGAGTAAATCCAACTCTTGAATTAAATTCAGGAATAAACAATTCACAAATGTTAGGCAAAAATTCAATTCATCCCACTTTTGTTTGGTTAGAGATTTCTCCAAGAAAAGTAGTAAAAAAAGGCCATTAAAAAGCTCCTTTTACAACTGCCTGTCTGTGCAACCAAAACTCCGAGTACAAAAAACCAACGCTACACCGTTGCAGTGTTGCATGCTACTGGTCCTATCCAGAAGCAGTGAAGCATTTTTACCCAGTCAAACAACGCGTTGGGGAAAAAGTCCAGCCACAATTTGTACGCTTTTTTTCCCCGTACTGTACGTGTGCGTGTGGAAGAAATGAAGAATACTTTTTTCCGAAAGATAAAAGCGGATCTTTCTCGCAAATTAGAACAGGCGCACAGCATGTCGCAATAGCGCAATTTTTATCCACTTTTATTATTGTTGTTATTATTTAAGCCTCGAACAAAAGTTCAACTGAAATGCGTTTATGTTGTCGTCGTTGTCGTATGTAGTGTTATAGGGGAGAGTGGTGATGCGGGGCACAGGCATTGGAACACGAAAACATTAAAAATCATATAGAATAGAACTGAATAAAGTATAAAAAAAGGGAACGAGTGTTTCTTCACTTGAGCGCGCAGCAGAGTTGCTTTCTATGAAATGCATGTCATTTGTTGACGGTTTTGCCCGGCTTAGGTTGTTTTACACTTATACCGCCTTTTTTCTATATATTGTATCTGTTTTATGTTATTAACTGAAATTATTCCTGGCGCTATAACACCAGCATTTGGCAGCTATTTCCTTAGTTCCTGTTAATATCCGATAAAATTCACTTTTTGTAGGCACCGAGTACGCTTTTTCCTTTTTGTATAAAAAGCGCAGGCTACATGATATCTCTCAGATACTTAAACAAAACAAAAAAAATACCGGCAGTTATTTTGGTATCGTTGTCGTCGTCGTCAACGTCGCACTTTTAAGGTATCAATATGCGCTATTCGCGTACTTAACTACCTTTTTGTATTTTCTTCCCTACAAAATAACGACTTTAGTAATTTTTAGCACCATTTTGAATTCCTACAAAATTTATTAGGCACGCAGAAAGCGTTTTTCTTTTCAAATAGATTTGTCGGCTTGGGGCTCGGGAACACACCAAAAAAGAAAAAAAAAGCACTGTGAAAATGTGCAACAGTCACGTTTCGAATTTGAATTTTCCATGAAAAACGTCACGAAAAAAAAGAAACAAAACAAAAACAATGCTGGAGAGTTTTTCCGCAGCGGTGGCGGTGGTGTTAACGTTTGTGGTATGGCATCTCCAAGTGAAAGCGCTTTTCTTCTTTTTTTTTGGTGTATACCCAATTGTATCGTTATAATTCTTACTTTGGCGCCAATTAAAAGTATACACCAAAGCTTTGTAGTCGTTTAAAAGTGTTTTTTTTTTCAAATTAACTTAATAAGAACAATTGTTGATTTTGTATCAACACAAAAATAAAATAATTTTCCTTGCGTCTATTTTTAGTGTTGGGACATAAAATATTTCTGTATTTTAATTTGTTTCGAGGACATTTTTAAACATCAAGTTTAATTTTTTGTAATTTGTTTAATGTAAGGCAAACATATCTCTTGCATTAAATGAGATATTGAGTGTAAATTTTGGTAAATTGTTTGCTTTTTTGCTTTCGATGAACTGATTAGTTTTCGGATTCAATTGACCCATGAACACGACCACTATTCTATTCTATTCTAGTTAACACGATACCTTGAGAACATTCAGAGATATTGGGTTAAATGCAATTTTGTGCACTGCTTTAATGCCTTGAGGAGCACAATAGGCAAAAATACGAATATCTTGTTATCAGGTTAAAATTTGTCAAACTAATTATTTTAATACAATTTATAGAATAAATGGATTTATTAATTAAAAATTTTTTAAAAGAAATTCTATTAATAAAATTCTTTGGAATAATTGGAGATATTGAAATTCTGTTCTTAAAACAATCGAGTAGAAACCAATAGGGTGGTTCATACTTTTTTTAAAATAATATCTTCAACTTTAAATCGTTCTTTTAATACAGAAACGCCAATTAAACTTTTTCTTTATTAGGGTAGCTATTGACTTTGTTTAAGTACCCGAATTCTCGTCGTGTTAGGAGATTACTGTAATTATATTTTTTAAGTAGTAATTCGACTATGGTAAAAATATCCCCTTTTTGATACATGTTTAAATGTGCTATCAATGTGTGCTAAATATAAATTCATAGTTTTCATTATTAAAATTGCTCTCTTTACCACTCCAAAAAAGAAGAAGAGGTGAAAACATGAAGACCGAACCGACCGCAAACAAAAACATTTCATTATCTACAACAAAACAAGAAATAAACAACAAAACATAACATAATATCAACAACGGCAGCAGCAACAAATTTCGATTCATTTTCGAACAGACTTAGAGAAAACGGCAACGTCGTATGCCACCACACTTTATGCATCCAGAGAAGGAGAAATATAAAGAGCGCGAGAGAAAAAGCAATGGTGTGGTTCTCCGACTCACACAGCTAAGTTCGCCGCCCAAACACAGCACAGCAACGAAAAGAAGATGACGTACAAAGCAGCAACAATAACAGCAACTTACAAATCATATTATTATATACTCAAATTTAAATTGCTGCTATATTGTCGTCGTCTTTTCGCTCTCAACAAAATAAAAGAGCGCTACAAACAAAACCGTCGAGTATGTTTATTTCTCGATATGACTCTGACAAAAGAAAAAAAATCGTGAAACAGAAACTGAGACAATTTTGTGCGGTGCGATACGGCGGCCTACTTTTGCATGCTGTGCGCCTGGTCGATTTTGCGATAGACGCGCAACGTTTGACATTCGCCGGTGTCGCTTTTGCGTCGCGTTTAAGATCGCAACGGCAACGGCGTTTTCGCTTGAGCGTTCGTTACTTGGCGTCGTCCGTCGTTCGCTTTGTATATGCGGAAAACGACAAATTCGAGCTGTAGAGGAAAAGTCTCTCCTCGATGCCGATGCGATGTGACGGCGGCAAGTGGTCGTCGCCGGCTTTAGACGAGCGCGCGCGCGCTTTTAAAACCTTGTGCGGTTTAAATGTTGCCGCTATAAAAATCGCGTTGCTATGCGTTTTTTCTTTGCGTTTGTTGGGTAGTGAAAAAAGTCTCGCGTCTAAAGCGTTTTTGTTTTTGTAAGAGTTTCGACTCGTTCCGTTTGTCATTTAATTATTTTTACTCCCAACAACGCATCTCATCCATTGTTGTGATTAACGCAGCCGTTCGAATGTGACGCGTTATCCTCCTAACCGCTGCCGTTGTCGTCGTGTGTAAAACACGCGTTGCTCGAAATTGTGTCGTGCTTCGAGTGCACGACTGAATTTCGACAATTGATTTGAAGAGAAATAGAGAGAGAGAGAGAGAGCGGACAGTGTTGTATTTTTCGTAGAGTTATGCTACGATTAAAGATAATGACTTAAATTTTTAAAATGTTTAGGGGTTTCCCACATGGATAATAGAATTTATTGTTATTTTTATGTTTTAAAAATAAGGAAAATTAAAAATTCTACAATACAAAATTCGATTATTTTTAGTTTGGCATTTAAAATTTCTTATTCAGAATGCAACATTGTTTGCAAGCTTAGATTGTCTTTCGCTGCACTCTTACCTTATCTTTTCGTTGTTGATTTTTCTACCTACTGGAGCTCTGTTGTTGCAATAGCGAATCAAGTGTCAGGTACGCGCTCTAATTACATTTATTCTTCGGTATATTTCTCTCTCACTTTTCATTTATTTTCTAGTCGAAAATTACACTCTAAAATAGACACCATTTTTGAGGCTTCTGTTCGATATGGAGCGATATGTTTTGACACACTCATTTGCTGAGAGGGGGTTACTCCAACTCGTGATATCCGCTTACGCTTACTAGTTAGGCTGATATCATAAGAGTATTGAGATTATTTCGCTTTGGCATTTCCGAATCTTTTAGCGTGAAACAATCAGGTGGAATCTCGTTTGTTTATTTTGGTATAAGCGCAATTTTGACAATTATTTCTCGTTTAAACCTTGATCCCATGAAGGCATTTTAATGGAAAATTAACTTTTATGAGAAATGAGAAATGTTCCAGGAACATTTCCTAAGGATATTCCAAAAATCTTTAGAATTATGTTAAAAGTTTTTGTTGGTATATTACCATTAAATATTAAACTTAATCTTCTTTGTAAAATATGATTAAATTAAAAATGTAGCATTGAAAGTTACTATTTATTTAGCGCTACAGACGAACTTAAAACTAATTGCACCTTCAAACTTTAGCACCATAAAAATATCCCTCATCACAAACAAAAACAATTTCAATGGGCGACGACGACACAAACGAACATCTCGCGTCTGAACATGAGCAAGCATTTCAACAGGCGCACAGTACAGGCAGCAGGTGAACGGAAAACGAACGAACGACAAAAATGACGCTGAAATAAGAAGCAAGTTGACGACATAACAAAATGAAGCGCTCGCAATAGAGTAGAACGATAGCAGCAGCAATAGCAAAGCACTACAGTAAATTACAATGATGGGTCAGAGAGACAGTTAGATAAAAAGAGAGGTTACGCCTCGTACTCAGCTGGCATAAATCACCATCACCCAAACTACAGAAATAACAGCGAATTATAAAAAAAACAACAAGAAATTATAATGATGAAACGAGCGCATAGAGAGAGAGAGAGAGAGAAAGAGAAAATACTCGTTGTGCATAAAAGAGCAACTACAACACAGTTCAAAATCAGCGACGAGCAAACGAAAGTTTTTCTTTTTGTTTTTGTTTTTGTTGCTGTTACTGTTACTGCTCTAACTAACCCACCCATTACAATTTGTGGGAATACTTTTACCGACTACTCAACTTTTTGGGTAAGGTGTAATTGTGAGGGCTCGCGTTTATTTGCTCTTCTTCTTCCTTCACTCAATGCCCTTCTTGTTGTTGTTTTATTATATTTATTGTGCAGATGGGGTGGGTTATTTTAGCATTAAAGGTTTGTCCACAAACAAAATTACTACGTAAGCGAAGAGGGTCGCATGTGTGTGTGTATGTGTGCTTGGGATAAGAAGCAATTTTGTGACGAAATTACCGGCAAAACGAACGGATGATGATGACTTTTGTAGGCGGTTTCTATCAATTTGCGGAATACCAAAGAGCAAGTATTGATTTCGATATTTATGGGCAGTGGGCGGCCGCTTTGCAAAATGTCGAGTGTCCTGTAACTTCCTCTTGATTAATATTTTGATTTATGTGCACTTGGACTTAATTTCCTTGCCTATTTCTCGTACTGGGGTAATTCGCTTAAGAGTTTATTTGGTGTTTAATTAATTTTTCTAACAAGAAAATAAAAATTATTATTTTTTATTTAAATTAATTCGATTTAATTGCATTAAATAACATTTTAATAGCATAAAAAAAATATAAATGTTTACCTATTTTTGTTGTTGTTTGTATTTTAATTATTTTAATGTGTTAAATTAGATTAGGTTGGAACTGTCATTTGAACGGCAATTTCGAAGGCGTTCGAATTGCGTGACACTAAAAGCCCAACAATAACTACAAACAACAACCAAACAACAAAACGGCGTGTTCAATTAGAGCAGCCTAAGCGGCTGATGACGTTTACAAACGGCGCGAACTTTGAAGACCTTTTAATGATGCTCATCGTCGACACGAACAGAGATTTTCGTTTTGTCGTTGTCGTTGTCGTCGTCGTCGTCGTTGTTGTTGTTGTCGTGGACAAATGAGTTTTGTACAAGTGATGAAACAAAAGTCGGGTGTGATGAAATTGCACGCAACGGTTTTAGTTTTAATACTACAAAAATAGTTTATGTTCTTACCTATCTACGCTAAAAATTACTTTATTATAATTTTGGTTTTGCTCTGAAAGGAAGGCGTGGTTTTTGGCCGATTTGTCTTTATCTTAAAATTAAATAGATTATAAGACATTGATTCTTAAACTACGAATATAATCGCACAGATAAACTTTTATAGCCCAGACAATGCAAGATCACGATCTAATGACATATTAACAATTGGCCAGGGGAATGTGACGTCACATGGATAAAGAGTTATAGACTTTAATCGAATCAGATACGATGATGAGATTTTTAAAAAAATATAAATGTATTTGGAAAGTCTAACCAAAATTAATCAAAATAAAACCAACAATTTTTTTCATATTTGAAATAGTTTCATATACATATAAATCAAAAACCGTTAAATCCAACTTTCGATAAAATTTATTTTTGAATGTAATTAAGTTTAAGTTAGTCTCCACCTGAACCCATACTCATAATTCTGCAAAACCTTCTATTAAGTTTTTAAAACGGAAAAATTTCGAATCCTTTATAATTGGTAGACATTTCTTTTAAAGTTTCAAAAGTCTTTAATATGAACATAAAACTTAATTTTTATACAAACTATTAATCGCTCAAAAAGTTGGTTCTCAATGTAAAACATCGATAAAAACAAAAAACTGTTTTCAAACATCGACTAATTCAAAACGTTCTGCAAACTGTTTGACCCACTGTGTCAGCCTTAAATTATTTTGGTAATTAGAAGATTGCCAAATTGTGTTTAGGGAAGTGATATTTGAACATTTGAGCAATATTGCTCATTGAAAAACTTCATCGTTAACAAGCCGACATTCCAAAAATGCCTTAAAGCTATACAACAACAACAACAAAAAAAACTAATGACGGATTTGTGTATAAAGTCAATTGATTGGTCAAAGCATTACCCTTGCAACTGACAAAGTCCTCTAAACGATAAAAACTTGCAACAACTGTCCAACAAGACCGCTCCTCGTAGCAATGATCCCGGTCCGCAGCATATCAACAGCATTTTGGTCGCTTCATATAGTTCGGCGAAAAAATAAAGTTCAGCTGTTACTAACAAAATGCGCCTGGGTGCTTCCCCAAATACCGATTTTAACTCATAAAGCGTCTGTCTACTGCCATCTGACTCCGATAAATGTTGTGTATGACATACACATACAATCCTCGTCCACAGGCGCACAGTAAGATACCCCGTGACACTCGAACGAACGAACGAATGAACGAACGAACGTACTCACTCACTCACTTCCTCACTCAGCCCAACCCAACCCAATAGGCACAGACAAAAAATGGTTTCGCCTGACTTCGCATACAGTTTGCTTATTTTTAGTTCGCTTGATTTCAACAGTTCGTTACGTTTCGTATAATACAGTCGCGTTTTACAGTGTCGTATATGGTAAGGGATACTTATATACCGCAGAGATAAACCCCTTAGTCCCTTCCATTTGTATATTAAGTTAATATTGGGATAGTCTGTGTTTTTATTACTCTAAATCCACTAAAGTAAGTTTATCGTAACTTTTATTTCAAGTTGTTATTTTGGACCTCTTAATAGAAACTTTGGATTAATTTAGTTGAGTATTTAAAAGTGCTCCTCCTAAAGATTGCTTTTTAGAAATTTGGCTATTCAGCATAATTCCTTTGTCCCCAAGGAAGCGAATTGTGGAAGGCCACTGTTTCCTATTTGCCTCACTCTCGCAACCACAAAATCCCGATTGCAGGCAAGTTCTTATGGCATTACCGATTTTGTTTTTGTCTTTGTTGTTGTTATTTTGCCTGAGCTCGTCGGTCATTCCTTCGCCACTTCGTAAGACAGAGAGCGAACATCGTTGTCGTTTGTCGTTCAACACAACAACTCGTTCAGCTTGCTGTGTGCCTGGTATTTTGGTTGGTTGGTTCGGTCGTTTGTTCGGCTGTTCGTTCGTTCGTTAGTTTGTTCCGTGCGGTGCAATAAGTTTCGTTCGATTTGTTCGTTCGTTCGATAATTTCGCTGATGTCGTCTGTCTGTAGTGCCGGCCTGCCTGACTGTGCCGTCTAGTTGTTTGCCCCTGTCGCTTCTGGGATTTTGTTGTTGTTGGCAGTGTTGCGTTGTGCCCACCGGATTAACTTATACCGCGCAGACTTGGAGATGCCAAACCTAACACATCGAATAGGGTCGTCCAAATTTGTTGAACTGACATGGTAAAAGTGTCATTGGTGGAACAGAAAAGTTTTATGTTAATGAATTTCAACAATGATTCAAAATTTCGGTGGAACCGTAAAAAAATTAAGACCTTCGTCTGGAAAACGATAATCCATTGCATAGCTTAAGTAGCAATTATCCGATATCAAGTTTAGATTATTGGTAGTAAAACCTTTTAACCCTTTTGTGACATTTGCCAATTGTGAACTACCCCAATACCGGTTTAGCCGACAAACCACCCGAACCACCGAATGAACCAACATACGAGCAAACGAACGTTTAAACGATCGAAACGAGCAACCAACCAACCTACCAACCAACAAACCGACCTACCAACCACTCAGGCAGACATGCAAGCCAGCCGCCAGCCAGCCAGCCAGCCAACCAGCCAGAAAGTAAACAGGCAGACAATCCATCCAAACGAAGCAGAGTCAGAGTCATAGTCGGAGTCGTCGTCGTCGTCGAGTCGCGTTGCGTCTCGTCGTTTCGAATCGAATCGAATCGAGTTGAGTCGAGTCGAGTCACAAAAAGCAACGTTTGACTCCTCTGCTTGCATCGTTTGTCTGTCAGTCAGTCATCGACATTAGACCGGAGTAATCCAGTTTTTGGTTTTGCTCGTTGCTTTTTTTTTTCTTCTGCTTTGTGTTGTTTACAACAAAACAATAACACAAAAAGTATTTGTTGCATCCGAATCGAAAATTGCAACGCGACTTTCGAGAACTCCTTTCGTTACGTATCGTTTCTATTTGATTTGTTTTTTTTTC
The DNA here is from genome assembly GCA_949127995.1 of Suillia variegata. Lineage (NCBI taxonomy): Eukaryota > Metazoa > Arthropoda > Insecta > Diptera > Heleomyzidae > Suillia > Suillia variegata. Next base: position 6,489,557 of record OX421842.1, read on the forward strand.
GACATACTCGTAGTTGGTAAATTTGAGTTGTCGACAATGTATGCTAGACAACACCAACATGTTGTTGCTTGGCAAAGTGTATCGCTAGCGTCATCCGCCAATTGTGTTTATTGACATTTGTGCCTGATTGTTTTGTACGTTTTTGAAATGTTCGCGCGCGCGTTTGTTTCGAAATATTCGAAATCAAAATATTTCTCAAAATCCGAATGAGTTCAAGAGTTATCCGAACATTCAGTTATGTTGTTGTTGTTGTATTTTATTGCAAAGATATTGCGTTGCAATTTGTTACTGTTACTGTTGTTGTTGCTGTTGCTGTTGCTGTTGACGTTGCTAATTTGTTTGTTGTTCTTATTTAACAGTTGTTGTTGCTGTTGTTGTTATTGTTATTATAGTGGTTGGAGTATGTGCTTCATTGCATCTCAGTACCTCTGTGACTGAAGTTGGTCTTTCCGATTGTCTGCTGTAGTTGGCTAATGCAGTTGGCTGATGTCGAAATGATATTTCTAGTGATTCAGTTCAGTTCGCTTCAGGCTAAAGAAAAAAAAGAAAAACAATTCATTTGTTTTGTTGTTGTTGTTGTTTGGGTTTAAGTTATTGGCAAAAATCGTTAAAACATTTAAACTGGAAAATTGGTGTCAAATGGAGACGTCCATTGGCAGAGTGCTTTAATGAGGCGTATCCATTTGGCCATTATCTTACCAAGTTTATAGATTTAGTTGCTTTATATAAATTAATAGCCTTGAAGCAGTTTATTATTAGTCTCGATGTCGATGTCTTTGCAAGCTTAACACTTAAGCTCAACAACAACTATCTTCAAATATGGTTCATGCGATAGGTGAAGTTGTTATTCCAAGGAGTCATACTGCTGCTGTAGATACTTTCCTAATTTTCGGTATAAACTCAACAGTTGTACACCAAAATTGTCTCGATATTTCAAAAGTTTTTGAGTTAATTGACTTTTGAGGAAAATGAAGCTGTAAGACCAAGCTCGAGAATTATTGCAACCTTTAGTAGCTCGAAAGTAACATTCCAATGGGTTTGATATTTTAAAATGTTTTTGCGTTGTTAAACTTTTTGGCCTATTCCACATTTATTGACCATATTTATATATCCATAACTTTTAATATTTTCTAGTTTTGTTTAGTTTGCAACGTCATTATAACGACGCCAGTGCTGCAGCTGGGCATACCTTGTTATGTCCATATACAAAAACTGCAACACTTTTAGTTGATAAGTTTCCATTAAAAATTCCAAACTCGCACTGCAATTAAGTTAATATTTCGCAATCATGAATTCGCGAAAGTTCTTCTTTTTTTCGAACTTATCAATTCTGGGAATTTTACGTGACTTATTATTGCTGTCGCAACTGTTGTTGGAAGTGTTGCAAATAACTCTGAAATGACATTTGTTGTTTATCATTATTTTAGACTAGGTTTTATTTATTTAGTTTATTTTTAATACTAATTTCTTTCTTCGTTGTACTTTGCAGGATCTAAAGAATTGGATGTACTATGTTAAATATTCAGCTTAAGCAGACATTGTATGGAAACGCTCAGCTTCCTATTACCCAAATTTCGATTGACTGACTATAAACTCCTACTGGAACCAGTGCAAAAATAATAATAATAAAAAAAGAAAAACACTCGACCAATGCAGAACTCTTCCGAGCAAGTGTCGTTCAAACTCCGACCCCATCCTCAACTCGCGTATACTTGTAGTATAACACACGTCCATCAGCTTCGTAACTAATACGTCACAAAACCGGTTGAGTGCTTGCTTGTTCCTCGTTCACTTCGGCGCACTTCGTACAACCAGAAACGAAGTAATCCGAAGATAAACGACCAGGACAAGTGAAACGACACAACAACCGAAACAAAAATTGTATTTATGGATGCAGGAGGTCTTCCGGTATTTCAGAGCGCCAATCAGGCAGCCGCCCAGCAGCAACAACAACAGCAGCAGCAGCAGCAACAACAACAACAACAGCACCAACAACATCAGCAACACCAACAACGCCAACAGATAAACCTACAACTGCAACAGCAGCAGCACTTGCAACATCATCAACACCAACAGCAACAATTGCATCAGCAACAAAGTTTGGGTCTACACCTGCAGCAGCATCAGCAATTGCAAGCAACACAGCAACAACAATTGCACAATGTGCAGCAGCAGCAACAGATACAAGTGCAGCAGCAACAGCAGCAGCAGCAGCAACATCACCAACAGCAGCAAACTAACTCACAGCAACAACATTCCCCCTACAATCCAAATGCTGGAGCAGCAACAACAACGGGCGGCAGCGGACTTGGCAGCAATATTGGCGCTGGCGGAAACGGAAATGGCAGCTCTGCGGGCACAACAGCATCAACAGTCGGCGGCGTCGGCGTCGGCGTCGGCAACCCAAATGTCCAATTATCCGGTAACGGTGGCGTCGGCGGTGGCAACGGCAACGGCAACGGAAACGGCGGCGATCTTGTCCCACCCAAGCGCCAACAAATGTTCGATCGCCTGCGTCGACGTATGGAAAACTATCGCCGCCGTCAGACCGATTGTGTGCCGCGCTACGAACAAACCTTCAATACGGTCTGCGAGCAACAGAATCACGAGACCACAGCGCTGCAAAAGCGCTTTCTCGAAAGCAAGAACAAACGCGCCGCCAAAAAGACGACGGAAAAGAAGCCCAACGAGGCGGCGGCCGCAGCTGCCATGTTGGCGGGCAACTTACAGAGCAGCGTTCATGTGGTAAGTGGACATTGTTGTTTTAAATGCTTTTTTTTTGTTAATTGATTTTCGTTTTTATGATTATGCGATATTGGTAATTTTGTGCTGGGGAAGTCCCATTTACTTGAATATTATAAACGGATCCGGATGTCAAATATGTATTTAACCAAGTGCGTCATTGGACAATTCTGTAGTAAACGGTTTGGCGCAAACAAAAGTTCTTAAATCGTTACTGAAGATTAAGATATTGTATTTTGTTATGAATCATTTAAGAACAGCCCAAGAGTATATGGGAAAAGCTGGGCAGACGTTTACACAATTGAATGGACTTTCCAGCACTCATTAAGATCTCGTATTATTTCGAGTCCGTTAAGTAGTTACTAAGCTTTAGGTGCTTTTATTAATACATACATAAGAGAATTTTGAAGTTCTTCCTGTAGAACCCTTTTTAAACCGCTTTAACAAAAGCCAATGGCCCTGAAAAATCGTGCAATAAGCTACGAAGGAATGCTTTCGAAATGATGGAGGTTTTACTGCATAAGCAGTCGCTTATTAATACATATGTACACATTAATACATTTTAAATTTAACATGCCACCACTTGCATTTTTAATTTCTTCTTGGCTCCAGGACACTTAGGATCAGTTAATAAATAAAAGTTAGTCAAATCATTCTTAAGTAGAATATGTTAGGTTAGGTTAGGTTCAAAAATTAAAAAAACTCCAAGCTTCGATTTCCCTGAAAATTATTAATACAATTTTTAATAGGAAAAGGAATCATTTGAGGCATATTTAATGTCAATTTTACATGCTTATTCATGTTGTAATAGGCTGATTCGAAAGGTTTAAGACGTTGCTTCACCAGCGTTCTACTTCATGATTCATTTGGCTGTTAGCATTTCAATATTTTTTTTGTGTGTTTTGTTTTAAAAAGTTTTCGAATGTAATCACCAGACTTTTGCATATGTTCGACAGCCGCCAACCAAGATAAGACGCCGCAACGCAACACTCAGGCACATTCAGCCAACATGAGCCTCACCTACAATTATGCAAAAAAAAAAAAAAAAATACAGAAAACAAAAAAAAAAACAATAATAAGACTAAGAAAAAATTAAAACCAAATGCGACTCACAATATTTCCACACCAGCAGCAGCAGCAATAGCAGCAGCGCGCTTGGTGACTTCACAACAACAAAACAATAATAATAACAACAACAACATCAACGACGACGACGACGACGACGAAAAAAGCCTGAATCACAAAATTTTTAGTTACGTTTTTGTAGCTTCTAAACTAAAGCTGAGGAACGAAATAGAAATAAAAACTGATTGTACAAGCTAAACAGCGGAGCGCTTCAAGCGAAATCTATTTATGCGAGCGATACTCAGTGTTGGCAAGTAACTTTAGATACTTTGTTGAAGGTTGTGTAGGGTATCGGTTGGGAAGTGTTTTGAAAACTTAAAAGTTATATTTTAAATATTTTAAAAATAAAATCATGAGAAAAATATGTTTAAAAACTAAACATGTTTGAAAAGTGTTTGGAAAAGGAAGTGTTTGGAAGTTTATTAAATACATTTGTCGTTTTTGAACTAGGAATAGAAAATGAGAAAATATATTTAAAAGTGTAAAAAGAGTTTAAATGCAAACAAATTTTGGTGTAAGAAATTTTAAAGAATGTTGTTTTGAAAGAGTTTGGAAAATAGGAAGTGTTTGAAGAGTAAACAGAATAAAAATAAAATTCTCATTGTTAAAACTGGAAATTAGAAAATTAAAAATGTTTTAAAGCCAAAAGCATTTAAATAGTAGAATATGTTTGAAGTAAAATATTTTGAAGAATCAAGTTTGAAAGTTTAAGAAATGGTTAAATGGAAATAAGCGAATTTTAAAATCAGAAGTGATTTAGAAGTTTTTTGCCAATTAAAAATATTTTAAATAAGAGTTTCGAAGGAAAGAACAGCCCTAATTATTTTATTTGTTGGATAAGTTTGTGCCGAATAGTACTTAAAAGTTCAACAAAATTCAATGAAAAGTTGTTTGGAAAGTAGAAAAAGTTTTCCGAAAATAGGAAATCATTTGTAAACTAGAAAGTGTTTAGAAAACAGTGCTCGGAAGCGAACGCTTTCGTATATCGCACTTAATAAAACACCCAACACTGTCGACTCTGAACCTATCCAGCAGTTGTACTCGTACTCTGTATTGTGGAGTTTTTCTCGTTTAAGTTGAGTTTCTTTTCGTATTATTATTTTCATTTATATTTTTGTTGTTGTTGTTGTTCATTTTGTTCATTGGTTGCTGTTGTTTTGTTTTTCGATATTAGAGCAACAAACTGCACAAAATAATGAGGTCAGCGTATTTGCTGCGCGAGTGACGGACGGACGGACAGACGGACGGACGGACAGACAGACATATATACGGCACACATTATAATAGTAGGTATCTTGCAGCTACAAGATACACGAGCGAGTACTCGTACTTAGCCACTTTAGCTATGCACATAGATACGTCTCTACTTTTTCCTCTTCTTCTTCTTTTTTTCAATTTTTGGTGCTGCTTACGATACGTTTAATGATTTTTTTCCTCCATTTTTTTCGAGACCAAATACGTTTTTGTTTATTTCGCGCAGTTAATAGGTACCTTGAAATAATTTTGTAACAATTTTTGTCGGTTTTAAGTATTTAGCGTAATCTCTTGAATTTTAAGAAAAATACAAACAAACAAAATAAAAATAAATTGAAAAACTCCGCGACGTCTGCGAGCGCATCTTTTCCGCTGCGCAGCCCAAAAATGTTGCAATTGCAGCGTTTTATTTTTTTTGTCTTTTCCAAAAGTGGAAATAAATTTTAAAGTTTTTTTTTTTTAAATAGTTTTTCTTGCTAGAATTTTGCAGTTGCTATTGCAGCAGCAACAACTATTTCGATTGTCGCTGCAATTTTGTGCTGCTGACTTTGAGTAATTGCATCGCATCGCATCGCAACAGCGCAATTATTGTTCTGATAGATACTTTTACTACTACTAGGCTCGATGCTGCGTCTAAACTGCATCCGTTACTCAATCTCAATCTCGATGCACTTCAGTTTCGTTTGGAAATATATTATTAAAATAAAAATAGAAGAGAAAAAAACAAACGAGACATGGCCATTAGCTTCCTGCTTTTATGCACAGCGAAAAAGAAGTTAACTTTTATTAATTTGAATTATTTTTCTAATATAGTATAGAAAATCTATTTTTGTTTAATTTTTATTGAATATTTAGGTTAGAATTGTAAAAATGAGAACAGAAACTGAGCGAACTCACCTCGATTTCTGACTTATTTTGAAATTTGAAACAATATCGAGGTGAAGAGGGAAAATTTCTACTCTTCTTACCTTATATTTATTATACCATGGTTAATATTCAATTTTAAATCAATAATCTCTCATTTTATTAAACTTAAAAAATTTTTGTTGCAATTTTTTTTTAATTTGAAATGCATAAATTATTTTATTTGCATTTTTCAACCAATTTTCTTTCGGTGTACAAACTCGGAAATGATTTTCTGTTCGCTAAGTTTTGTGCAAAAAAAAAATTACTATTGCAAAGATTGAATTTCAAGGACTTGCAACAGTAAATGTTAATAATTGCCAAACAATAGGAATGCGTAATTATTTAAATTGTAAATTATAAAAAAATAATTCTAATAATTTTGATGACTTACGGTTTTTCGCTCACAAGAATAATTGCCTTTTGATTGAGTTTTTTTTTGATTGTTTTAAATCTCAGTATCGAAATATTCATTTCAGTCATATAAAAACTACAATTTATATTAAAAATTACAAAATATATTATTCGCGAGCTCAAGGTTATTATCATAAATATTTAGGAAAAACCAAAGCAAAAAATAGCGAGCAGTTTGGACAGCTGTTTGGAAAAACTATCAAAGATGCATTTTCAAGTTTACATTCGCGCTTATATATCGTTTTTATTTAAAGCACATACGAATTATACAAACAACAATTTCACAACAAAGACGTAAACGAAAAACTACAATCTTACTTGTTAGGAGTATCTTGGATAGGTACGAGTTTCTTCGTCAAAGTTTAAGAGACCAAAAAAGAGAGTAAAGTTAAACAAAGTGTTCGATTGGGTTGAAATTTTGGGGAGTTGCTTTGCTTTTGCCCAATTTGGGTTGCGAGCTTAAATAAAATTTTATCACGCCCACCTTATACGCCCACAATTTCTGACATTTAGTCAAAATATTCGATTATTTTGTTAATATTGGTCCTAAATATTAAATTTGGTATATGAGTTTGTAGGGTCAGTGTCAATAACTTCACCGAAAATAGGCGTGGTTGAATGCATTTAACGCCCACCGACCGTAACTCAGGAGTAACAAGAAGTTTTGTTTACTATTTTATACGTATTTCTATTTAAAAAAAAAACCCTTGCAACGCCGAGTACTATAAGCTTAGTCTACTTGCTTATAGTACTACAACTAATAAGGGTATTCACTTAAACGCGTATACTGAAAACGGCGTAAACTGCTCTTTTTTATGACTTCGTAAAAAGACTTCAAATAATTTACAAAAATCGTATGAAAAATATTTTATGCAAAATCACGAAACTTGACGCTTCATTTGGTCGCTGCTTAGTTGGGCGTCTAAGCAATCAGCTGTTTTGTATTTCCTCTTCTTTAATGAAAAACAGTAGAATCGCATAAAATATATTTTGAATTTTTTAAAAAATATTTACTTTGACATCCAACGCTTTCTTTAGGTCATTTTATTTGTTTGGTTTAACCATTTGCCAATGACTCGCAAACTTTTAATTGTACATTACAAACATATGCATTAATGGTAAACTTACGCTTTTGAATGAATACCTTTAATATTTGCTAAATGCTGATATATTTTTTTATTGCTGTTGTTCGTTGTTGTTTGCTGGTTGCCGTTGACTTTTCCTCAACGATATTCGAACACAAAGTTAAAAAGTGACGATTGCGATTGCGGCAAAGTCGTCGTATTGGTGAGTTGCACGCGCGAAAACGCAAGCGAAATGTAGTTTTTTTTTGTTGTTGTTGAGGAGGGCTTTTACCCCGCCGAAGTTGGGAAAGTGTTGTACGAGTAATTAAAAAGGCGGATGAAATCATCAATTTTAAAAATTACAAGAAATCAAGTTTTGAATTTTCGAAATATTTTTATTTTCTTAAAAAAAAATTTATAAATAATATTAACACTTAAAATTGTTGTTGGAATTTTTTTATGTTTTCCGTTATTTTGGGTGTACGTCCTTTGTCCAACTGTCTGTCCATTTGGCTGTCAGTCAACATTTGCTTAATGAATTTTCGTGGCGAGAGAAATGGAGAAAATAAGCAACAATAACAAGAAAAACAACAACGATAGCAACAACAACAACAATAAAATAAGCAACAACAGCGAGAAAAAAAACGCAGCGAAGCAATTTTTTTGTTTGCTTTAATTTAAATGTAAATTTTTTTTAGCGAACGAAGGCAATAATACAAAAACAACAACAACAACATCATACTAGAGAAAATTAATTAAAACAACAACTTGAAAATTTTTGAATCATATAACAACAACAACAGTAGTCATGCATATCCATGCATGTTGTACAAAATTGTAAACAAATGTTGCAGCAACTAAAAAATAAAAAAACAAAAACGCTTGGAAAAATTTAAAAATAATTTCAAAGAAAGTAAATTCACGTTATAAAAATAGCGAAGTTAGAAAATCCTTTTTTTAGTCTCTTTACTTTTTACCTCAAATAAAAAAAAATTGTGTTTAAGAAAAAATAAAAAAAAAATAAAAAATCAGTCGCCGCCAATCGCTGCGTAAATCGTTGCGTTGACATTCGCAACGTTTGTTATGACAGCTGTCAGTTGCATTTTTGTGAAATGCCGCCGCAGTTTGACATTTTCGCATTGACTTCGAAACCGAACGAGAGCAACAAAAATTGCGGCGACGAAAAAAAAAACATTTTTCTCTCTTAAGACGCACTTTTTAACACACAGGCAAAGAAAGACGGGATTCAAAAAACAACTACAAGAACAACAACGACAATAAGAACAACTGTTATTCAAAGGAATTTAGTGGATTAAAGAGATTTAAATTTGTTTGTGGTTTTGTTTTTGTTAAAATGACAATTGCCGTGTTGATTTTGAATTTTATAGCTGTACTCATGTAAACTCGTATTTCTGAAGACTTACAAATTTGTAAACTTATAAATTTGAAGCATGTCATACTTTAAAAAAAAGTCAATATGTTAAAAAATTAAAAAAAATATGAAAAATTTTGAAGACAGTAATTTTATATGAGGCAGTCGTCAAAAGTGAGCTTAAATGAGTACTGCTATAAAACAGCTGATTTGCGTGACATACTTGTTTAAGGAAAACAATTAATAAAAAGCAAAAACGTGCTGAAAAAAGTACTACTCCTAAAACAGCAAAAACTAGCTGAAATGAGTACTGCTATTCTTTTTCTTCTGACGTTTTGTTTAAAAATTTTTGTTTTTAACATTATTTTGACATATAAAATTTGATTGTGTTTTGTTGTTTTAAAGGAATTTAAATTTAAGGGAAAGTTAAAAAAAAACAACAAATTTTTAAAAATATATCGCAAAAAAAACGCAAACGCTGCGATTTTCTTCTTCTTTTCTCTTCGCAATTTTTCATTTCTTTGCGTTAACTTTCGCATGTGGAAAGCCAAGTCAAGGTGTTTTGTTGTTGTTGTTGTTGTATGTTGCTGCGGTTATTTGCAGTGGCAGTGAAATGAAAATAACAACAACAACGACGACAGCAAAAAATAGCAACAATGCAAATTATGCCCAGCAAAAATAAAATTAAAAAAAAAAAAAACTGCGTTTGAAAGTCGTCGTCGCGTGCAAAGAAATGCAATTTTTTGTTTTTGCATTGCTGTTGTTTCTTGTTTTTGTTGTTGTTGTTGTTATTGTTGCTGTTTGCATTTGCCAATTTTCACTTCATTGTCGCGCGGCGCGCATTTTCTGACACACGTCACTCACTTTTCCACTGTTATTTGTTGTTGTTGCTGTTGATTTCCCCCTCTTGTGTGTGTGTGTGTGTGAAAATGAACGGTTTCATTTGACTGACAACTGACAACATATTATCGGCAATTGCTGTTTGTTGCTATTGTTATTGCCAGTGTTTAGTTGTTGGTTGTTGTTGTTTGTTGCTAGTTTGTTGTTGGTATGTAAATATTGCCGTGCTTGGTTGCAACTGACTTTCTTGGGTTTTTTATTTTTGTAGTTTAAATAAATTTAAATTAGGCTGGCAACGAACAACTTTTTCAAGGAGCAATTATTTTGGAATGTTGTTTATAAATATAATAAAAACGTGTTTGTTGTTTTGTATTTTTAAAAAATGTCTTGCATACTTTTAGGCGGTTAAGCAATTTATTGGTTTTGTTGAAATACATTTTTTTATTTAAATTATTTGTTTTTTTTTTTAAATAATTTTTTTCTTCTCTTTTTAATGAACATTTTTTGTAAAATGTTTTGCATACTTTTAGGTGATTAAGCGATTTGATGTTTTTTGTTGATGTTTAATTTAAAAGTAATTTGTCTGATTTTTGTTTTTCATTTTTCTTTCTCTCATTAATACACATTTTTGTGAAATGTATTGCATACTTTTAGGCGATTAAGCGATTTGTTGTTAATGTTTTTGTGTAATAAATTTTTTTTTGTTCTCTATTTTTTTGTTTAACAGAAAACTTAATGCAATACCTCCTGCAATTTTCACAAAGATCTGCTTTCAGATTCCTAAAAGTATGCTAAAGAAATTCGTTCATAAATATTTAAATAAAACTTCTCTGAAAATGTCGCAAAGTTCGAAAGTTTACTTAAACTTAAACTGAAGCTTTCTTTAAAGTTCGAGCCATTCTCGAGTACCGCTTGCCAAGAAACTTTTATTTCAATAATTAATGACATCTTTTGTTGCATACTTTGAGGCATTAGAGCGATTTTTCTTAATTTTTAAACAACGATTTTGTAAATCTTCGTTTTCTGAATTTTGCATTTGTTGTAAAACTTTTTCGTTATAGTTTAACAATTTAAAAAATTTTTTTTTTCATAATTCTTTATAAAAATAAAATTTTTCTCGCTTATAAAAAAAAATGGCCCGCATTCGATGCTCATCGCCGGAGCGCATCATTAAATTTGTCAGTTTCTGACAAACTTCTTCCTCTACTTCTTCTTTCTTCAACGCCTGTCACCACCCTCCCCCACCCCCTTTACACGTCGTAAGTAGTCGTTTTTGTTGCATTAAAATCTCAATAATATTCATTGACATCGACTCTTTTGCCAGGCAAAGCCATACAAGTACTTTATTTATTTTTTTGTTGCTTTTTTTTTACAAACGACCGCTTCTCTTGTGTGTGTGTGTGTGTGTATGTATTGCTCTGTGTGCGAATGTGTTTATATGTATGATCGAGTGTGTGTATGTGCTTACCCTTTAAGCACACACAAACACTCGCTCGCACACACATATCGTTGCACTGCTGCTTGCTCTGCACTCCGCTCTCCTCCTCACATGACACAAAGAGCACCTTTTGCAAAAAAAAAAAAAAAGGAGTACCAAAAAAAAAAAGCTAGCATAATAATCAGGATTCGAACGAGTGCAAAGGATATTTGCCAAGTGGCACTAGCGGCGTCAGGCAGCCCACAATCGGCTTCGTTTAAATTTAATACGACTCGCTCACATTTTAAGCTTTAAACGCGAAACGAAACGAAACGAGGGAGCGTCTCCTCGTCTCCGTTTTTTTGCTTTTGTAATGTGGGTGTGAGTGAGTGTTCGTTCGTTCGCTTGTGTATGTGCGGTATGTAATGACGAAACGACAGTGGCACAAACTTAACTTTTCTAACACATTTCTATTTTTTTCTTTTTATATTTTGCAACTATTTGGATTATTATTTTTTTTTGTGAAATAAACATTTCCTTTTTCTTGCATAAACTAAAAATGTGATCAATACTCATCTCTAAGATCTTAATAAAGCCATTCTAAATTTCTTCTAAATCGATATGTTTATCTTATTCTGAAATAAGTATTCTGCTTAAATCTAAAATTCAAGTTATTCAATATAAGGTTTTTTTAACCAAAAAGTATAACAGAATAATTCAAAGAAAATAGTCGCAATTAAAGAAAATTAAAAAAGAGTTAATTTTCGCTATAAATAGAAAACGCTTAATTTGATAGTGCATTTCTATTATAATTTCTTAGGCTAATTTAGTTTAAAGTAGCTGTCGGCTAGTCTAGGCTTATTGTGATACTACAAGTTTTGGTTTCTATTCTTCTGCTCGCCGAACCAGGAGCAACGTTCAACATAGAAAAAATTATTTTCGACTTCGATAGCCGAGAGATCACACAGAAAATCGAGGAAAAAACATATCAGATAAGTCTTTCCACAACAAATCGACAATCTCTTTCTTCTCCTTATCTCTGCAATTTCTTCAAAATTCCTTTAATTACCCTTGACGGCTAAGGACAGTTTTCAGTTTGTTTATTTTTTTAAATACAAATTATTAGTGGAGCTCAAGATCCTTTTAAGAAAAAGAGCTTCTTTTGTTAATATTTTGACAACAACATTTATGTTTAACAAATTTTGTTCAATATTTAAAGGCTAATTACTTCACATCTCTTTAGTGACATTTCTTGAATTCAAACAAACGAGGTACCGAAAACAAAATACTAAAATAAAAATAATTATTTATAATGTTCAAAGATAGCATTCAATAAAATATTTTATTTCCGAAAAAATCACGACGTTGTACCACTGTTTGCAAAACTCCACACTCAGCATACACTCAAAACATAAAACTGACACTCGGGTGAAAACAGAGAGAGAGCGAGAGAGAGAGTGAGTGCGAGGTAGATGCTGAGACCACCCACACTCGTTCAAGCCAAACTAAAAACACGAAACGAATCGAATCGAATCGCAACCAAACTCAACTGAACTGAAGCAAACCAATTTCACATGTCGAAGACGGAGCAGATTTCGATAATAAAAATCTGTCTAACGAAATCGATTGAGTGCGCCACGCCAAGCCACGCCACGCCACGCCACGACAAGGGTGGTGGTGTACCCACTACGAGCACATAATGCGACGGGGGTGTGAAGCGGCGGCGCAAAAGGTTGCCGGAGGACGTGCGGTGACAGGAGCAGGCCATGCCAGGCCAGGCCAGGCAACAGCACCGCCAGCAGCCGTCGAAGAGGAAGATAAATGATGCATTTTCTAATTTTCAATAAAAAAATCAACACAGAATGTAATACTCACTGTGTGCAGGGTTTTCGCCCATTGCGCCCTAAAGTATGCCACGAAATTGCACAAAACTCTCTGTCAGAAATTGAACAATTCAAGTGAAAATATTTAAGTCTTGTATTTCCAAACAAAAGCAATTTTAATTGGTTGTTATTTTCTTTCCTTTTGTTTTTGTTCATGTGTTTGAAATTTAATTTCGTTTCATATTTCTTTTCGAGCTATTTATAGGCTTATGCTATTTTAAAAAAATCAGGCGTAGGCAAACACGTGAAGTATTTTTCATTGAAAGTTTATTTTCATTGTGTTTAATTAGTCTGCTTAATCCTTTTCATGTCAATTCACAAATGAACGCGTTTTATTCTCATGTGGCAACACTCGAAGAAATTTTAAAAACAAAAATTATTCCATTTTTTTAAATATTTTTTTATTATTGTTTATAAAAATTTAAAATTTTATAACCAATTCAATATATTAAATAATGTCAAATTGATATTGTTATACTTAAATCATTGCGTATTTATTTTTCTCGGTGTATTTGCGTCATTCTGACGTCACCATTCCAATATCGAGTGAGTTTAATTTTAACGGAAATAATTTGAAATCGTGCGCCCTGCTTGACTTGTCATTTCCTTGGCCAGGTTTTATCTTACCTTACCTTTACTTAACGTACCTTTCCGTTTTTTTATACACACATACATATACATATATGTACGTACATATACATGTATGTGCTCCTTTTACCTTTTCGGCGTTTCACTTCCGCTCCTTTTTTTCTTTCATTGCGGAGGCGTTTTGTCCGTATGTCGCTTGTTGACAGGGATATTTATTTTCTGACCGTGCATACCGATTTATTACCCTGCACTGATTTTTTCATGCGATAATCAATCGATCGAGTATGAGCATCTCTACCGGCAGTGCCAACTCAATTATGACTTATCTTGAGTTATGTTGTTTAAAAAAAAAATTATTAAAAATTAATAAATATTTATCTCCACACTGACGCTAAGCCAAAAGATTTCATTGGCTTTAGGAAGATTCTCAAAGCATGTCATGTGATGATTTGGTCAGTTAAGAGTGGACAAGAACCAAAGTTCAAGAATCGTCAAGAAATATTTTTTAAAACTTGTACTAAAACATTTGCTTTGAGAGATTTCAACATTTAAATCATACCAGGAATCAAAGTGAGATTTCTTGACTCTTTATTGGCAAAGTATTTTGGTCAAGTATTAACTGACCACACTCAATAAAATGTGTTTCGTATGCGCTGTCAGTAAATACTTGAACAAAATCCACATACATACATTCATATGTAATACGTTTTATTTAATATTTCAATGATATCAAGAAAAAACCAACCAACGACCATATTACAATTTTTTGGTGGTCAAACAACAATTGACCACGTGTTTTTTTTAGTACAGAAATTTGACGTAGATTAAACTTTTCGCAATCAAGCAAATGCCTTTAAAATCTTAGTCTCACTAATTTTTCTATTAATTTTCAAATTTTTTTTTTTTCATATTATATCGTTAATCAGTTTTAAAAATGATCGTGTTTTAATGTTCGTTTTCAATGAAAACGTTTAAAAAAAACGATATTTGTCGTTTACGCTCTTAAGTTTGTAACGTTCTAAAACTATATTTATCGATAACGAGCTACACGAAAAGCACTTTTCCGCCATTAACTTCTCAGCTACATTTTAATTAGTTTTATTTTGACGTTGTAATTTTGTGGTGAAATCAAAAGGGTAAATCACAAAAACAAAACAAACCAAACCAAACAAGCAAGAAGCAATAAAAATATACTCACCTAATCGTGTTAAATTCAACTCAGTTTGAATTCACCACATTTCAGCGCAGTTCCCACCAGCTCACCACACACAGTCGAAGCGATGCGATGCGAAGCGAAGCGCAACACCCCACTCAAGGCAATTCCCACACACACACACACACTCACAAACACACATTTGAACATACACACACATACACATACAGAGCGTTACCATACTTTGTGGGAGGGGGGGGGGTGGAGGGGAGTAGAGGGGTAGCTTAAAATCGATAAACTCATTTCGAAGTTTTACAACCTGATATGTTGCTCTTAGTTGGCGTTATTGCTGCTGCTCTTCTAGTTGTTGTTGTAGTTATTGTTGTTGCTGTTTTAGGGTTTTTGCTGTTTAATGAATTTCTTGCAAATAAGGTGGGTGGGCGTGGCATTTAACGTGTACCTGTCGCTATGTGTGTGTGTGTGTGTTTGTGTGTGAGTGTTTGTTTGTGCTTTTAGGAAAATTAATTAAATTTTCGTTAGAAACTGTCAAAGTAATTGCATTAATGTCACTATTCGATATCTTATTTCATTCCACAAATACTTGCCACCAATATCGTTAATTACATTTTAATTTGATTTCAGATAATTTATGAGACTTCACATAAATCGACTGACTCGTTCGTATTGCGATACATTTAACGAGATGCAGATTTTTTAACTTGGCGTTTACTTTTTTGACATTTGCCACAGATTTTTTAAATTTTGATTTACAACGAATTATTTCGTCATACTCATTTGAGCCTGCATATGCCGCGTATACCTTACAAATGCTTATCTCGTATATCAGCTGGTTTTAGTTTTCATACACAAATTGGTTACAAGGTGTTCGTAAACTTATCGGCCAAAATCAGCGCACAAACCTCGTAGAGAAATAAAGATGTTTGCAGTATTGCCAACATAAGGAAAATGATATCAAAAATTATCGAAACAAGATTTCGCTGAACGTAATTTTATGACAATCGATGTCGTCACATTTGCTTGTTCAATGCTTTTGTGCTTGACTGTTTTAAATCGGCTAAGCTTTTTTATAAATCTTCAAAATGGAGCGCTTTAAAAAACAGCTGATTTACACTCTGAATATTGGAAAGTATGTTCACAAAAAGATTATGACAAATTTATGAGGATATTAAAATACGTTGGTAACGAGTTTGTAATGATTTTCAAAATGCCACAGAAGAAACGAAGTTTTTAAAAAACAAACTATTTGATAACAATTTTTTTTTAATTTACTTTGAATATTTAATTTGTTATTTTATAAAATTTTTGAAAATAATTAGGGGTATTCACAATCATAAGTATTTGGAGTAAAAATTATATATTTTTGAAAATTTCACCTGTTTTGTTTATGCAAATCTGTAAAATTTTCTTTTACAATTTATCAAAAATACTCAAATACTAGACCCAATACGCGTGATCGTGAATACCCCTTATGTAATTCTGGATCTCTGGTATTACCGATTTGGGTTAAAATAAAAGAGTATAATTTAAAAAACAAGGGATAATGAAATCGTTACAGATTTCGATTTAAAATTGAATTTTGAATATTCAAATCGAAATTCTTTCAAAAGTTTCTGGGCTCAAAATATGAAAACCAAAATTTTTAGTTTATTTGCTTTTTTCATTGTTGTTGTATTGTGCATTATATCATTATATCGACAACAATTTGCGAATGTATGCATTTCGCGAATACAAATAAAGCAACAACAATAACAACAACAACAACTTATATCAATTGCGATTTCCGCAGTCATTTTTCGAGTAATAAAAATCGCTAAAAAAAAACTGTTTTCAGTTTTCTTTTACTTTGTTGAAATTTATTTGTTTTACAACAGAGACCGCAAAACTTTTGCACCTAATTAACCCAGCAACAGACGATGACGACAACAACAACAACAAAAAGAACGACAAAAAGTTGAAAATAAATTAAACAACAAAACGACAGAAGAAAATCCAAATAACACGCCTGATTTTTATTACTTTTTATAATCGGTTCGTTTTTTACTTTTGACGTTCTTTGGCAAACGAAAAAAAAAAAACTGCAAAAGCGAAACGTGCAAATTCTACGAAAGCAAATAAATCAGCCTGAGTGCATGTACCGCACCTACACCCTGCACTGAACGCGCTTTTCGTTAAGTAGGCTCCTCGCCTTTCGTTGACTATATTCAAATTTAAATTCAACAAGCAAAACAGAAACAAACAAAAACACAAAAACAACATAAACAACAACAACAAAAGATGCCAAAAATCGGCGACAAACGAAATTTATCGCTATGGCACACAATAATCGCCATAATCGATAAATAAGCATCGCGGTGGTTGGCGGCACAAGAGACGCTTCGATAAATTTCGACTTGAAATTGGCGCAATTCACGAAAGAAAGAACTTCCTTTTAACCAACAACAACAAAAACAACTGAAGCAACAAATACAACAGCAAGAGAGCAGCGACAGGGTGAAACCGAAATAATTTCTTTGATGGTCAGAATTTTACAGGGGAAAGGACATTTTTTTAAGAAACATTTTCTGAATTTGTAATTCAGAAAATGTTGGGAAAATTTAAAAAAAAAAAATTGTTTTGGCCTATAAAAAATACCGGATCATAATTAACTTTTGGCAGCCCTGCTCTTAACAACAACAACAACACCAAAGTTGACGACATCAAAAGGTGTCAATAAAGAAACAAATCGGGAATAAATAAAACAACGACAAACAAAAAAATAAAAATAAAAGTACTTGACTGTATTTTATACATTTGTCGCTTATGTTTAGTTGGCGACAGTGTTGTTGTTGTTGTTGTTGTTTTTTTTCTGCTGCTGCTGCTGCTGTTGTTGGAAAATACGAGCGAGTGCACTGGGTCAAGCCCAGCGCTTGAATTCGATTTGGAAATGCGACGGCTGCAATTGTTGTTGCCCATTTGTTGTTATTGTTGTTGTTGTTGGTTGGGCTTTTATGATTTATGCCAATTGTCTCTCTCTCGGATTGGGTTCACGTCGCTGGCGCAACTTCCAAAGTAGAGCGTTTGTTGTTGTTCAAACGCGTTTCGAATGATACCATCGAAGCGATTAAAAATATTTAGAAAAGTAATACAATAATTTACTCTTTTATAACAATTGTTTAAAACAATTAAAAATATTATTTATATTAAAATGATCTCTTTTTAGTGCTCGTTCAAAATCTTCACTCGATTTTAATTATCACCACTAACAACAATTTTCATATCGAAAAGTTTTAGTGGAATTTTAAATGCGCACCACAATCAAAGTACGGCATGAATGGAAATTTTCGAAACTTTATGTGTGTAAATTGTAGTTTAGAATTCTCAGTTATGTTAAGCATAAAAAATACAACGCTGCACCAAATATTGAAGAGTATAAGAAGCGTGTTCCGAACAGTTTTTGAGCCTGACAACTGCGGCGGTACGTAGAACGATGGTTAGTGGCTGCGATGCGTACCGTACCAGGTTTGATGCTCAGGAGACGCTTAAAAACCGAAACAGTGATTTTTTTTGTTGTTATACTTTGATTAACTTTTTTTTAGAATCATATAATTTTTGTGCTAAATCCCTTGGACAGCCATTGCGTCTATCGATTCTAGTTACTAGCCGCAAGTACTTACTTAAGTATCGACATTAGTCAAGTCACAAAATTTTCCACTTAAAATCGATTACTTCCGGCTTTAGCAAAATCGAAAGAAAAAAAAGAAAAATAGAAAGAAAAAAAAACGTCTTCAAATTTCACACATAACTGTACAAATCGAGTTAGTGGCGAAGGCAAGAAAGTTGCTCCGATCCGCTCCGCACTAAAATGTGAACGAACAAAAATTCCGCCTGGCGACACCGAAAGCAATTTTCCAGCGACGCGTCGTGTCGGGTCATGCATGCTGCCGCCGTCGCGACGCGTCGCATTATCGACAGCAGCAGCAGCAGTAGCAAACAGCAACAATGTCAGCAGCAATGTTGTTCTTGTTGTTTTTGTTCTTGTTGTTGATTTTGAAAATTTTTCCCAATTCTGTTGCTGGCGACTGTAATTGCGCTGTAAGCACGGCAACAACAATAACAACAACAATAACAACAACAACAACATGAAACATGTGACATCATTGCGACGCATGTTGCTCATAAAAAAAAAATGCAAAAAATTCAAAAATATTCCTGTTGCTGTTCCGCGCAGAGATTAAATGTCGTTGACAAAATTTTGCTGCCATCCTTAGCCTGCTTTTATTTTTATTTTTATTATTATCATTATGTTTTGTTTTTGTTTTTGTTTTCTTTCTTCTTGATTTCGTGCGCGCGCAAATCACCTACAACAACAATATTTACATGTTGCTCAGGGTGGTTCGTAATTTTTTTTATTTGATGTTTTTACATTTTAGAAATAATTTTTATATATTGTATTAAATTTGGTAAAAAAAAAACATTTAAGCGAGTTTAAGTACTGTGAAGTAAAAAATCGAAAAATCACAATGTAGGCGTGGTCGAGCGTTTTCTACGCCCACCGTGTAGTGGCTGGAAAATGTATATAAATTCCAAAAAATCCGACAAGTTTTTTTAGATGCCTCCTAAAGTTGCTGTTGCCATGCTGCGTGCCGACAATGAACCTCTCCGCCGTTGTAGTAAATATGTTGTTGATGATTGTTATGTCCAGAAGGCAGCAATACTTACTTTTTGTTGCCTGCTTTTGACTTATTTTTTTATTTTGGCTTTTATTTCTCGGCTTTTTGATTTTTGCCGTTTTTCTTCTACTTTTATTTTTATCCTCACACTTTCCATCTGCGCTTGTTGCAACGCTGGCGACGGCGGCGATGTAGTGCGATGTCCCGCGGTGCGGTGCGAATTTTTGCATATACTTACATACAAATATATATATATAATTTTTTGTGTATATATATATTTTTTTTTTTCAAATTTCACAGTTTGGCGCGCAATTTGCATAAGAAGTGCCTCTGTCTCGTTGCCTGCCTGCCTGTCTGTCTGTCTGTCTATCTGTGTGCCAGCAAATTTTCTTCAAATAACGTGTCGGGCGGGGCAGGGGGAAAGAAAAAAATTGGCAACAACAATAACAACATCAGCATGACACCGGAAATGACATTTAATTTCCGTCTGTTTGACATTTTTCGTATTTATCTACGCAAAAGGTGTGCAAATTGGTCGTTACCGTCTGTCTTTGGCCGTTGCAGCCTTCTTCTACTGCTGCTGCTTCTGCTGCTGCTGTCCTTATTGACAGCATATTCCTGTTCTTTCACTCGCCGCCATGGTTAAACATAATTGAAAGATGTTTAATTTCGTACCACGGGACGTATGATTTATTTTAATTTCAGATAGTTTAGTTTTGGAGCTAGCGCAACAGTTCTTGTCGGTTGTTTGGAAACTTTTTGCAAAATGTTGCATTTTTTTTGTAGTTTTTGGCATGGAATTGCTTTGTGCTTGTCTTGGAGAAGGTTTTAAGTGCGTATGAGTGATATAAATTTGAATTATGCATGTAAATTTAAAGTTGTTCATATTTTAGTGAATTTTTTGATCTTGATCTGATTTGTATTTATTTGTTTGTACTCTTAAAATTCCTAAATTTCATATTTTAAACAAATTTAAATAAACAGTAGGAATTGACCTTGACTTTTGCGTTGTATTTGTATGGTAATATTGCATATTTTTGCATATTTATCATATTTGTGCTTATTATAGACACAGTTTTTAGAACAAACAAATTTAAATATACAGAAAAAATAGACATTTACTTTTGTTTTATATGCATATTTTAGCATATTTTGCATATATATGCATGTTACAATGTATACACATTTTTAAGAACACGAACATTTAAATGGATTGTAAACTTTTAAGCGTACTTGGGCCTATTTCTTCGTTTTAAGCATACTTAAGAGTATTCTGCATTTTTAAGTATTAAGTGCATATATTTGCATATAATGCATATTTAAGCTTAGTGTACAGTATTTTGATATTTTTCAACTTTAACATTTAATAAATCTTAAATTTTTTTTACTATTATTAATTGTTCGATCAACTGTAACTGAGAAAACGTTGAAGTTTATTTTTCAAAAACAAAAATATATTTAATAAGTCTCTAAATAATGACGTTATGGATTTGTGCCATTTTGCACCGCACCTCCACAAATGTGTACATGTATTTAAATGCATTTGTTAACTTATACCGACCACAATGTTACCAAACAATATTCGACTTAAGTTTCTAATTTGCTCTAAAGTTTTCGCCGCACACCACGACGTATGAGTATTCTTAATTTTTGTTTATTTTCGATTTATGTGAAAGTTAATGGCCGCACTTTACTTTTTCTTGACTCTTCCTTAAGTTTGAAGACATTCACAATTTTTGCTCTGCCATTGGCGCCTCGTTCGCCCGCCCCCTTGTCCCTATATGCCGCTGTTAAAAACACATTTGTATGCATTAGGAAACGCCAGCGTTCTTTTGCTTATCAAATATTAAAGTTTAAACTTTGTGGCATTTCTTTTTTACTTTATTTTTTTCTTTGTATTTGATTTTGTTGGTTCATCTGCTGCTGGTGCTGGTGGTGCTGCTGCTCAGCGAGCGTAATTTGCATTTTGTAAGCGATCCTATCAGAAGCATTCTCAAAGAGCTCGCTTCAAGTTTTCCCTCCGATTTTGTTGTTGCCTTCGGTTTTATTTATTTTAAATTATTTTTTCGATAGGAAAGTTTGCGTTTGAACTGCGCATGTCCTGGCATTTTTATTTTATATATTTTTTATGCAACCCCCACGCCCCCCGCACGATTTGTGCCCACCACTGCTCGTGTGTCTTTGAGGTTGTTGCTGTCGTTGCTGGCTGGCTGGCTGGCTGCTGCTGCCTGATGGTAATAGCAAAATTTTGTATCTTGTGGATTTTATTTATTTTTAACATTTTTATGGCCTGCGGTTGCTTGCGCTGTAATTGCGAATATTTTTTCCACTATTTTTGCAGCAGAATTTTTCTGATTTTTTACGTCGTCGTTTTCCTTGCCTTTTTTGTTGTTTTTTTTTGCATTTCAAAAGTGGCGTTTTTCTTCTTCTTCATCTTCTCGATTTAAAATAATTTTTTTTTATAATTTTTATATTTTTGCATAAATTTACCTTCTCTTTGCGATTTTAATGTCGCCGTTGTTATATTTGTTGTTGCTGTTGCTGTTGTTGTTGTTTTCTGTTATGTATCTACATGGCAAGCAAACGCTTTTCTATTCCGTTCTACTTGACCCTAATAAGCTTGGATTTATGGTGTCGTCACACTTGGTTTATTTCGAAATCGCTTCGAACAAGTTGAGCGGCGAATTGCAGCTCTGCTCTCATGCAGCCAGTGGCGTTTTCAGTTCAATTTGTTTCCGGGAATGAAACAGGTTTTAAATATATTTGTTAAGATGGAACTTTTTTTATACCGAATATTAAGTACAGAACAAAAATATTTTTTTTTAGGAATTTTGAAAAAAAAAAAGGAAACAAATTCGCATATATTTGAATTATAGAATTTCATTTATTTAGAATTATTGATTGCAAATTTTTAAACATGCAGAATTTTGAATATGCAAAATTTTCAAAATTGAGATTTTTGGAATACAAAATTCTGAATATTTTATATGCAGAATATTAAATATTCAGGTTTTCGAAATGCGAATTTTAAAATATTCAGAATTTCAGATTTGCATAATTTTAAATATTCAGAATTTTCGATTTGGATAACTTTGGAATGGTAAAAATTTGAATTTAAAAAATTGTAAATGGCAGACTTTTGGATTTACTTAATTTTAATAATCAGATTTTAGGATTTTAAGAATTTTAGATAATCAAGTTTTTTTTAACAATTTAAAATTTTCAGAAATTTAAATGTACAGAATTTTTAATATTCAGAATTTTAAATATATAGAATTTTTTGAATATGTCGAACATTGACTTTTGCTGAATATTAAAAAATATTTAAATTTGTAATATACAGAAATATTATTTTGCAGAAATTTTGATTTCCAGAATTTTGAATATTCAGAATTTTGAATTTGTAGAATTTCAGATTTTCAAAATTATTTCAAAGAGAATTCAGAATTGCTCCGTGTTCAATTCTTAATTTTTTAAGTTACTATATTTGTTTAGTTCCGCCCCTGTCTCAAACCGAGTTGAGTTGAGTTTTCAGTTGAGCTGATCTAAGCTGAGTTGCCTTGCAATGATTTGAGTTGAGTTGAATTAAATTGTGTTGAGTTAGTCATGTCGAATGACTCGAATCGCTCGAATGGCTGCGACAACATTCGACGTTAGCGAAAAAAAAAAACAGCAAAAAAAAACCGAAAAACTGAAAAACAAAAGGAAAACACAATAAAATCCGCAAAAATCGAGAAAACAAAGCTTAGGCAGGCGCCCGAGGCACCTACCACTGCAAATTGTTAACATTTTTAAACTAATTAAATTAGATTTCGTCAGGCGCTTTGGAAGTGGAACACTTTTTTTTCTTTCTTTCTTATGCTATTTGACAACAGTCACTTTGGCATTTTGGAGTCATTTAGAGTCATTGAAGAGGTTTACCGCGAAGTGGTTAAACGGAAAAGTAATCGTTTGCATTCCAGAAAAATTAGTACTGGGCTAGTTGCAACGAAATAGTTTAACCAAAAGTTCAGCCGACCATTGGTAAAGTTTTAACGCACAAGCCAGGTTGAAAAATTGCGAAATTTGTTAATTTTTTATCGCACATTTTGTGATTGATTTTTAGTTAAATTGAAAATATTTTAATTAAATTAATTAATTGATACAAAATGTCTAAGAAAACATCAAAAATATTTTCATTTTTTTAACTTTTATGCTTTGACATTAATTTTCTTCGACCACGAGTATAACAAATCCGAATAATCGAATTTTACATATAGTCGAAGTCCTGAAGGGTTATTTAAAGGGTTAAACCAAATCCGGTATCATTTGAGTGGAATTGAATAATATTATTATCTATTTTATATAAAAATAACAAAAGGCGAAATTTGAAGTAAAAAAATTCTTTTGTCATACTATTTTGCACGAAGTCCAAGTGTCAGAGAATGTCTACGTAGGGGCACCAGCGGTACCAAATTATGCATTCTTTCAGAGAGCCAAGCAGCTCTAAAACCAATTAAAAACTTCTCATTCCAATCAAAGCTGGTATGGGATTGTCTTAAACTTCTCAACACCCTAGCAGCAAGGAATTCAGTTACTCTGATATGAGTGAAATGAAATAGCGAACTCTTTCGCAAAGAAAGGTCCTGAAACTCCGTTCATAGGTCCGGAACCCTTCTCTGGGATAAACAATAGTTTCATAAATAACTTGATACACATATGGGAAAAGCGAAGTCTACTTGAGCATTGGAGAGCCCAAACAGGCTTGAGGCAATCAAGAAGACTCATTGACCCAGTACATATCAAGGTAGAAGCTATTTTTTGTAAAATGTAACGTTTGCCCCAAACACTTTTTTACTGTATTTATGTAAAATGATTGACATAAACAATTACTTTAATGAATTATTTAATTTTCAAAATAATTGTCGAATAGAAAAATTTTTTGTTTGATAGATTTTCTATGGTCTAAGCTAAAATTTGTATCGCAGTTGGCCAAATCAGTGAGGTCACGAAAAGAGTTCAATTAGGATATCAAAATGTCGGAATCTCGATACACTTTTTTGCTCTATTTTGTATTAAAAAAACTTTTTTGTTTTATTTATAATTTTGTTTTTGTTGTTGTTTCTTTGCTGGGAAAATTGCATTTCTTGCAAATATATTTAAAACTTCATTTGACCTCCTGCGCTGACAACTTCAGTTTGCAATTGACAACAGCCGCACCGACAACAACAACAACAATAGCAACAACAAAATTTACCCCAGAAGCACACATGCCTGCTGCTTTTCAGCTTGCGCCCGCCCGACTCTGCACATATGAAATAATCCACTTTGTCATGGCACAGAAATATAAAATAATTGGAATTTGTTGTTGCTGCTGGTGCTGCTGTTGGTTGCTGCAATTGCTGTTGGCTTGTTAGGCAAGCCATTGTGCTGCTGTTGCTGCTCTTGTTGTTGGTTGCAACAACAACAACAGCAATAACAAAAACAACAACAACACAAGAAGAAGAAAAAAAAATCTGTTGATTGCATGCGACTCGACTCCAACGAATCCGTCGACAAGCGTCAAGAAAAAAAAATTCACAATTCGAATTTCTTCGAGAAAACTGAAAAACGAAGTAGACAAAAACAAAACCAAAACAACAGCAACAAAAAATTCGAAAACGTCAGCGAAAATAGCGAGAAAAAACCATTTCGGTTTAATTGATTTTTGCTGTTTGTTTGTTCGCTTGTTTATTTATTTGTTTAGCTGACGTTTTTCTTCTTCTTGTTTCGTACTCGCTGCTGTTCTTTATAATTATTGTCGTTAGAGTCCTTTCAGTGCTTTTTCGTGTCATCGTGTTCCAATTTTACAATTTGAATTCTTAATTCGTTAACGATTTTCGTTATTTCGTTAAAGTGAGAATTGTTTTAAATTGCTGTGAACCGTCGTCGAAGGGTTTGCAATTATTCGATATTTGCGTAAGACCGTGAACCGAATATCGAACACAAACTCTTCTTTTCTGTGTTGCCAGTTGTTTTTTTTTTAATTTTTTGGTTTTTATAAAAACATTCTAATTGTTATTTAAAAATATTTTTTGATTCTTAAGTTCGAATATAAAAGCTTAAATTTGGATATTTTTTTTTAAATTCCGGGTTTATTAAAAATTTTAAAAAATTTTAATCCGATCGGTTAAACGTAACAAAAAAACTAATTAACCGGTTTTAATAAACCGTTTTCAATAAGTCTTAATTTTTTGCCGTTTTGGATTTCTCTTTCTGCTACGACTCTTTTTTTCTGTGCTGCCAGATTTTTGTCAATTTGTATTAAAACTAGAAATTAATTAATTTGTAAATGTTATTTAAACAAATGTCTGAGCTTAAAAACTTAATTAATTTTATTTTTCAATCTAGATTTCAGAGTTTTCTAACATATTCCAAATTTATTTAATTTTTCAAATATTCCGATTTGTGACGAAGTTTATAAAATCAAATACCTTTAAATATATTTAATTGTTTTCCTTTCCTTTCGCTTCCAGGTAAGCCATCAAAACTTAGCCATAAAGTATGCAACAAATGCCGTAAGTAACTTTTAAGTATTAACCGATTTTTTGTCTCTTGTGTTGTCACTTAGCGGGATTTCAAATTCATCCCAGCAGTGAAAAAAATTTGTTATACAATCTAATTTTTACTTATTTTTAATAATAACAATTTAAATTCTTTATTTAGTAAACTTAAGTAAATGAAGAAGTTCCTTTAAAGTTCTTCTTGAGTATGAGTTTAGAATAAACGCGCTACCCAACACGCCACTTGAGTCTATTTGCATTTGAGCGCCGCACTTAATTCATACCGAGGTAAATAGAGAGACAGAGAATCAAATGAATTAAGTAAATTTTGCTTTTAATTAAATTAGTTGGGGCAAAATTGTTGGCAATTTGGTATAAATAATTTCTTCGCAACTCTGTTGCAGTCAGTCAGCCAGTCAGTCAGTCAGTTAGGCAGCGCGTAGTCGCAGCAATCGATGCCAAGCGTTGGCGAGAAGAAACGAACGAAGTGCGGCAACATCGCCTGACAGCGTCGTCGTCGTCATCGTCGTCGTGCGACGTTGCCGTCTTCGTCATAGCGTGGCGTTGTCGTCGTCGTCATCATTACATCAAAACAGAATTCAATTAAGCTGATTGCGATTTGACATTAAGACTTTTTTCGCTTTTTGGCTTGTGCGGCGGGTTGCCGATGCGAGCGAATTAAAAAGAAAGAAAAAAATGAGTGTGAATTCTTTTGCACTTAAGGAATTATTTAGAATTTGTTCCTTCTTTTAATTTTAAAGCTTTGCTATGTTAAGTATTGAAATAAATAAATAAATTAACTTAAATGTTGATTAATTATTTTCCACTTGAGTAAAATGTTAATTAAACCACTCGAACTTGAGTATAAAGTTGTTAAGGCACTCAGAATTGAGTTAGTTTGTAAAAAAAAAAAAAACTTTTTATCATTATTTAACTTTTTTAAACATTTAAATAAAATTTGAAACAAAAGCTTTCAGTTAACTTATTTTTGTTTACAATTTTTCAAACCTTTAGTTTAATGGGCTTAAAAGCTTTAGAGCATCACCTACGCAGCACACTGCTACCTGCTCCAGTTGTGTTCCTCCTGCCCAATGCTTTCTCTTCTTTTTGTAGTTGTATTTGCAGACAAATTTCTATAAATTATGCATTTTGTCGAGTGTAAACACGACAAGTTGAAACGATATTGCGAAGCGTTCGGCCTCGCAACTCGTCGTGTTGAGTGCGAAGGCGAAGTCGAGTGCGAAAACGAGTGTGTGTGTGTGTATGTATGTGTTTTGAGTGTGAGTGCGTTTTTTGCTTCTTTTTTAATACTCCATTTTTCGAACAATGTGGCAAGGACTGCTGCGCTGGGTAGGCTGGCTGGGCTGTTGAAATGTAGCGAACGGAAAGGTGGATTGAGTGCGTGTGTGTGTGTTATACGGAATTACAGTGTTGTATTTTTGTGTACTTTTTCGTGTGGTTAATGAGCGTCTATTTGAGTTGTACTTCGTTTTGTTTTTTTTTTGTGTTTTTTATACGCTTTTGCAATTCTTTTATTTTATTTCGAGCGACGACGGACGAAGCGTTTTTCTTTTGTCCGAGCGACGCGCGAATATTTTTAGCCTCATTTAAAAAAATTGTACGAAGCGAGGCACACATAAATACTGCTTTTTGTTGTTTTTGTTGTTTTTGTTGTTGCGTTTTTTTATTTTGGTTTTAATGTTTTTGTGTTTTGTACTTTTTGTGGTTTTTGTACTTTTTGTTGTTGTTGTTGCTGTTCGTAGATTAACGTGGTGCCATGAGTGAGTGTGGGCAACACTGGCAAACGTCACTTTATTTTAATGATTTGTTTATTTATGCCGCGCGTATTTTTCATATCGTATTTGAACAGCGATTTTTTCTGTTTTTTTTTTATAATTTTACATTTTTGTTGTTATTCTTTGGAAATTTAAAATTGTCCGAATTAAGGCACGCAAGTTTGGCTCCTAATTTCAGCAATATAAATTGTGTTTGGAAAAATTAAAATCTGTAAAAAATATTCGTGAAAAGATTCTTAAAATCCCTTAAAAATATTTGAGAAGTTTTAAATCATAAAACCGAGAAATCTAATTTTGGACAAAATTGTTTTTTGATGTGTTAATTAATTTAATGATATTCTCCACCTGACCTCATACTGAGAATTCAAAAACCTTTTGTTTAACTTTTTAGTGTTTGTATGTCGATTCCTTTGGAAAACCTTTTACTTACACATTTACATTTTCAATGTTTAATTGTTTTTAAAGCAGACATTGCCCTTAATATGAATTTAAGCTCAATTTTTAAGGCAAAGGTTTAAATATCCAAACTTTACAATCATTAACCGACACTAAAGGGACTCCCTTAAACGCGAAAACTCGAAAAGTTACGAGTGTTGCATGTTATAATTTGAATACTAGTGCTGCCTATTATCATTCTCTTAGCAGTATCCCTTGTTTTTTGTAGTGATTTTATTTATGGTTTATTCATTACGAGTTCTAAAACAAAACCAAATATTTACTTTTATTTTTCTTAAAGTAAAGAAGTGCATTTTTATGCCATTAATAGTATGTATTTTTTGTACATACTAGTTAGCAACACTGAAAGATACGAGGAAATTTTCGAGGCTGTTTTTGCAACTAATTTGCTTCGACAATTTTCGTGTCGTGTGAAAAACTTTCTTTTTTTTAATTTATGACATTTCTTTTTCGAGGGTCGAAGAGTTGCATGGTTTCGAGATATTTTTGAGTCTAGAGGAATACCTTAACTCTTTTCTAAGTCTTGGTTTGCAATTTGTGAACTTGTTAAAAAAAAACTTGTCTACTTTTTCTTCTTTGACTTTACATATGTAAACTTATTTAAGAAGAAAAGAAAAATAATTTAAAAGTTTTCTGTGTTTTCCTCAGTGTTGTATTGTTTTAATTTATAATTTTTTTACCTAAAGCTCCCAAAGTTTACATTTCTAATTTTAAAAGAAAATATCTTTAATAATGTTTAAACAAAAATGCACTTTTATATACTATATGTAAATCGTTAATCTGGCAACACAGCAAAATCAAGCGCGGAAACTCGTAACTCATCCCAAAGAGTAATCAAACCAATTTCTTTTTATCCTTAAAGCTTTCTCACTTCTTACGCAAAGTTGATTTTTTTAATATTCTCTTTTTTTATGCTCTCAACTGATTAAGCTGCATTTTTTGCTTGTTATTTTTTTTGAATTTTTGATTTTGATTTCTGATTCATGCTGATGATTGTCTCAATTGCGTTACAATTTTTCATTGCTTTACTAGAACGGAAATGGCAAATTAACAGCGCAAATATTGCGCTTTTTTTTTCTTCATAAATTGTTCGTTATTGTTGTTGTTGTTGCTTTTGTACCCACTCACAGTGAGAGTTCACGTCACTTTTCTCATTTGCTGAACGACGATTTAAATGCGAATTCAATTTTTTAAGATCGTCCGGAGCATAAATGTGAGAAAAGAAAAAAACAACAATGTAACTAGGCAGCTGGACAGACAGATGTGACAAAGAGAAAGATAGACAGACAGACAGACAGTCAGTCAGAAAGAAAAGGCGACAAATCGTCATCGCAACGGACAATTGCGAAAAGTATTTATCACAAATCGTATTTAGTCGTTCAGACTCGTGCTCGTCCATCGCATACGAAGTCGAAGTCGAAATTGATGAAATTAACGTTTGAGTGTGCGGCGTTGCGCGCGCTTAAAACGGAAGTTCAAAAGGTGACAACGGCGACCGACGGCCGGTGTCAGGCGTCGGACAATGGCGACAACAACAGCGGCAACGGTTCGTGTTTGCTTTGAAGCTCATGTGTGAGCGCCCTTTTTTCCCATTAACCATTTGAAATTGTAGAAAATGTGTTGTGAAAATTCGAAAAAATGTTGTTTGGAATGAATTAATGTAATTCTAAATTTTAGTTAAATCTTGATTAAAATATAAACTGCGAAGTATATCAAAATTAAAGAAATAAACAATTAAGGCTCTCATAAAAAGTTTTTATGTGACCAGTGTTGTCTTTTTTATAAGAAAAATACATGGGCTTAAAAAAAATTCTCAAAATCTTATTTTTACTTTGTTGTTTCGGGGTCACCCTTTAATTTTTATTGAAATTTTGAGTATGGACCAAAATTCCCTGATTTATAAAAATAAGAGGTAATTGATTATGCTTTAACCATATTATACTGGGATTATAATAATGATATTATTCCATCTCAAACTATTATAAATCCCTCTTGACTACCTTTCATATGACATATGTATGTTAAAAAATCTATTACTCCGTTTTCATGTTTTAAGCTATTCCAGCTCTAACTTTGAAAGGGATTTAACTACAAATAGCCGATGTCCTCGTATTTGTAGTTTTTTCTAGGAATCACATTTTTAGCAGAATTTCGGTTGATTACTGCAGCCATGGGTGTATGATTAATTTGTTCATGCATTGTGTCTCAATATTGACACATGTCAGACGTTTTTTTTCTTCTTAAATTTACCGTACAAAAAATATATCACCTTAAAAAAAACCGCAATCTTGCAAAAATTTCGTATTAAAAAGCGATAACTTAAAAATGTTTAATTATGGCTTTCAGCGGAATTTTCGAGCGTATGACGTTGTTAGCTTCAACTTAAAAATCAACAAGCTTGTTTGCATGCAAAAAAAAACATGAAAAAAAAACTTACCTAAACATTTTGAAAACAGTAAAAATATGAAACCCGCAATTTGCGCTTTTTTTTCGGTTTTTATCAAGTTTTGCATAAATTACGGGCGCCATTAACGGTAAAAAAAAATACAACAACAACAACAACAAAAATCTTAATAAATTACAAACCGTCACAACTATTTACGCATAAATCAAACAAATGCGTCTGTGTGCGTAAATTAATAAATTTTACACGTCGTTTTGCAAATAAATCAAATTAATTTTATTTTGCAAAAAAAAAAAAAAGTTAAAAAAAATTTCCTCAAACTTAAAACCACAAAATCAAAATAAAAAAACCAACAACAACATCGGCTAAACAACGTGACGACAAATTTAATTAGGTTGACAACACTTGC
Organism: Suillia variegata; assembly: GCA_949127995.1. NCBI lineage: Eukaryota > Metazoa > Arthropoda > Insecta > Diptera > Heleomyzidae > Suillia > Suillia variegata. Next base: position 6,520,568 of record OX421842.1, read on the forward strand.
ACAAACAATGACCCCGAGAAGAGCGCACGGCGAACGAACGAACAAACGAACGGAAGGACGGTCGGTCGGACGAAACGAAGCGACGCAGCAGCGCAGCTAAACGAAGAGAAGAGCCCAAAGTATGACAAACAATGCGCGGGAAAAGGATGCGGAAACGACGACGACGACGACGGCGAAGACAATTGCAAAAGTTAGTCCGCAGTGTTGCCAGATTAACTTCATTTTCGTACAGTTTATTAATTAAGCAAGTAAATAAATCGAAATATTTAGGCGAACAAATTTCTGCAACGAAAATATTTGCGCGCACTCTGCTTTGATTAACAACGAACGAAAGTTGGACAACAAAGAAAAGAGGAAACAAGCGAACAATTCGAAGTAAATGAAATGACGACGTAACAAATTGCAAACCGAAAAATTAATTTTTTTTTGAAATTAGTTTTTGAGGAAAAGCGGGTGTAAATTTGAATTTTCCTGCATTTCGAAATTGAAAGCGCATTCATTTTGTTGTACATATATTTTTTTTAATTTGTTATAAGTACACGTACACGCCAACAAGAAAAGTAAAAACAAAAAAAACAAGTAATGCCAGAAATAAATTACAAGCGCGGCGGCAATAAATAGAAATGGAAAATAAATTAAAACGATTGCATTATAAAAACGGCGCCAGCCTAATCAAATCGCACCTAAGTCGTGCACGCTTTTACTTCTTCTTCTTCTTCTGCTTCATCTTTTTCTGCCTCTTCTGCCCTTTCGTCGTCCCTCAGACATTTCGAATCAACTAAAATTAGAGAAAACATTTTCAAAATGAATTATGAAAATAATTGCGACAGTGAAAAAAAAATTCAAACATATTTGAAAAAGTGAAAAAATGTAAACATTGTTTAGGGAAATTATCCATTTCTTGGCCAAAAATTAAAAATTCCCCTTCCTCTTTTTGGTCCAAAACCAATGCCGTAAAAAAGCGGAAATGCAGCGAAGTAAAATTAACGAAAAAATTTAATTTTTAAAATCATAAAAATGTAAAATTTTGGAAAAAATGGAACTATTAGGAAAAACTTAAAATTCTCCGCTATTCTTTTTATTTTGAACCAAGAATGGCGAAAATGCAGCGATGCGAAATTTATTTTATTTTTGTCAGCGTTTTTCGAAAGCAATAATTTTTAATCCACCATTTCCTCTGCCAAACGAAGATGATAAAAAAGCGAACAAAAATTATATAAAAAAAAATATAAAATTATTTAAAACTATATATGTAACTGCTGCTTAGAAAGATTGCCCAGTTTAAGGCAACACCTTATAACTTCACTCTTGCCTCTTCCAAAGCAAAACGTTAAAGAAGCGAAAATGCAGCGAAATTAACGATAAATTTTAAATTTAATAAAAGTTTTAAGATAGAAACTTAAAACTTTGCACTTTCCACTCCAAAGCCAAAACGATAAAAAAAGTGAAAATGAAACGAAGAAAAATTATCGAACAATTTTTAATTTTTTATTAAAAAAAATAAATAAATAAATAAATAAAAATGAAAAAAGTCAACATTTTATAATTCCTCCTCCTCTTCCTGTTATCACTCCACTCAAGACGAAAAGAAAAAAGTTTAAATTTACTCCTTTTCATTCGTAAATCATGTCAAAAAGCGAAAATCCAGCGAAGCGAAATTAACGATAAATTAAAAAAAAAAATACAAAATGTAAACATTGATTTTATAAATTACACATTTTTAGTCAACATTTTACTATTCAACCAACTTCTCGCCCCCTTCATTTGCTCGCCAATGCCAAAACGATAAAAAGGCGAAAACGCAGCGAAGTGAAATTAACGAAAAATTTAAATTTCAATTTCAATTCGAAAAAAAGGCGAAGAAAAAAGAAATTACAAATTTGTGAAAACACTGAAAACAATTCAATTATGTTGAGTACAACGTACGAAGAAACACAAAGTGCAACAAAAAAAAAAACAAAGAAAAACAAAGATGAAAAAAATGAAGAAGAAGGAGAAGAAGAAGAAGAAGAGTTAATAATATTAAAAAGCGCTCTCTATCGGAATTTTAGTGAAATTAAAAATGCCCGCCAGGCAGGCAGTTGAACGAAGTGGGAAATAGTCTTTGCCCCCTTCTTCAGTTTTCGCGTTAACGTTAATAGACGACAGCGAGACGCGGCGTTATGTGCAGAATTCAATCAGAAAATGCGCACCTCTAGCGTCGTCGTTGGCGTCGTCTGTCGTTGTCGTCTGTCGTCGTCTTCGGAAAAAGTTTGTTTTCGAAAAATTGCAAAGAATTGTGAAGAAAATCTGCAAAAATTTGTGTGCGCCAACGACGACGAAGACGATGTGGACTGAAGCGAGATGAAAAAGAAAACGGGCGAGCAAGAAATCAAAATAAAAACAAATAAACGATGCTGTTGAATATGCAGATTAGGGTGGTTCGACATTTTATTCTGTTCTTGTTTTGCAATTTATACATTTTCTTAAAAAGTTTTCAACACTTTGGTCTCCTTTTACACTAGACAAATAAACTTGCGCTACTAACGAGTTTGTAGAAGATAGAAGAGGAAAGAGACCATGAAAGGGATATACGTTTGCCTGTACTGACAATACTGTTTTTGAAACGCGAAGTTGGCTGCGGATTATAAGCAAAATATAAAAAGTGATAAAGCGGCAGCTAAAATACAAACTTTAATTGCTTAGAAAAATTGCTTTACCTTAAAAGTTGACCGGTGTAACCGCTAGCGCAATCAACAAATTATTATCGGGAAATTGTGCACGACTGAAATTGCCTAGTGTAAAATTGAACCATAATACAATTTGCTTTGATTTCGAATTTTCTTTGCAAAGAATAAAATGGAATTCTCTCAATTCAAAATAAATTTTTGTCAAAAAAGAAGAAAAGTTACACATGCTCCAAAAAGATTTAAAAAAATATCAACCACCCTAATGACGATAGTGTTGCTGTGGTGTGGGTGGGCGCTGGGCGTGAGAGAAATTCGGTGGGTGATGGCAAACGATTTTCGCATTAAGTGGCTTGAGAAAAAAAAAAAACCAAAACTGGTAGCGGCGAAATTGTGAGTGAGTGAGAAAGTTCCGACCGAAAGAGTGAAGAGAGAGTGAATCATTTAAATGTTAGTACGCGAGTGCTTACAGCGCTGTTACAAATACTCTAACACGACTGTTAATGTTTACAGCACTTTGTAAATGTTTAAAACGGCGAGAGAGGAGGAGTGGGGCTTTGTTCAGTGTTTTGGGAAATATTCAACTTCCGTTTTTGAAGCGTTCGGTAAATGTTAGAAAAGTTGATATGCGGGTACTTTTTTATTTGAAGATATTAACAAAAATAATTTACTTAATATACAAAAAGTAAAAGAATAATATTAAACTAAAGAGAATAATATTTTTTTCAAATATTTAAATACAAAAAAATTAAGTGGTAAAAATACACAATAAGGGGATTCCGTTAAACACGAAAAGTGGAAAACTATGAAAACTTGAAAAGTTTCGAGAACGTAACTTTTCGCGACCTCGAAGACATTTGTGAAATTTAGCAATTTAATAGTTCAGTCAGCTGTTTTTTTTTTACTTACAGCTGTTTTTAATTAGTGTTGCCTATTGAATATTTAAATTTCAATTTGTTAATTTCACAACCATGAAAAAGCATAATTTTATAAAAATTAATATATTAGATTTTAAAAATTTATATTCGAACAAACTTTTCATAGTAGAATTTTACAATATTTACAGAATCTAAAAAAAAAAAAAAACAGAACTTTGGCATAGTGAATTCCTCCAATGAATAATATTCCTTTTGTCTGCTAAAAGAATGTCTCGACGTTTCTTTTGAATTTGTATATTTATGTTTATTTAATTGTCTGTCCGTCCGTCCGTTTACATAAGTTAATTAAAAGTCGCTAAACCAAGTTAGACGCTGCTCCTCTTCATCTCTGCGAAAATTGTTAATAAAATATTTAGATGCAAATGCGAATTTTCAGCAGTGATAAAATTGTCTTTACAACCATCATTTCTGCTGGCACAACAGACAATTTGCATGCTAATCAGCGACAGCAAACGGACAGTTGGACAGACGATCGGTCCATGTGCACGTTCAAAGTACGAAAGCGTTGGAGGAGTGGATACCTAAACCAAACGCGAAATGAAATGCGACTAATGAGCACAATATTGCGTTTAAGTTTAATGTGGTAGCTTGGCTTGGCTTGACTTCGTATCGCTCGTTCGTTCGTTCGTTTGGTCGGTCGGTCGTTTCGTTTCGCTGTAGTTTAAAAAGTAGTTAAAACGTAACAACTATAAAACGGGGTGGAAAAAAAGATGGAGTGCGAAACCAGGGTCGCATATAGAATAAATTCAAAAATTGTTAATTCTGCAGAATCCAACTCTTTTATTTATGGCAACAAAAATATTTTTACTATTTTAGAATTTTCTAACTTAGCATTAGTAGAAGTTTCTTTTTACAACTATACAAGCAACACTGAAATATACGAGAGACTGTTTTTGTGACTAATTTGCCCATAAAAGTATCCTTCATAAAATTGTTGACAGTACTTTTTCGAGTGTCGTTGGTTTTCAGGCATTTTCGAGTTTAAAGGAATCCCCTTATTCATGAGAAACAATTTTGAATTCAGAATTTGTATACAAGTAGTCAAGAATTTTAAAAATTATTGACTATAATAAAATTTTTTTTTTTCAAAATTCTGCATAAAAAAATTTCACATTCTTTAGAAAAAAATTTTGAGAATACAGAATTTGAAGTACGTAACTTAAACAAATTTTTAAAAAGTATTTTTTTAATTTTGATTTTTCATTATCGTCAAAATTTTAATTTGAACCGCATACGACCGACCCTGAGATGCAAAGCGCAGGCAGACATGACTGAAGTTATTAAAGACAATGTCTTACTGCGCTGCCTCTGCTGCCTGCTTGTCAGTTCGGCTTTGCAGCCGCAGCGCCGCCATTGTGCTTCCGTCTAACTGTCTCCATCAGCGCTACGTGACTGACTGAATGGCTCCCAGATGATTGTTCGCACAAGCGCTGCCAAATTACAAAGCTTGGGACTTGCGTCGTTTCGCCCAAATCGAGTTGGAAATTTTCGAAAAGTTTTCGAAACGCATTTACAGTAGTTTTCACATTTTATGCGATACCATTTGAGAATCTGAAAAAATTTTTAACGGCCAACACTTGATATTGTATTTATCATTCCGTTCGTTCGATACGTTTGAATAGTCAAGTACGGAGAGTGACGTCGTCGTTGCGCGTTCGTTCAGTCGACATCTAACATGGACGCCCAGTCCGAACTCGTTTGCATTGCGCTGTTAATGTTCGCTCGGTTGGACGCTCATTCTCTTGTTCTCTCGCACTCTCACTCACTCTCTCTCTCTCGGTCGCTCTTTGGCTGTGATATTTTATGCTCTGCTGTGTTTTTGGCCGTGTCAATGCATTGCATTGAAAAGCACAAGAACAGCCAGCAACAGCAACAACAACAACAAAATCATACAAAAAGTTGTTTGAGCAGATATTTGACAGTTGGGTGGAGAACTGCAAAAAAGTCATTTATCATTAGCTTGACGCACAGTGGCGGTTGAAAGTGTAGCAGGTTAGGCAATAATTGTTTTTGAATTTTTTTCTTTTTTCAAATGTTTCATTGTTATGGCGAATTTAAACAATATTTTAATTCTTATATTTTAAATATTATTTTGTTGAGTTTTTTGTCTCTTTATATTCTTCTAAAATTAACTTCTCAAAACTCAAACAATTTCTTATGAGGACTGAGACTTTCGTAAGAGATCAAAATTATAAATCGAGGTCGACACTCGTGTGTATCGCTAATGGGCTAGATTGGCCTATGTAAGGCATTTATGTCGAACACACTAACCTCCCCCAACCTAACTCTTGAAGCTAAAATTGTTTCAAACGAATTTTTTTTTGCTTCTTGAAGCTCCCTTCAATTGCTCCTTGGAGCCTAAAAATCAAGTAAATTTAAACTATTTTTTTTTGTTTTCGTAAATTTAGACCTTCTTTTTGATCCTAAACATTATAATATAAATTTTACTATGCCAAACAAAATGTTCAAATCTGCACCTTCACTGGAATCTTACTACCAACTCGAACCTACTAATTAAACCCAACCACATACAATATACACAGAGTGATTTCTTTTGGCATGACTTCGTTTTATAATTTTTGTTTTTGTTATTGTACTGCTATCTATTTCGATTTTTCTGCTCATTTTTTATTATTATTTCATTCTCATGGGTCGCTGCGATGCGTTGAACTGCGCAGAATCACAGCCTGCATTCGCTGAGCAGCACTGCCAGGCGGCAGGGAACAATGCCACAAAAACAACAAATAGACAGACAAACGAAACGAGGCAACACTCAGTCACTCAGTCAAGGCATAGCAGCAGAAGCACCAGCAACAGTGCTGCCAACTCAATTGCCTCGCCACACGGGAGGATTGCTTCGTCGGAACTGACAAAAAAAGACAGACAAAATACGTAAAATTATAACAAAAAAAAAAACAACAAAAAATTGGTGCCTTGCTTTTTTTCACTTCGATTTTGTGGGTTAAACTGCGAATTCGAGTCTCACACACGACTCGACTCGAGCCGCGTCGCATCGCGTCGCTTAGCGTTGAGTGCAGCCAAACCGCTGCAAAAGCAGCGTACGAGAAGCGGTTTCGCATGAGTTTCGCGCTGTTGGATTGTTTATTTTTATTATTCGCTTGTTTTTTTAGTTTTTGTTGTATCTTTTTTATTCAGTTTTTGCATATATATATATATATGTATAACTTTTTTTATTGTATTGTTTGATACGCTTGGCCGGCCGGTGTTGCTGGAGGATGATGTTGGTCGATTGGCTGGTCGGTTGCTTAGTCGTTTGATTGTTTAGTTTTAGCGGCGGCTGTCGCGGTGGCGGTGGCGGCAATTGTCAGTGAGCAATGCTGGTAGTTAAAGCGAAATCGAGCGTATTCTTTTGGTACGCGATGCGATGTTAGTCCCACCAGTGGCCGCTTACAATTTTTGTTTAGTTAGCTGTGATCTCTCGTGGGTTATTTTCTTTTCAAAAAAAGCAGGTCGCCCAATTAGATTTTATGAGGTCGTAGATCAAGGTCCTTTTGGGAAGCTAACCGCGTCGAATTTAAATTGAGTAAGAGTTCTGTGTATATTGAAAATAATTGAGTGTTCCAAGCGTTGTTAGGAACATTGAATTACATCACAAATTCAACAGTTAGAGTAAGTCTTCTTGTTAGGTTATTTTTTGTCTGCCAAGTGGAAAGTCGAGGCTTGCAATATTGAACACAAAAATATATTTCAAAAAACGTTTTTTTTTTCAAATTTGAATTCGTATTATTTTCTATTTGTCACAGCAAATTGTCACAATTTAGTGAGAAATTCAATTGAATCTTTTTCACAACAGAATTTCTTTACTTTTTTCTACATTTTCTAAGATGTTCAAAATCAATAGTTTTTTAAAATTTTCTAAATTTTAAAATATGTCTCTATGTCTCTATTTTTCCAAATACAAAATTTAATTGCAAGCTATGGCTTAAAACTATCAAAAACGTTTTTGAAATCAGAAAAGTACAATCGGACTTTTATTAAAATGTAAATTTATGACTATATTTTTTTACACAAAGCGAAATAAGCTGTGGTTCAGCTCATAAACATATACATATGTATGTACATAGTATGTAAATATTTATTTATATGTATGTATGTATGAATATTTTTTTTAAATTCAGTTTTTTACCCCAGCACTGTAGGCTTCTATATTAAAATTTCCCAACTTGATAAGGATAAGAAGAGGAAGACAAAATGCATTACTTCTGCCAACATTAGCGCCATTAAGCGCAAGCACTGACAAATAAATTGAACCCCACATGAACTGAAAACTACTCACAATGAAAAAAAAAAACAAAAACGGACAAACAAGCGAACGAACGAGCGAGCGAATGAACGCCGCTGACAAAAACGAAGACGACGACGACGTCAACGACGCACCACATCCGCCGCCGTCACGTATTGAAGTCAGACGACTAAAGCGAATAACAAACGAAGAGACCGGAGACTATTTTTCGGGCAAACAGTGCGCTTAGCTGTTAGTTAACAGGAACTGCTAATACTAACAGCACTCGGAAGTACAAACAACAAGCGATGGTGTCTTGAATCAAAAGCAATTAAATTTATAACGAATAATTTTTAGGTTTTTTTTTGCAAAAAATTCATTTTATGTGCTAGGAATCAAAAAGTCTACAAAAAAAGTAAAAGTTCTACGTTGCTAGCCCAGTTCACCGAATAAAAAAAATTTGCAGATATGCCGAAAAATTATTAAAAAAAATTGTTTTGTTCATTTTATGTTAAGAAACTACATAGAATGGATTCCGTGAGGTTAAAGCTGATTCAGTTTCCATTTATTTGATATATCATATGTCATACCTATCACTTATCAATTTGGCTAAATTAAAAAAAAAACAAAAAAAAAATCTGCTGTAAGAGTACCTTTAAGAATTTCGAATTAAACAGTTTTGGATGCGGCACGACGCAAATGTTCATCACTACTACTGACATGCAATAACAACATGACATGACGATAACGGTGGCTATAACGACTGACTACGAACGATGGCTGTTGTTGTTGCTGTTATACTCGTCGCTGCTCTTGTGATTGTGCTCTTCAGTTCTTATTGTTGTTGTGCGCCTTTATGTGCTGCATTAAAAAGCACCTTTTTTGCACTCACTAACTCACTCACTCTCTCACTCGCCGGATTTTAACATTTTGCTGCTATTTTACTCTTCTCTGTGTATCATTTTGTCCGTCCATCCGTCAGTCCATTGGGCTGTCCAACTGTCTGGCCATTTAAAATAAAATTTTTCTTTTTTTGGCTTATGTCGACCGTTGTTGAAACTTTCTCGCAATTTGCTGCGTTTTTGTTTCGTTTCGGCTCGGCTGTGGTCGCATCGCCTCGCATCGCCGCATAGCATAGCACAGCACACACAGCACATAGCATTGAATCGGATCGGATCGGAAATGGATGTGAAAATGTGGGCTCGTGCCGTCGCTATTGCTGAGTGCGCTGCCAGTACTCAATCGAAAGCCAAGAGCGGCGCACGCAGTACGACGCGACGGAACGTTACGGTACGGACGACGACGACGACGACGTGTGTGTACGTAGTAGACGACGAAGACGACAACAACGACGACGACGACGACCGAGCGACGTCAGTCAGTCAGTCACTCAGTCACAAAATAAATAAAATGAAATAAAGTCACAAAAACCAAAGCAAAGTAAATAAAATAAAATAACATAAAAAAGTAGTGTAAAGGCGGGCACTGATGACTGCCAAAGTTCAAAAAGCCGAACCGAACATATTCGTCGGTGTAGAAAACAACAACAACAACAACAACGCCGCAGCATTCCATACCAACAACAACACTAACAACAAAATTGATATTTTGCCGTTTATTTGAATTTGTTTTTGAAAAAGTAGAAACAAACGAACGAATTAGCCAAGTTTAAATGCCGAAAGGAAAATAATTGTGTGAACATCAAAAATTCCAAACAAAAACAACAAATAAAACAGTGAAGGTTAAGATTTTTGTAAATTGAAAAAAAAAAAATCAAATTCTTTTAATAGCAAAAAGGTTTAAAATTGTGAAATAATCAACAAGCTCCGAAATGAACTCGTGGAAACGTTGGACCAAATAATGCAGTAAATAATCGCATTTGTAAATTTTCAACTGACCTAAAAGTCTGCTAAATGACCACACAATTACACAATAAAAAAATGTTAAGAAATTTAATTTGAAAAAAGTTAACTTTTTAACGTTTTTTTTTTATCTAAATAATTGATTTCGATTCAAAAAGTGCCCAGCTCGAAAAAGTTTTGTGTTATCTTTATTTTTTAATAAAAATACCAAAAAAAATACATGAAAATATAAAATTCAACATTTTCTGTCTCCGAGATTTTGTTGTTGTTATGTTTTTATGCTTTTTTTCAAGTGTCATTGACAGATAAACAAACAACAAAAAAAGAACAACAAAAAACCACAAAAAGCCAACAGAAGGCAACAGCGAAATTTATAGAAAACCGATTTGAATTTTTCGCTGCTGTTGCTGTTGTTGTTGTTATTGTTCTTTTTGCTGTTGACATTTCTGTGAGCATGTGTGTGTGTCTGTATAAGTGCACGAGTATGTAAGTGTGTAAGTGTGCTTTTTGTTAATTTGTATATTAAAATGTTTAAGCATTAAAAACAAAAACAAAAAAATGAACAAGCGTATAAATTTTTTTCTTTGTGCACGCCACTGGCCGCTCTCACGTCACACTGTCACAGTTTGTCGTTTTTGTAACAGACAGACAGGCAGACAGACAGACAGACAGACAGACAGACAGACAAGCATCCGGAAGTGTTGCATTTTTGATTGTTGTTGTTCTGTTTTCGAACTTGAAATTAATGAATGTTTTCGATATTGCATGCACAACTCATTCGTTTAAGTGAATTATTTTTGGTTTTTGAAATACGAAAGCGACATTCGACATTCGAAAATCATTTTAATTTTAAATTAAAAAATTGTTTTTTTTAATTATTCTCTCTTGTTTTAAATTTCTTTTTATGAATTGAAAAAATTGGTATGGGTGCGTGTGCATGGTGTAGGGTGTAAAGCGATATATTAGTTTACTTTTCAAATAAATAATCTAAATCTAGAATATTTTATTTCGAAAAATAATTTATTGTTTAAATTTAATAAATTTTTGAATCTCCAAAGTTTCGAAAACAAAATAGTTTTCAATTTGTTTGTATTTAGCATTCAATTTATCGATTGATTCCCAAAAATTGTTTTTTTCGATTAATTTAAGATTTCGAATTTGTTTGTTGAAAATTATTTAATCGATTAATTCAAAATTTCTAAGAATTATTCGAATACCATTTTCGAATTATAATATTCGAATATCGATATACTTCTTCAAAACCTTTTATGTTCATTAATACATGCATATATGTATGTATCTTCTTTTGTTTAGTTTATGACTAAGTTCGAAATTTCGAACATGAATTCGAATTCTATTATTATTTCATATTCGAAGAAGTTATTAAGTCTCGTAATTAATAAATTGAAAAACTTTTGTATACTCGCAGTTTTAGCTTAAACTCAACTTAAGTTCGAAATTTCGAATATTTCTAGATTTCCAAAATTGTAATTTAATTTAAAGGCAAATTTCTTAAAAACAAAAGAAGCAGAAGAAATGATAATACAATTCATAAAGAATCTGAAAAATATTACAAAGCAAAACGCAAAACAAAAAGAAGAAGAAGAAATAAAACAAAGCAAAACAAAACAAATTCGAAAAATTATTGTAATTTTTTTTTGTGTCAAGGTTTGAAGCATATTTTTGCGCGTTCTTTTTTAATTTGCGTTTTTTTGTTGTTTGTTTTTGCAATGTTTACATTTTTTACTTTTTCCTTATATTGTTTTTTTTCTTCTTCTTTTCTTAATTATGATTTTAATTTCTCTTTTTTTACGCTTCTGCTTTATCTCAGTTTTATTGTTATTGTTTTTCGAAATTATTTTTGTTTATATTTGTTATTTTCCATTATTTGCATTTGTTGCCTTTTTCACGCTTCGTTCGTTTGTTTTTTTATATTTTTCTTCGCGTTTTTTTTTTACATTTTAATGCAAATTAATTAAATCACAACAAAAATTTTAATTGATGTCAAAGGCGTAATAAAAAAAATTGTTTAATTGTTTTTCTTTTGCTCATTAATTTTTTATTTTTTTTGAAGGTAATGTTTAAAAAAAATTATTTTATATTAGAATAATAATTTTTAAAGTTAATTTAGCCTTTTGGGCCTCCTTAAAAAACAAAAATTAATTGACACCACTTTGTTTTATGAAAATAATGTTTTTAAATATTTTGGTTTATTTAAAAAATAAAAGTATTTTTTTTTTAATTTAATAACTTTATATTTTAAAGTTTCGTCGATTTTTAATATATGTAGTTCCATTTTTTTAACTCTGGTTTAGTGTTTGTTTAATTTTACTTGCATCTTTTTTTTTTTTTTTTTTTAATTTTCCAATTTTTTTTATTTATTTATTTATTCTTTTTTTTATTTAAGTTTTTAAATATTCAAAAATATTTTTTTTACTTCCTCTTCTGCAAATTCCATCCATGTATGTGTATATATGTGTACGAGTATGTATGCAAAACGTTGTGCTATTTGTGCAGCTGTGTATGCGTGTATTTGTGTATGTCTCAGTGTGTATGTGCAATGACGGAGTTGGTAACAGTTTAAATTACGACATAAATCCAAAATCAACACAAAACCAACAATTTACACTCAAACACAGACACATTCCCGTTCATATATTATACATACATAATACGCCACATTTTGTTATATACCCGAATGTGGTATTAAAACGGAAATTAATATTCCGCCATTTTGTTTATCTCAAAAATAAATAGATTAAAATAAAATAATTGAAATGTCCACCAAAATGTTGAAAACGAAATAAATAACATTGAACATGCTTAGATATTTTTTCTTTTAGTGGTACACACATACATACATACATACATACATACATACATACATACATTCATGCATTCATACATATAATATAAAATTTGTTGGCTGATTTTTAATCTACAACTGAAAGTTTAAAAAATTTCGTTCTTAAATTCGTTGTCGTAAATAATTTTTGTTTTTATTTAAAATTGGTTTCCAATTTTGTCATCTCAAAATTCTGGTTCTCAAAAAATTAATGTTCCATCCTAATTTACAAAAATTAAGTAACCCTAAATACGATTTACTTATCGAAATGATTTTTAAAAATAAAAATATTTTAATTTTATTTTTCTGAATATTTATTAAGAAATCTCTAAAAAATGTTTTTTCAAATTATTGTCTGACATAAAGCGGTAAACCTTACAATTTTGTAATTCGTATATCAGCTGATTCGAAAATTCTCTATGGTATAGTATCAATGCTCTTTTAAGGTCGTCACTGCGTCATATATCTACAAATGTAGCTCTCTTATATCAGCTGCTTTTATTCTCTATACGAACAAGTTTATGAGATTCTCGCAAACGTTTCAGGCAAACTCAATACACGAGATTTGCAGTATTGCCAGCATATACAGAAACTTTTAAATAATTAAATTATAAATTATCGAAAGACTACGTTGAACGTCACTTTTTGACAAGCGATGTCGTCACAATCACTTGTTCGATATTGTAATTGATTTCATTTCAAATTGAAAGCGTAAAATGTAATTTTTTAATTATGTAATTCAGCGCTTTTAAAACAGCTGATTTACATACTAACAACCTGCAAATTTGTATTCATGAAACAGTGTTTAGAAATTTCTGAGGTTGCAAAAATACGATGTTTGCGAGTTCATATGAGTTCCACTAATGACGAAAATGATAATAATTTAAAAATTCTATAATAAAAGATATTATTTATTCTTTGATTTGTTTTATTCATATTAATTTTATATAGTCTACTGTCTGTCTGTATATTTGTCTGTATGTCTGTCTGTCTGTATGATTTTTACTGAATCACATCCAAACGACTAAACTGAATTACTTTAAATTTTAAATATATATTCTGTTAGATTTAAAGCAAACTTCAGGTTATGTTAAAACAGCCACGCCTACATAACACGCCCACAATATGTTTTATTGCCCATCTCTACAATCAAGCAAATTTTGTAATAAACTTTGCCTAAACTTGGAAACTTTGCAATGCATTATCTTCTTTAATGTAGATTTCCAATTAAACTTGGTTATAATTTATTGGTTTTCGCTTTGTTTTGTTTTGTTTTGTTCTGTTCGGTTTTCATTTCTTTTTTCCTTTGGATTTTGCCAGTTTCATTTCATAGTTGACTTTGTACATGAGAATTTAGTAGTCTCCATAATTTAGGAGGATGTGAAACGTGACACGGAGAATGCAATCTTGCCACATTTCGAATAGAATAATACGAAACTTATGCTAACGCAAACACACACACACACAGTCTGATAAAAACGCACACACACATACACACACATACATTTTATAAACTTAAAAGTAATTTAGTTTTTTACGACTCCAGTGGTAATAAAAAATTGTTTCCACGTTGCTGCCACTTTAGCACTTTCCGTACTTTTTTACACTAACACTCTTCCACACTCAGAAAATTTTAGACGCTCTCATTTTGGCATTTTGTTGGATTAGCAAAATACTACATTAAAAGCATGTCATTTCAACATTATTAATAAACATTTTTGTTTTTGAGAAAATGAAAAGCATCGCAGGTGTAATAAATTCTGACGGTTTAAGTTCCAAAACCAAATTTGAGGTCTTGAAAGTAATTTTTAACATTTTTCTAATGTTCTTTTAAGAAAATACAACAAAGTCTTCATTGAAAAAGTAGAACCATTTAAAATGAATCATCAACATTTTAATATCAATATAATTTAATTTAATTGATCAAATCAAATTGATCAAATCAAATTGATACTAAGTAAATTCAAAACAAGATTACAAGCAAAAGTGATATGATTAATGTAAATTTGAAAAGGTTTTTTAAAAATTATATGTCTTCTCTATGGTTATTTTACATAAACAAATTATGGTTGTTTTTTCGAGTGTACTTGATACTATTTGGCGCGTCTTCTTCTTTTTCATCATTTTCGGTACGATAGGGTATGGTAGGAATAAAGCTACCAACTTTAAATTTTAAAAAAGTTTCAATAAAATTAAATATCCACTTAGAAAAATAATGCTTTAATAAAAAATTATCTAATTTTCTTGTATACTTTAAACTAAGTTCTAAAGTAAAAGTTTTGTTTTAAGAACTTTTTTATTAAGATCATAATATCATGGTGAAATTCCTATAAGCTGGGGAAAGTAAAAAAATGTCCCTCTTCACCTCGGACTTGTTTCTCTTTTTAAAAATTTAATTTTTAACTGTTGCCATGGTTGCTACAGAAACAGTAATAAATTAAAAAAACAACTTAGCTAAGACAGGATAATAAGACATAAATTCGAGGTGAATTCCCTCAATTTGTGCTCTCATTTCTACTTACCTAACCTTTTTATCCAACCAAGGAGTCTATGAAAATTTGAGTTGAATGAGAAACCAATCTTAAAAAATAAATGAATATATCAATAAAATTTAATTCACTTAAATAATTATAGTTTAAAAAAGGAAGGATTCACAAACGTTTTAACATAATCAAATTTTTGAAAAGTTCGACAAAAAAAAAATATTCTTTAATTCCGGGTTATTACATATTTACAAGTATAGTACAGTGTAAAAATCACATGCACACAATTAAATTACCATAAAAAGTCATACAGTTGGTAGCCTTGGTTATTGCATAGCGCAACATACTTTTCTTTCTCTTTCTCTCTCTTTTTCACCAGAGCAAAGGAGATCCTATGCTCAGACCAATTCTGTTGTAATTATTTTAATGATGGTTTATTTTGCTCAAATTGTTACAATTAGTTTTTCTTGTTGATTTCGTTCTTTACTTTACTCTTCTTTTTTTTTCTTTTTTAATTTGTCGTTTTTGTAATTCCATAAATTTCATACTTTTATGACTTTATTAAAATTAGACTGTTGTCTTAATTTTTATGCGCTCTGGTGTAGCGTAGACGTAGAAGTCGACCGTGGAGTCAAGGTACATTCATTTTCTTCGCAAGTTGTTTGCAAAATTGACAAACTCAGCTTGATGATATTTATTGTTGTAGTTTTTGTGTGCTTCAAATGAAAAATATTGCTTTAATATTATTCAAATGGATTTAATTTTTATTTTGCTTGGTTAATACGATTTTACAAAAATGTAATAATTTCCAATGAAATTTTTCTTTAACAGAAAACTGAAGTGAATTGTGTAAAGTTACATTTTATTTGTGCAAATTTACATTTTAATTATGTAAAGTTAAATTTTAACTGTGTGTAAATTGAAATTGTTGCCTACATGACTTGTTTATAGAACTTTACAATTGTTGAAATTTACACTCCAATTTAAATAGTGTGAAGTTACATTTTATTCGTGTAAATTTATTTTTAAATTATGTAAAGCTACATTTTAACTGTGTAATTTTAAATTTTTGCTTACATGCCTTGTTTTTAAAACTTGCCAGACATACATTTAAATTGTTGAAATTTACACTCCAATTATGTCTTTTAAATGGTTTAAAGTTGCATTTTAATGGTGTCAATTTACATTTTCAGTATGTAAAGTTAAATTTTAATTGTTTTAATTTAAATTTCATTTCTGTAGATTTATGGTGCAAGTTTTAATTTTAACTTCAATTCTAGTGTAAATTTACACTAAGTTAAAAATGAAAATCAAATAAATTCATGAAATTTCTCAACAATTTTCGCCTTTGAAGGTGTCGCTTCGCTTTTAGCCTTGTTTGTGTTCTGCTGCCTTGCAACTCTATTTTCATACGTTTTTTTTAAAGTTTTAATATTTACTACCTTTTTCGTGACTTCTCCTCAGCAGCAGCAGCGGCAGCAGCAGCAACAAGATTTACAGCAACACCAACAAGTGACGAAGTGATGCGATGCGCTGCGCTGCTGTGCGTAAGTGTTGCTCTTGCTCTTCGCTGTTGCTGTTATTATTGTAGCTGCTTTTATTGTTATTGCTGTTGGTGTTGTTGTTTGTTGCTGCTGCTGCCGCTGTTGTTGTTGCTTTTGTGGTCACCAAGTTTAAACATTTTGCGGAAGGTTAACGCGCGCGCCATTTCTCTTAATTTCATATTTTGTTGTTTTTAATGTTGATTAAAGTTGAAAGCAAAACAAATACAAAGAAACATTTAAAAATTAGTTTAGTATATAAATTTAAAAAACGAGACGATTTATCAGTGATATTTCTTTTTTATACTTTCAGTCGAGCGTAATTTTAGTACTAAACAAAATTTGAAATATTTTTAAATAAATTTTCTTATTGCTTTAAAATAATAAATTTTTAAACTCCATAGAACTAAAATATTTAGAGAACTTTGAACACTCCAAGAATTCAATCAGACTTGCTTACTCTTCGAATTCGTTTCGAAATATAAAAGCGAAACTTTGTTCATTAATTTTATAGTTTGTCAAACACATGAATTAAAATTTAACCTCCAGTTTAGCATAAGCACAGCAATTGTTTCAGCGTTCTGTATTTCTGGAGCTTACAAACCCCTCTTGCCTTTATTTTTTCTAACTAACTAAATTCGAAAACGCTCCGGTTGTGTATTCTCATTTAGAAGCTTCTTAGTCACTCTCTCTGTAGTAGTGATGGAATTTTGTGAACTTGATACTTACATAATGTCGGTACCCACACCAAACGAGCATAAACAATGTGATATCTAATTTAGAAGGAACAAAGTTCGTTCAATAACAACAATTTTAATACTAGTAAATGTATAAAATTTATAATTTTTTCTTTGATTTTTCAAATTATTATTCGGCTTAGCAAAAGTAAAGCGTCCAACACTTTTAAATTAAAAAAGAAAATTTTTATCCATTTTCTATTTCTTTAATTTACAAGTAATCGTTTCAACACTTAACTTAAGAAGGTTTCTTGTGGAGAAGCAATATTTTAACTGAATCGTTTGTGAATCAGAGAGTTATAATCCAACTTTATGTCTTTTATTTGTATCATACTCTTCAGGCTCTTAAGTCAAAAATTATTCACAAACCTTTTGTAGATTTTTTGGGATGGTGTGGAGCCACAGTTTTTATTTATTGACATTTCTCTGCAGGATACTCGATAGATTTGATTTGGAAGCAAGTTGTTTAAAAAACACAGCAGTACCAATCCTCTAAGCCTAACGACATATTGGTCAGTTTCAGGTTTCTATACTTAGAAATTCCAAATTAACGTAATTATATCATAATAGAAATATTTCAGTTAAGTTCATTAATTTAAAGGTAAATTGTTTCAAAAGCATATTGAAAATGTTTTTTGATATAACTACAGAAATTCTTTTATGAATCAATAAAATGAAATAAATTTGAATTTTTTTTTTAAATACAATTTCACTAAGTAAAACTGAGTACTCACTTCTCTAAAGTCTCAATAAAAAGCACATCACTAGGATTTACACTACTCTCTCCCCACACAAACGCATCGTTCTTTCCGCTCACCACGCCCCGCTCCGCCCCCTCCTTCAACCACCGCATGGTGGTGTTACGCTGCCATTTGTACACACTCTGCATTAATTATAAACTGATTTAAATGATTGTTTTGAATAATGCGAAATTGTACAGTGGCGTCGTTCTCACGGGCCGCACTCGCATACAACACTTTTAGCTACACTCGTTCGACGCCAAACAGTGTAACGCCACTGCGTCCGTCGACGATGGAAAGAGACGCTGTCGTACGGGCAGGAGCGTTTATTACCACATTGATTAGTTTTTCAGTGTTTTGTTTGGATTTTTGTTGGTTGGTTTTTATGCGAACGTTTCGTTTCGTTTTGTATCGTTCCGTATCGTGTATTTGTTTCTTAGCATTTTTCGCTTTGTTGTTTATATTCATCAATGTCGCTTTAAGAATCTACGAATGTACTCTTAGAAGATTTTTGTTTTTCTATTTTTATTATTGCAATATTTGTTTTTGGTTTAATTATATTTATTAGTTAATATTCAGCAGCTGCAGCATTTTGTTTGCGCCTGATTCGAAATCAATTGAAATGCTAAGCAAAATTATGTTATTAAATTTGGATTAGCTCATCGAAGAAATCGAACTTTTGAGTGTCGTGTTAATAAAATAAAATAAAGACAAGATTAAAAATCAAAAAATCAAAATCAAATTAAATCAAAACAAATCAAAACTTAACGCTCAAAGTGTTTTAAGCCATGAACAACTCAATATCAGTGTATACTCGTAAAATGCGACAACTTCCAGCCAGCCAAGTAACTAACGAATCGAATATGCTACGACGACGATATCGTTATGCACGCCATTGAAAATCTTTGCGGCAGTAGTGAAAAACCACAACGACGCGCGTTTCTTCGATACTTCTTCTCTATGCTGTGAGCTGTTGTTGAAGCAATCAATACATTTTAATGAATATTTGGGTAAATATTTATGCTAAGCAAATGTTGTACGTTACGATGAAATACTTAAAATTGAAACATACTTACATACATAATTACTTATACTTACTAACATTTGAAATGGGTAGGTTGGGTGGGGGGTTGGGTTAATTTGCGCATGGCCTAGATCAGCGCTGTACTCCCTTGACGGCAAACGACTGATATTAGATTTCCATATCTTAACTTAACTTAATACGTATTAGAGCACTTGGTAGCCTTAAGTGTGTGTTTTAGTTTTGTTGATTATTCGAGAAATTTAAATAACTTAATATTGAATATACTAGAAGATATTTTGATATCTTTTAGGTTGTCAAATGGAATTTTCTTCTGTTCTATAAGAGATTAATGGGAACATTTCTTTGTGAATAAGATTTTTGTGGAAAGATTAACCAAAATTAAAAAAATTGGTAATAAAACAGTGTGAATACATCCAAATAGCGATCGTGAATACTTGAGATCCAATCCCCGCATAACGATAGCCAAGATCAAAGAACTTAATGGTTTTAAGGTTTTAAGCGATGCCATTTTCAAAACAACAGATCTATATCATTAAAGTTTTTTAACGAGATTTCAAAAATTCGTCTTATACATGAAAGCTATTTTGAAAACCTTTCAAATGATTCCTCATTCTCTAGGAACAAAACTTTTCTTCTAATAACCACTTCTAAAAACAGAATATTGAAACTATTATTGACCATTTCATCTTTAATAAACAATCGTTAATATAATGGCCCAAATAGAGTTGATTCGTTAACTTGGCCTGAGTAACTTTTAGCAGTGAATAGCTCAGTTGGTTAATTGAATTTGGTTAGTGCGTATGCTTGGTGTGTTGGGAACAGAGGTCCAATCCACAAACGGAGCGAAGTAATCTGTCTATTTTATTGTCAGACCCTTTGGAAAGTTTGGCAACTTTAGAAAAATAATTTCTGATCTGTTGATGGCGTGTGTACGACATCTGATTATCCCCCAAAAAATAGATATGGTGTAAAAAAGGTGTTACTATATATTGATTAGTCGTTTGCCCAATTTTGAAATCGGTTTCGAGATGTGGTTGATGTAAAGATAAAAATAATTTCAAAAGAATCTTCGATTCATGACAGGAACTTAAATAATTTATTTGGTACACGTTTGATATTCAAACAACCTGCAAAGGTGCCTTAATTACCAGCACATCCTGTCTGGCGTTTACCATTTCATTTGCTTAGTCACATTCTAATTAACTTTGGTTTTTCTCTTTTCGTTTCTTTTAGCAACAAAAATTCTTAAAACGACCAGCGGACGATGTCAATGACAATGGCGCTGAGAACTTCGAGCCGCCACATAAGCTTCCAAATAACAACAACAATAATAACAACGGCTCCGAAAATTTAACGAAATTCTCAGTGGAAATCGTACAACAACTTGAGTTTACCACATCGGCGGCCAATTCACAACCGCAACAGATAAGCACAAATGTTACAGTGAAGGCGCTGACAAACACTTCCGTTAAGAGTGAACCAGGTGTAGGTGGAGGCGGAGGAGGCGGCGGCGGTGGTGGACCGGGTGGACCGAACAACGGTGGTGGAAATCACGAACAACAAGGCGGTATACCGAATAATGGTCGTGGTGGAGGCGGTAATGGCATGGGTTCGCACATGGGTGGTGGTAATGGACATGGACAAGGTGTTGGTGGACCAGGTGGACCAGGTAGCAATCTAATGGGTGGACACAACAATTCAAATACGGCGCAGCAGCAGCAAAAGTCGTCGCTTAGCGGCCTCGCCAATTTGGTCGAGTGCAAACGCGAGCCCGATCATGACTTTGCCGATTTGGCTGGTCTCGAAAAGGACGGCGGACCGAACGGCAATTTTCCCGGCTTCCCCGATCTCATGGGCGATGATACAACCGAGGGCAACGACACGTTTAAGGATCTCATCAGCGATTTGCAAGACTTCAACCCAGGCTTTCTCGATGGCTTCGATGAAAAGCCGCTGTTGGATATAAAAACCGAGGATGGCATCAAGGTGGAACCGCCCAATGCACAGGATTTAATCAATAGCTTGAATGTCAAGTCAGAGAATGCAATGGCACAGTTTAACGCTGCTTTTGGCGGTCCTGGTCCTCAACAAGGACCTAATGGTGGTATGGGTGGCCCAATGGGCGGTCCCAACTCGGTAGAACAACATAAGATGCGTTCGCAATTCCAAAATGGCCCTAACGGTGGACTCATGTCCGAGTTATCGCCGCTTGCCGCGCAAACGCTTAAACAAATGGCCGAACAGCATCAGCACAAGAACGCCATGGGCGGCATGAATTTCCCGCGACCACCTGGCATGCATCCCGGACAACAACCGTCACAAATGATGGGTGGCGGTGGTCCTAATGGCCGGTACAATGATTATGGTGGTTTCGGCAATGATTTCATGGGCGGTCCTAATGGACCGCAGCAGCAGCAACAGCAACAACAGCAGCAACAACATTTGCCGCCTCAATTTCACTCGAAAGGTGGACCTGGCGGTGGTGTTGGTCAATCCTTCCTCGATATCAAACAAGAACTCTTCTATTCCTCACAAAACGATTTCGATCTCAAACGTCTTCATCAACAGCAACAGCAGCAACAACAGCAGCAGCAACAACAACAACACCCACAAATGCACCCACAGCAACATCATCCACACGGCGGGCCACAGCAAATGCCCAAAATGGGTGGTGGTCCTTCAGTCGGACCGGGCGGCTTTCCTAAACCCGGTCAATCACAGCAATCTCAGCAACAAACCAATAATCCACAACAACAGCAATACTCGCCCTACAACTCGCCAATGGGCCCGGCTGGTAATCAAAGCCCAGCTGGTGCCAACTTTATGCAGGGACCGCCACGTGGCAATGCCGGCGGCGGCGGTCCAAATGTCGGCGGTGTTCCATCGAATGGTCCGCCGAACATGTCATCGCAACAAATGCCACAACAGCAACAGCAACAATCAAACGCGCAGCAACAACGTCCGAATGGTCCACAAGGACCACAAAGCGGCAACGCCGGTGCTGGTCCAAATGTTGGTGTCGGTGGTGCCTCGCAATCTAATCCAAATGGGCCCGGCTCACAGTCCGGTAATGCCACACAAACCGGTCCAAATATGCAACAGCAGCAGTCGACCACGACAACGCTGCAAATGAAGCAGACGCAACAGCTGCACATCAGCCAGCAGGGCAGTTCGCATGGCATACAAGTAAGTCGCAAATACTTTTATTTTCCTATTATTACATTTCGGGAATCTGACAAAGGCTTTAGACTATAAACAGTTCGTTTGAGTGATAATAAGGGCTGCCTAGACTTCCTATATGGGACATTACTTATTCGAGTGCGATGCCAATCTGGATGAACATATAAGAAAGAAATAAGAGCAACGAGAGATTAAAGGCGACGTGATCTTATTATTCAAAGTTGTTCTCTCTCCCTCTCTTAAATTTGTTGGATTTTTAAACTTAAATTAAAGAGTTTTTAATTTAAGTTTACAGGGTAGAGGCTTTAATTATTTTCGAAATATTTTGGATTCTATGGCACAAAAGATCAACTGCTTGCAGAGAGCCAAAAAGCGAACCTGAGGTTTTCTCTCTTAAATCTCGCTCATCCATTACAAAACTTTCTGATAACTTTTCGATCTCCCTTAATACACTTTTTCACTCAGCAATTTTTTTATTATTATGTACTCATTTTTTAACTATTTTCTTTTGCATTCACTGATAATACGTAATGTTAACTTAACATGTTTTTTATGTAAATTGAGTTATTTTCATTTGATTAACTAGAATGTGAAAATTGTTTAACTGCCTTTAGGCTTGCCATTGTCTTTGTCGAGTGTACTCACTTGTAAATTACCCTGTAGAATATCTTTTAAACATTCCATTGACACGTAAATTTCTATGCATATTAAAATTATCACCATTACTTAACCAAGTGCCATGGTAAAATGCTTTCTGCTGCCGCTGCTGCTGTCCTACCAAAGCAAACCAAGTCCAACCCATGCTATAAAAACTCTAAAAAAAAATAAAAAATAAACTCTCAAACAACCCCAAAGTGAGTAGTCCCAAGTTGTCTCATCGTACGCCAACCAACTCGAACAAACCCGATTACACTGGGCACTACTCCCGAGAAGCAACAAACGGATTTTCACTCAAAATTTCACTCATGCGCTCACGCAATCACGGCCCTAATCAAAAGCATAAAAAATCGTGCTTCACTACTCCCGCCGCTCCTTCTCGCATCACCGTAATCGTCATTGTTGTCGCCAAATTCGCATTGTCATCTTCATCATCGTGTTACTGTTGTGCTGCACAATTTGAATACCAAAGTCAAAATGAAATGTATTATTTAAGCTTTTAACATCTTCAATTACTTAACGCTCATAAGCTTCCCTCAGCTATCAACTTACTCACTCACTTGTCTACTTACTTACTCACTCACTCACTCACTCACTCGTGCTATTGCGCTCTTTCTCTCGCTTATTCAGTTGCTCAGCCACCCGCACTTTTTACTCGACGCAGTCCGAGTCGTCGCTATCGGCCGGTAGTAGGGATTTGGCTGGGTTTTGTTGTTGTCATTTGTATGCTAACCCACCGGAAATCCACATCATCCTGCACAGTGGTATAGAGGGCACAGAGTATGTACTTTTACTCTCTTTCCCTTCGTTCATTTGCTCATCCTCCTCTAACATCGTCGACGACGGCGACCGTTCTACTCTGTGCGCTAGTTTTGTTGTATCTGTGTGCCCATTAAAATAAAATATCGCCGCAATATAGTACATCTGTCCAAAAAAGCTATGCTCTGGGCACAGTACTCTGTGCGGGTATTAGAAACCATAAATTTTAATTTTAGTTATTCTCAAATAAAAATTTAAAAATAAATAAATTTGAATTTTGTTTTTAAGGATTCTTCTAAAAAATGATTTTTGGCCTCAGCCTTTTGGTATTTTAAATTTAAGTTTTGGTCACATTTTTTTCGTTAAATGACAAAAATTTGTTTTTATAAATTTTGACAGGGGAATTTTTTCTAATATATGTCTTAAAATGAATGATTTTTAGGTTAGATCCACAATTTTTAGTAGTAAAAAAATTCTGCTTCTTCAAATTTTACATTAACAAAAATTCAAAAAATTCTCCTGCCTGAAATTTTGCATCCAAATTTCCGTTTTTTTTTTAAACAGCTTAACAAAAACAAAATTCGGTTTCAGAAGATTTAAAATTTAACTAATTTATCTTTTCAATTTAACTTATTGCACTTTTCAGTTCAAAAATTATGTTAAAAGTATTTAAAATCGTCTTAAAAATTTTAGTAAATAATTCTACTTTCATACGCTATGTCAGAGTACTGTGCACTATGCCCTCATTGAATTTACCGTCATTTGCCTCTGCGTGTGTGTTTGTGTGTACATTTGCCCAGTCGACTCGACTGCGAAATCACGGTGGGCACGTTACGGCAACTGACAACAGACAAACAGACAGACACACAGACAATCCACCAAGTAAGCGTTCTGCAGTCGGCATAAATAGGAACAGGAACTTCAGCACAGAATGCCCTTTCACGCTCTCACTCGGTTCTACTTTTTTAAGTTTTATTTTCTTTTTGCTTTGCTTTGCTTTGCTTTGCTTTGCCTTGGTTTGGCTTAGTTTGGCCTGCCTGGCTTGGCTTGGTTTGAAACGAGATATGTTATGTCGCTCTGTAGTCCTGCTGCCGAAGAAGTTGTTGCCGTCTTTTGGAAGGACGACTTTTACTATTTTGTGCTGTTTGTTGTTGTTGTTGCGTTGTTTGGCGGTACGATTTCGTGAAATTAATAGAAATTTTGTAGGCATTTTGTCAGGCAATTTCTCTTCAACATTTCGCTTCGGCTTTATTACTTCGAGATGTGTGGTACACCAGAAAAAAGAAAGAATAAGGAAACAAGTTTCACTAGGAGTCAACGTTTATTTATTTATTTATTCGTATTTATTGTTAAATTAATACAAAGAATGTTTATTTAATAAATTTTCTTAAAAGCAAAAACTGCAACACTCGAAAAGTTCGAAGAGTTTCGAATCTCTTTGCGGAAGTGCATATTTTCGCGACCTCGCAAAAAGAGTTTTGAAATGAAGCAACCTAACTTTTTTTTTTCGTACAAGCAACACTGAAACATTTTGAGACTACTTTCGAAAATTTTCGAGTCACGCGAAAACTATTCTTGATACAATTTTTGACAGTTCTTTTTCGAGGGTCGAAAAACTTCGAAGTTTTTGAGACATTTTCGCGTTAAAAGGAATTCCTTTAATTTTCCCTTTTTACATTTTTGTAATGTTAAATCAATATTTCTTTACTTATTTACTTTAAATCTCCTTTCGATATAGTTGTAAAAATTTAATTTTTTTGTTGAGTGTAGATCATCATCAGAGCGCATTTTCTATTTGTTGGCCATGATGAAAATGTTCGTATTCGTTTCGTACGTTTCGTCGACGAAAACTTTTCAAGTCAAATTTCATGTATTTTGAAGCGTTTGTATGTTCGTGCCAATGTTTGTTTGTTTGTTTGTTCGTTTGTTGCTTCGTTTGAAAAGAAGTTAAATTGATATATCCAAAATGAAGGTTTCTTCGCTCGCTCGCTACGCTACGCTTTTCACTTTGCTAAGGACATTTGTTCGCATTTTAAATGAAGTGCCTGCTCGCTAGGTACGAGAGTAAATATGTACGAGTACGTACAAATATGCACTAAATGAAAACTTTTTCCCCAAACATTATTTGGCATTTTAAGGGATTTACTTAGTTGGACATTTCATGTGAGTCTCTGTCTGTCTCTCTGTCTGTCTGTTTGTCCGCCTGAGTGTTTTGTATGTTTTATCTGTATGACAGACGGTATTTGGACACTATGAAAGTTTTTATTAAATGAGGTCATGTCGCTCGCTGCTCCAGCGTTGACTCGTCGGCTGCCTGCCTGCCTGCCTACCCGCCTGTCGCTTACATGAATTGTATAATCCAAATAATGCAACTATTTCCATCAGCAAAACTGTTTAATTTGTCTTGTGGAATTTTAATAGTTTCAGTTTCAGTCTCAGGCTTTGGTTTTGTTTTGGTTTCTGTTTGTTTCTGGTTTATCGTATCCGCCAGATTTGCTGGATTTTTGTTTCGTCTGATATAAAGATTCTTTAGAAATCCTAAATTCGGTTTTTGAGCCATTATAGTATTGGAACTGAATTATAAAGTTCAGATCGATTATAAATGAACAAAGATGTTTTGAAACATTTCAAAATTGAATATGCAAAGAACCGATCTAGCTTAAGTAAATTTTAAACTTGTAAAATTTTTTTTTATAAAGTTTTGCACTGAAATTTAAAATTTTTTAGTAAATTCATCAAATCGGAAAGTTTTATTTAAATCATTTTAGAATTTAATTAGGAACATTATTTTTAAAAATTTTAAAACAAGTAACAAATTAAAAGCATTAAAAAAAAAATTTTAATTTCAAAAAAATTAAATATAAATATTTAAAATTTTTTAAAAACGAAAAATTATTTAAAAAATTTTTTTTATTAAAGTTTTCATTAAAAAAATCTAAATTTTATTTTATAATAAAAAAAATGCATTTTGAAACATAATTTAGAAACAAATAATTTTGAATATTTTGAAAATTTAAAAAACAAAAAATTTCATGTGGATTATTTTTTTTTTAATTTTTAATTAAAATTTTTATTTATTTTCGTAATTTTTTTGTAGTTTTTAAAAAATAATAATTTGAAAATTTTTATTAAAAAAATTTCAATTCAATTTAGACAAATCTTATTTTATTCAAATTTACTCTAATTTTATTATACATATGTATATAAAACAAATAAAAAACAAAAATTTGGAAACATTAAAATTATCAAATAATTAAACAACTAGATTACAAATTTTGAAATAAATAATAATATAAAAAAAATAAAACTAAAAATAAAAACGTTTTTTTTTTATTTAAAAAATTTTATTTAAGAAAAATTAGTTTTTAAATTTAATTTTAATACTCGAAAATTTTAAACTAAAGAATGAGAAAACATTTTTAGTTTTGAAAGAAAAATATTCAAAATTATCAAAAACAAAATAATATATAAACAAATTTGTGTAATCTAGATATAATTAAAAAAAAAAAAATATTATATTATATTATTTGTTAAAAATATTGTTGAAATGTTAAAGAATATTATATTTTTATTGTAATTATTTATCATTACATCTTAATTTTTTATAATTAAGAATTACAACTTTTGAAGTAAATCTTAAACGACGAGATTTGCACCCTCTGTGTGCACAGAGGGTGCACAATGTTGCTATACGCGGTATATGAATGCAATTAAAAGTCCTTTGCGCGAATTTGTATACGCAGGATCCTCTACTCTATTAGCATATCGAGCTTTAGTCCTTCCATCCTTCCCCTCTGCGTTTCTTCTACAAACAAATAAACTGGCAGACAGACGGACAGACAGACATACAGATAGCAGTGAATGAGAACGAACAAAGTTCAATGATTTCGAAATGTGCATATGTGAGACACCCTACACCGCCCGCATAAACTGCTGAAAAACGAAGCTGTCAAATGGTCAAATGAAAATTGACACACAAATAAAAAGGAAATCAGCGAAAATTTCTGCTAATTGCAGTCAAATATTTATAAACTCTTCATTACACACATACACACATACATACATCTACATATGTATGTATGTATGTATTTTTTTTAAATTATTTTCTTTCTCTTTTGCTGACATTTCAAATTAAACGAGAGCCAAGCAAAAATCAACAAAGGAATTTTAACGTTTTCCATTTGAAAAATTCTTAAGCAAAATGGCAAAAAGTAATTCGTAAAATGGAAAAGAAAATTATAAGCGCAAAGCAAAAAGAAAAAATAAACACTAAAACGCTTAAATTGTAGTTGAAAATGTTGTAATATAACTGTGCTGGGGGGGGTGGGGGGTGGCAGAAAAGGGTGACATTCCCAGCTCCAAGCTAGCGGGTGGCCATTTTTCGTACACTCCCCCACTCGAACCGCGCAACCTTTTCGGAATGACAAAATAAATAATTTATACGTAATAACAAATAAGAATAATGACATAGTCTCGACATGATAACGGTATTTTGTTGTAATAAAAGCTTTACAAGTCACTCGACAACGGCGGGCAACAGCAATACAGCAAGAAGCAACACTGCTTTCTCGCACAAAACAGTGTTGCATGCGTGTGGACACATTTGGCAAGTCGTGCTGCTCGGTTCGAGTCGTATTTAGTCGCTGTTGTAGCGATGTACCATCCTACCCCCGCCTCCCCCCCAAAATGACTGTTGCGCCAAAAAATGAGAAGCTTTTCGGTTTAACATTGCTGCCCCAGCAGAACTTGGTTTGCCGTTAAGCGGACATTCACTTCGACGCGGCAAAGAGCGCTTGGAGCTTTTGCACATGCGCCGAATGTGTTTTTTCTTGGTTTTTATTTGGTATTTCACTCGAAGTTTGCAGTTTTCGTGTGCTTTTTTTTGTAGTTAGAATTTATATAGCAGTACTTTCTCTCACAGAACTGACTTATACTCTCGTGATGGTACTTTCGCTCCGTTGATAGTTTTCATGTGCTTTTTCACGCCTTCCCCCTGGTGCTTTAATTTCAAATGTTGCTTAAGTGTATTTTTTGTTTGTTTGTTTGTTTGTTTGTTTATTCATCTCATCCTGTTCTCTTTGAATCATACAAACTCGCGCTTAATTCGTTTTTGTGTGTTTTTGTTGACGCTGTCGTCTGTCATTGTTGACGGCGCGAGGTCGAAGCGGTTCACTGACAAATTTAAGAAATTGAATTCTAATTGATTTAGTTATATTACCAATTGTTCGTGTTTTTCGTTAGCTCAAATTTTTCTTGTTTAAATTTTATTTTAAATTTACATGAGAGAGCTTTCAGCATAAATTTCGGTATAAACAATTAATTTATGTTGACTTTAAGTAATAAATTATTAACGTTTTACTTTGCGCGCTTTTAATGAACAAATTCGAAAGTACAGCAACTCCTTTGGTTTACATTTTCGAATACACAAAGGCGCCTATAAATATGCTACGTGATCGGATTATTTTGTCATTTCGCACACAGTGTGGCCTCGCAAATTGCCTGGTTGGCTGGCTGCAGCAAAGGCAGCTAGCACACTTTGAGGCGCAACGGCGTACGTAATGTTTGCTGATTTTGTAATTTATTTATTCCAACTTTATTTCAGTCACTTTGTCGGAAAGTTTGCATAATTCGCGTAACAGAATATTTTCATTTTCATTTTGTTGTTTTTCTTTCTTTTTTTTTCAAAAGCTTTTGCATGAATAGCTAAATTCAATGGATTGTTAATTTTAAACTTGAAATAATAAAGATAGATACATTTTATTTTATTTTACTTGTATATCAATTCTAAAGTAAAAACATTTTTAAATAACATTAAATATTTTCAAATTTACACGCTTTTAATATCAATATTATAATATTAAAGAAAATTGCTCGCTTCGGAGCTTTATCAATCTCTAAGTAAAATTTTCATTATTTTTAGTTAGAGAACTTAATAGGGGCATACAGTCTTCTGAAAAGCTCATAGCCAATATGAAAGGAATCATTCCATCGCTTTTAAGTTTTGTTGTGCTTAAATTAATAAAAGAAAGTACAAGTTTCCATTCTGATTTAATTTGTTCGAGTGTGAAATTTTTAAAAGTAAAACCTTTATTTTATTTTATAATTTCTGGAATAAAGCTCATGAATTCAGTTGCCTTCAAAGTTTTGGTTTTTCTTATTAAAGTCTTTGTTTTTTGGTTTTTAATATATTTGAAGCTTTCGGTCAAGTCAAAATCATGAAATTAAGAATTTTTCATATTTTTTTATTATTCAAAAAACAACAACAATAAAAAAAAGGATTTTTAACATCTCATTGTATAAGGTTTTTTATTATAAAGAAATAAATAGTCAATTAAGCTTTTTCATTCCTTAAATTTTGTGGTCGTTTTTGAGCTCTACATTTCTCAATTGCCTTAAACTTAATAATCTTATGGAAAGTTTAGAAAGTAAAAAGCTTTGGTAAAGACTGCATGAACTTAAAGCTCAAAATTATATTACATCTAAAAATTAAAAAGGTTAAAATACTTTTCGTAGAAATTAATTTTTTTTTTATATACTATTTCAAAAAAGTTTTAAAATTGATATATTTCTAAGATTTTTTTCATTATTTTAAGAAACTCTTTATTCAATAGTAATGCCAAAAATCTAAATATTTTGTTGTTTTCTACTTTTCTGAAATACAAAGAAAACCAAAAAGGAAAAAAAATACGTACTCTAATATTATTGCGACTGACAATCGCCTAAATGTATGCTACGACCATGAATTCCATTAAAAAAGATTAAAAACTCAAATATTTATAATTCCCGCAAGATAATCTAGCAAAGTACAAAATTAAGTACCTTTCCTAACAGTGAAGATTACATGCATAATAATTTCCAAACACACACACATACACACACACGTAAACGAATACGCGCGCACTCACTCACGCACACATAAAACACCAAACGCCCTACACAAACATAAAATTTTATATGTGGCAACACTGGCACACAAAAAAAAACGAAAACACAAAAAAGCAGGCAATCACCGATGAAACCAAAGCATAGAAAAGTAGAAGAAGAAAAAATGTGATAATCAAAGTAAGGGAACGTTGGTGAGATTGGAAGCTGCTCTGGGGGGAAAGGAGTAAGGCGGGAAGTGCGGCAGAGTAGAAAAAAAGAGCGAAGCAACATTAGACAAGTGGGCAAGGCGATGGGGGCAGTGACAGTGTTATACGAACGGAACGGGCCAACAAACGGAAACGGAAAGTAGCCGAGAAAATGATTACAAAAGCGAACGCTAGATGGCGCTTGTTGCGCAGAAAGTTCCTCTAACTTTGTGGCAACGAAAAAGGGGGTTATTAAAATCCAAAAAGTCTCGCAATGAAATGACAATGAAATAAAAAAGGCGCAATTAGGTTTAGAATTAAAATAGGTGGTTTATTATAACGAATCTTACCTCGGTCGCTGTCGTAAAACGATTGACCGACATTACATATTTTAGCCGAAGGCTCAGAAAAACGGTTAACATTATATGACGCGGATCCTAGTGATGCGCGCGCCACCTGCGTTTGACGTTAAACATTATTTCAAATTAAACTTATAAAATTGGACGTTTGGCTTAAACATTGCCGCCCGCCTTGCAGTAACACTGCAAAAAATGAAACTTAAAACAATTTTATATAATAATAATATTTAAGAAAGTTTATAAAATTATCATAAATATTGGCGTTCAATTTATTTGGTTGGAAGAAAACTCATGTGCGGTAAAAATATTCAAAAAAAATAAAAAAGAAATGGGCTTTAAGATTATTTAATTAAAAAATTTTGTTTTTGGTTTTACATTCTCTCTTGCATCGGATACATTCCGGATATTTCGCATCCGAAAATTGTGCTCTACGCAATGAATTGACCCGTCGGACTCGGTACAACCCCCTGCATCAGAATACGTCCATGAACGTCTGCCCCCAATACCATGTAATTGGGTCCCGATCGCCAAAAAGTCCTTGTCGGCTAACACAACATTTGTGAAACTATTTTCCACGCGAACATCTAACGACTCTGCTGTTGTCGTTTTCTTCATCGTGCGATCTATTTGGCGCTGTGGGGTTTGAGGCAGAACTATTGCGACCACTTATCATCCGCCGTGCATCACGACAGAGCTTGTAAGGCTGAGAACGACGGCCTTTCCGTGTTCGTAAAGCTGGAAGTGGACGCTGGAAGGGGGTATGTGTTCGAGTTCGCTAGCCCAGACGAATAAGACCTGGGTCTAGCTTTGTTATTTGGCGTCACTAGCCCAGACGAACAAGACCTGGGTCTAGGATGCGCTACCGGGTTTGCTGGCCCTGACGAACTAGACCAGGGTCCAGCGGCAATGGCAGGCGTGTTACTATTGGTCGGCCCTGACGAATGAGACCAGGGTCCGGCTACAATAGCAGTTTGCTAAATAGCTGGTCCCGAAGGAAAAGACCAGGGTCCAGCGAGAACATGAACGGACGACTGATGATTTTAGAATTTAACACGTCAGCATATGACGAGTTCTAATATCAGCTACTCTCTCTTCATAAACGTTGAATACTCTATCCAAACGCCAGCCAAGTGGCGGTACATTTTCTTCAGACACCACCACCAAATCATCAGTTTTTTTTTTTTTAATTCCACTAAACTTCCTTGTGAAGTTGAGGAGCGTATTTTGGAGCTAATACCCATTGTATTTGTCCTAGATCTAAATATTCCATTAATATCCGATCGATTTTACCTAAATATTTGGCCTTTTGCCAAAAATAACCTCATTTCTATAAAATTACCTAATTGTTCCTATCCGTTAATGACCAAAATATATTTACTTGGAGAAATTATTTATCGAATTTATTAACTTTTAATAATTAATGTGAAAGGACAACTCTACTGCGGGTTAACCTTCAGCATTCCTTTTGGATTTTTGTAAGCACAATTTTTCCTAGAGCGTTTCTTTTTCCTCTTCTTTGGAACCAGTTCTAGTTCCCGAAACTTTGAAAGTTTATCATCAAATGTTGCATTGTTAGAAGGTGATATAAATGTTGAAAATGTTGATATCTGTTCCGATGGCAGGACACCTGTAATTATCCATCCGAATACAGTCTGCTGCGCTAACAATGATCCAAAAACATTTCGTCGTATACCATCCAATAAAATAGTACCATATAAATCCGCACCTATCAAAACATCAACTTGTTGACTTTTATAAAAATGTGCATCAGCTAATTGCAGATCAGGTAACATTCGCATATAGGATTCGTTGATGGATTGTGTAGGCAGATGTCCTGTTACCTGAGGGATGAGCAGGCCCTTTGCCTCTATCCTTAAGCTACTATCGATAGGGGATCCTAATGTGAAACTACACATCCTTTGTATGCGTGCCGAAACTGTTTTGTTTAACCCTGATACCTGAGCGTTTACAGTTTTAGTTGGAAGCTTTAATATTTTCTGGAGTCTCTCTGATACAAAAGTGCATTCAGAACCGGAGTCAATAAGTGCTCTAGCAGTATATACAGTACCCAAATGGCATATATTCACCATCGCGGTACCTAAAAGAATATTTTTATTGCTGACCGAAAAGCAGGAATGAATATTGTCAATATTTGGAGAATCGACAGAATTGACTTGAAGTGTATGAACATTATTGTTTGGAGTAGACAAATTTGTATTTTGTAAGTTTTGTGGCCGTAAGGATCCTGCCTCCCCTGGAGAAGCAGAAGTGTCGGAATACCCACGATGAAGAAGTGAGTTATGACGTCTCTTACATACCGAACAGTTAAAATTACTTTTACATTCTCTCACAAGATGAGAATGACCAAAACAATTAAGGCAAAGGTTAAGTCTTCTTACGGTTGCTAAACGGTTATTAATATTCATATCTTGAAAAACGCGACATGTTCTTAAAGGATGTTGTTGGTTTGGACACAATTTACAGTCAACATTCACTGCATTGTGGTGGGTTTGAATTCGTTTATTTGTTTGCTGAAAAACCGTTTTTTCCTCAGCGATTTTTCCTTCATTAGATCTTAAATCTGATATTGTCTCAAGCGTTTGAAATCTATTCGTTAAGAAATCATTTAGTTCTTTCCATTTGGGAAGTTCAAATTTTTTTGAAATACTTTGCTCCCATAGGGCAAGCGTAGCTTCTGGTAGGCGAGTACAACATAAATATACGAAAATTGCATCCCAATTTGAGACATCAATCTTATAGAGCTCCAATGTCGAAATGCAATTATTTATGTCACGCTGCATTTTTTTCAAAGCGCTACCAGACTCGGAGGAAATCTTAGGAAGGGTAAAAAGAACTTTTAATTGCGAATTTACAAGAATTCTTTTATTCTCATAACGATCGGACAGGTTTTGCCACGCTTGTGCAAAACCATCATTTGTTAGAGGCGACATCTTTACTATATCTTTCGCTTCACCTCTTGTCTTTTGGTTCAAATGGAACAATTTTTCGACTGGCATAAGTCTACTATTGCAAATGTAAATTGCCGTAAACATATCACGGAAGGAAGGCCAAGACGTATAGTCACCGTAAAACACTTCTGTGTCACAAGGAGGCAAGCGAATATTGTGATGGTCGGACATTGGGTAAGACATTGTCATACTATTTATGATTGGTACCGTTGGAACTTGTGGCGCGCCGATATTCTGTACCGGGCTTTGAGGCATATGGTTGAAAATTGGGGAATTATGAATAGGAGGATCTTGCAGAGATGAATCTTGAATTAAGGTGTTTCGCAATGGCGTAGTTTGAAATGTGTTACATTGAGGGATGGGATTTGTTTGAGACGGTGTTGTGGTTGCTACAGCGGCAGTTGAAACTGCATCATGGCTCACCGGTGAACCTCGAGCAGATGAACTATGCGTTGGATGCACGGTCAAATTGTGCGCATATTCACCCATTTGTGACGCTGTAGCAACGTACGCATTGTAACAATTGCGATATTTGGCTTTTAAATCGTCAATTGCATCGAAATTTTCACCAGACGCCGCCTTTAATTCCCTAATGGCTAAATAATATGAGGTTTTTAATTTAACCCACATTTCTTTGAGTTCCTCTCTTTGAACTTCAATACAAAAAATACTCAAATCCCTTTGATCGCTTTCGTTAAAGGCAGCTTCAAATTCAAGAATAGCTTCAACTAGCAAATTAAAATCTTCCATGGTCGACATTTTTTAAATTAAAAAATTTAATAATATTGTAAAAAAAATTGGAAAAAATGGTAATAAACCCTTTTTAATAAAATCAAAAAACGGCGTATCGCAGTATAACGAAAGTTAAATGTCAAGCTTATTTTCTTAAATTATTATTGAAGTTTCAAATCAATGAAAATCTCAATAAAATTTAATTATCATTTAACCTTTTAAATTAATGACACTTAAAACCACTCTAATCCAAAAAAAAAAATAAAAAAAAACTTTTTTTTTTTTTTTCAAAACCACTCTAAATTAATTTTGGAAGTTTTAACTAGTTATAATTAAAGCTAGTTTACCCTTTGTACTAGTTCTTGAAATTATCGTAAAAATAGGATAAACAAATATTTTTCACAAAACCACTCTAAAGTTATTTGAATGTTGAAATAATTTACTAAAGGCAGTCTTGAAACAAATTGAAAAAAAAAGATTTTTTATTTATGTGCGCTATGAAAACACTCCACTGGTGTATGAAAAAATCTAATTAAATTGTATTAATTCTTCGTGGAATCACCCCAATGGTGTCACGAAAGAAAAAGAATCGACAAAAA
Organism: Suillia variegata; assembly: GCA_949127995.1. NCBI lineage: Eukaryota > Metazoa > Arthropoda > Insecta > Diptera > Heleomyzidae > Suillia > Suillia variegata. The sequence goes on from OX421842.1 coordinate 6,555,993, forward strand.
AATTATAACTTTATATTTTCCAAAACCACCCCAATGGTGTTTTGAAAAGAAAAAAAGTTGTTTGAAATTATAAAAATGTAATAATTTAAAACCACTCTAATGGTGTGCAAATAAAATTTCAAAATATTTGGTAAAAATAATTTTATTTATATCAACCACCCTAATGGCAATTGATAATATTTACAAATTTATAAAATTTGGACTCACAATATACATATGTACATCTGTACCTTGCACAAATTTGATGTTGTTGTTGTTTCTCCTGCTGCTGCTCTGGTCTGCGGTGTCTTCCAAATTCCTTATTTTGGACGGGGGACCTGCTTAGCTCTGCTTTGCTCTGCCTTCACTTTTTTGTTTGTTTATGTTCACTTTTCTTTTTTTTTTTGCACACTTTGGTTTTCAATAAAACCTAAATTACTTTAATTTTTAATTTAATGTGATCCACTTTTGGAAATCACAATTAAATAACTAAAAACCTAACACTGATGATTTGAGGGGTGGTCGGGGTTTTATTTTATTTAAAAGAACGCGTTTTAATTTAAATCAAATAATTTTATTTGATTTGCCCGCAAAATATTTTAATTATGTCCGTCCGCGCGTAAGAACTAATTCGAAGCGACGGACATAGCACAAAGCAGAAACGAAAAAATTAAGTGAGCGAGGCTGCAGCTGGTATGTATGTACGTGTGGTTGTATATATGTACATAAGCTGCACTTTGCAATGAGCGCAACTATTTATGTCAGAGCACAAAAAAAATCAAACAAGAAGATTTTGGTAATTTCTAATAAGCGCTGTTTATGTTTTGTTTCTTTACAAAACAAATAACCAAAATAAAGATTTTGCGTATGTTTGTTTGTCTATTACAAATTAATTTGCACAGTAGCGCAATAGTTTTCGCTATGTGTTTTTTTGTCTTTGTTCGGTATATACGAAGAATGTGATGTATATGTAAACACCGAATCACTGTGCGATTTTTTTATTTACAAGTTCAAAGAACTTTAAAAATAAACAATTATTGAGAGCAAACAAAGAAGAGTTTAGTTGAATCTAAGCGCACTTTCGTTTTCTGTTTTTAAACCAAATTAAATAAATTGAACGCACCTTTTATTCATATGTTGAACGGCAAAATATCTTGTTGAAATTAAATGGAGACGGGATTTTGTTGTTTGTGTCTTGATGGGGGTTCGTATAACTTCAATAAAATCATCTCCAGCTCGAAGGACCAAAATGTTGCGCAGAAAGTTCCTCTAACTTTGTGGCAACGAAAAAGGGGGTTATTAAAATCCAAAAAGTCTCGCAATGAAATGACAATGAAATAAAAAAGGCGCAATTAGGTTTAGAATTAAAATAGGTGGTTTATTATAACGAATCTTACCTCGGTCGCTGTCGTAAAACGATTGACCGACATTACATATTTTAGCCGAAGGCTCAGAAAAACGGTTAACATTATATGACGCGGATCCTAGTGATGCGCGCGCCACCTGCGTTTGACGTTAAACATTATTTCAAATTAAACTTATAAAATTGGACGTTTGGCTTAAACAGCGCTAATATCTCGAGCAGCGTTTTTGGTAATAAGGGCACGTGTGATGTCTGTCTGTCCGTCCGTCTGTTTGTCGTCGAAGGCAGGCGGGCGGACGCATTGAGAGATATTAACAAAAGGGGCGGTTGGGGGGGCGACGAAATATTGGGCTTTGTCTTAGACACGAAAAAAAATGGCAATAATTTTTTTTCTAGCGGAATAAAAGGTAAATAATGTGACCTTTGGGGGTAGGCGATTGTACGCTGGTGGCAACTCTCGCACACACAAACACATTGAAATGCGTTGAAACAAACGCGACCGGGATTTATGCGGGTATTCTTTTCGCAACAAAAACAGAAAGAAAAAAACACCGCACACATTTATCGGCATAAAACGGAAACGGAAATGAATCCGGTTGTGTGTGCATGCGCGGCTTGAAAAGAAAATCCAAAGAGCCTCACACTTCAATTCTAATGCCGCACTAATAATTTAAATCGCAATCAGCGCGAAATTTGTTAATTTAAAACCGCTGTCAAAGTGACAATAAACAAAAACAACAAAAAACGATAATGCGCCTAAAACTATGCAAATGTAATTAAAAGTATTGCGCGCAAGCTCGCACACTAGAGCGTAAGCGTGTGTGTGTGTCCAAATGTTTATGTGACAGTGTCAATTACAATTAACGCGCGTTGCTTATGTATTAGTGAGTAGCAACAGCGCATATGTCACACCCCCGCCCCCTCTCCGCTAAGCAAACATTATTTAAATATTTCATAACTTTTGGCGCTCGTTTTCTATTTTAATTTTAATTTACAATTATTTTGTGTAATCGTAAAATTTACTACTTTAGTGTAATTTTTATTTTATGACAATTGCGCAATTCATTTTAAATTAGGTGGCAACATGTTTGTTATATTGTTAGAATTGTTGCAATTTTCCCAAACTTAAATCACTTTAGAAAAGTCATGCCACAATTCTCATTAAATTCAAAACCTTGCGAAATCAAGGCTAAAAGCAAACCGCAACTTAAAATAAAAAAGGAAATCCTCACAACGTCGCGCTGCCAACCAGCAACCGAGTTAAAGTAGCTACTCAACAGTTTATCGTCCTTAGCGCAAGTACTTCCGCTTGGCATTTCGAATACAACAACAACAACAACAACAACAACAACAACAACAACAAAAACGTATTTAAATTAATATTTACATAAGCGTGTGTTTGGCTTTTTAATTACACCAAAATGGCTTTTAATAATACAAATTAACAGCGGCGCTGCAAAAATGTAGCACATTGCCAGCCTACTCAAACACAACACACACACATACACAAACCGACACGATACGACACGATACGACACAATCCGATTCGAACCGATCCGAGTCGAGTCGAGTCGACCAACCCAAGTGCCTGCATAATTAATATTAATTTTCAGCACATAATACGCGAAACGCTGCCGTGGTTAAATAAAAGAGTACTAAATTGTATATGAATTTCTCATGTCAATGCAGTCAGTGCCACGCCTACACTTTACGCCTACTACCACTCTCCTATACAAACAAGAGAAAAACAATCGATGGTACACTTATGTGGCATTTAAAATTCAAATACAATAACAATGTACCACGTAAGTAGTTAGCTGGTATGTAGAAGTGGTAGTAGTAGTAGCAAAAAAAAAAATGTAGTAAAATTGGTAAAAGGCAGTTAAAAGCTTGGGGTTGCGCTTTATTGTGTTGAAAGTGGCGCGCACTCAGTATGCAGGCGGGCAATTTAATAAAGACCTCTTAAAAGCCAATGAAAGCAGAAAATAAAGTAATTATAATACATAGGCGCAAATTGTTATGCTTTAATAATAATGCTACTATTTTGTAAAAAGTAGTAGTACGATGACGTGGTAACAAAATACAACAACATACGAATAATTACCTAAAGTATTGACGGGCAGCAGGCAGCGCTTTAAAGCCTTGAACGAAGCACGACGACCGTTTGCCGAGGAAAATAATCAGAAGTACTAACTGAAAAATTTCACATTTTACCATGGCCAATACTACACAGTATTTGTAAAAGTGTTGAAAACATGGTAGCATAGCACTGGTACAGTAAAAAGTACAGTGTTGAAAAATAACGATAACGATAGACGTGCTTGAAAAGCTTTAAGTTTAAAAGGTTTCAAAATGAATATAAATTTTTTTTAAATTCGAGATACAATATTCCCCGCTTACGTACCTTCCTTCTTAAATGTACACCCCGCTTAGGTATCCAACTGCTTGGGTTTTTTTTCTTTTTCCATACTTTACAGATAAATTTCCCCTCTTAAGAGCTTTCCCGCTTAAGTGCCTCTTCCGGTTATCCAAATTATAATCGATATACTTTTGCCTACATAGCTTCAAGTTTTTATTTCGTGAACATTCGAGTATAACCTTAAATTTGACTTTTTCGATTTGAACTTAAATTTAAAAAAATTGATTAATCTTTTTTAAAATCCCGTATATATGTACAAAAGTATCTGAGCGAATGAAGATCGTACATACAAAAATCTAAAATCAAATTTTAAATATTAAATGAAATTTCGAATATAAAGGATAAGTAAAACTTATATTTCCTCAGACCCTTTTTACTATTGGTGCGTGTGGCAGCACAATGTTGCCAGAGTTCTGTTTTTTTTGCTCGCATTGGTGTGGCCACAAATGACGTGTCTAAAGACTATTTCCTTTTTTCCCAATTGGCTACACGCAACAAAAACAAGGCGAATGTATTCCCTCAACATGCCAAAATCTTGTCAGCTAAATAGCGAAATTATTACAAATTACATTTACATTAAGAGGATGTAAATGCTAAATGAAATAATATCAATATCAATTTTAATTTTTAATATTGTAATGTTAAGTCAACTTTTAATGTTAAATTCACATTGGTAAATGTAAAATTGATAATAATTTTTTTGTGTGTATTTATTGCCTGAATTGCAAGTGAAGCACTTAAATAAAATTGTTGAGCAAGTGAAAAATGAACATGAAAATTTGCCACACATACCAACAAAAAATATGAACATAAAAAATTGGCCACAAACCTTTTGTGAAGTTTGGTTAATTGTTGCAGTGTAGTAAAATGGTATTTAGTAGTATTTATGTTAGTTCGCAATGCATTAAGCAGTAGAAAAAGGAGTAAAATATTTTAATGGTGGTTGTAATTATATGCTCAAAATATTAAACGAAAAGTGGCGGACAATTAAATTGGAAACATTTATGAAACAATATTATGAATATCTTTAAATATTATTATTTATAATTTATTTAGTAAAACTAATAAAGTCAAGCTTCATTGTTGAATTAAAAAATACAAATCTTGAAAAAGGTTATTATTTCGATAATATTTCGATAGTAACACAGTCGCCAAAAGCAGTACAAAGACCGGTTAAAAGCTTTTCTTTTAGAAACGTTCGATTCTTTATATCATGTGTTTTTTCTATTGATGATTCAACAAAACAAAGCAAGCTTCGAAGGGTTTTAAGCTCAATAGTATAAAATCTACAAAGGACAGACTTTCTCGAGAAAAGCAATTTTTTAGAACGCCTCTTTTGGGTACAATAGACTTTTCGCTAACGATTATTTCCCTTTTATTCTTTTTATAAGTTTTTATTTTGTGTTTACTTTTGTGTCTGGTTCATCAAATATTTATCATGCTCTTCTCTAAAATGTTGTATGACAAATTTTTCACTCAAATCGCTGACTTTGATTTTAACCTTAAGTGAGTCAGTTGTTTTATTCCAAAAACTATGACCACTAAGAAAATCGTTCTGCTCTAGTGCTGGGTAACTCAGTGCTTATCCACGCTATTCAATTGATTTACAGTGTTGAGTTATTGAATTGACTCACTTTTAGTTATTTTTATATAACTCAATAGCTCAGTACCACAACAGCGTAAAAAGTGAATTGATTCTCGTGATGCTGTAAGCACAGAATTATTTTTAACACAAATATTGAAGATAATTTTTTTTTTCAATCACTATTTAGAAAAAAAACGAAAGAGAGAACATGTTACATGAGAATTGAATAATATTAAGATTTAGTTTCAAGGTGTTTCCATATCAACATGTAATAATTCCATGGTTCAGTTGAGTTTACTCGATATGCCTATTCATACAACTGTGCATGAGTTATTGAGTCAGTTCACCAAAATCCGCTGAGTTACCCAACTCTATTTTACTCTATTTGTTACCCAACTCTATTTTACTCTATTTACTCGTTACGTTCAACTTTTAAATAAAATTTCTGTAGTTTCTATACATCAACTGATAGCTTAAAGCTTGATTTTTTTCGTTCTACAACTCGTCTGCAAATAAAATTTAAAACTCTGTGAAATTGCAATCCACTCTTGATTTCTTTGAAAAGAAATCCCACAACTTTCAAACACGACAACATTTTGTAATTTGTTTAACCGTTATGTGTCAAGAGTTGCCACTCGAAATTTATTACCGCAGTCCTATTGCTTTGTTTATGAACTTAGTGCGACGGAATTTATGCATAAAGCCCAGCGCAAAAAATTAAAAGTTAGTAACAAATGAGCGAGTGGATGAGTGAGCGAGCGAGCGAGCGAGCTGCTGTCGCCTCTTAAGCTGGGCGCTGGGCGAAATTTGCAAATTAATTTGCAAATAAAAATGCAAAAATCTCATAAATTCAAATGCGTTCGTTTTGCAGAAATGAACGACGACGACGACGTCGACGATGAAACATTAAATTTGCGAGCGAGCATGAAGAAAAGTAATTAATTTCCGTAAAAGACCACCACCAACAACAAAAAGGAGTCAAAGTCAATGATACCAAAAAAAAAAAAAAGGAGTATGGGTGGGCAGAATGACAGAAAGCCCAGACAAATATATTACACGTGCCTGCCTGTGCCTGTCTGAATGCCTGGCAACGTGGCCAGAGAACTCTCAGCATATAAATTTTAATAACTAAACTTGAAAGTTATACACGCGAAAAAATTTTAAAAATGTCACGAGGAGAGCTTCAAAAGGAGCTATCCTTTAAAATTTCATTCCTTATCTCACGAAGTTTACTTCGGCGCATAAAATTATGCTACAAAAATATATTTTATTCGTCTAAGCAAACAAAGATTGATTGGACTTTTATAATCGGACATCAGCGAGTAATCCTCACTACTACTTATCTTACTCCGGAGTACTCTTTTAATAATACACTGCTACAAAGAGTGCTCGAAACCACTAATCGGAACGAAATTACCAAACAGAGCTCTTCTTTTTATTGGATGGACTAGGCGGAGTGCTCCTTAAAGACGCCAAATAATAGTTTATCGCAATGAAGTTTTTTTTTTAATCGAACATCAGCGAGTAACCCGACAAAGAGTCTTACTACGGAGTACTCTTTTGTAAATATGCAACCCAAAAGCATTAATCCGAACGTTATAATCAAAAGAAGCGCTTCTGAGTGGACTATTGCGGAGCGCTCCTTAAAGATACGCAAGTGGATTTTTCCACGATTTCGTTAGTCTCAGTTTTTTTAAGTGCAAGCTCAAAAGGCTGCGAAAGGTCTTTTGTTAAAATTTTCGGAGCGAGAGACAGAGCGACAAAACGAGTTCATAATGCGAAAACTAGAGAAAAAGCCACTTTACTGAGACAGCAGCGAGCAGCTGGTGTAACGAGATGTTGCCACCCGATCCAATGTGGCATGGCGTATGTTTGCAACATTTTAATTGTTGCACTAAAAGTGATTATGTGGCTGCAACAACAAGAACAACGCACACATACTCACAAATTACTTACAAGAATTGAGGCAGGCGTAGTGGCAGTGCTGCCAAATGCATTTGAAATATGCCTGTGTGTGTATGAGTGTATGTGTGTGTGTGTGTGTGTGTGTGTGTGTGCCCTTAAAAATTAAATGGAATATCAAATGTTCATTCTTTTGTATTTGGTCTGTCTCTCTGCTCTTTACTATTTTTCATTGTACCGAGTACCGCATATCACAGTTTTATTGCTGTTTTTTTTTTTTTTTTTTGTTACTCCTTTTTGAGTTGATTTGGCAATTTTGCATGTCTTTGTGAAACTGTGTATGTACGAGTATGTACATATGTGTAAGTCGTTTTCATATACCAATGCAATGACATAACATTTCCGTATATTCTCTAAAGGATAATATATGGTAAACTTTTTTTTGTTTTTCTTTTTTTTTCGAGTGAAATTTTAATGGAGAAATGAAACGAAAATTGTTCGCATTGTTAAAATTTATTACCTAAATTCTTTTCACATCAATTCGTAAAAGGAAAATGTTTATATTTTGAATTATAAGCGTTAAATGCTTTGGTAATGTTATTAATTGAATATCGTGTCTTAAAATGTATCTTCAAAGTTTTATGTTTAAAAAAAATGTAAAAATAACATTGCTGAATATCAATTAAATTAAATTTTTAACTAATGTTTAGAATTGCCTTACTACTAGGCCTGGTGTTATTCAGCTCTTCGAAGTTCTTTTAGCCAAAAATTCGAAGGTTAGTCGTAAAACTCGAAGCTTCGAAGTTATCGGTTGTTTTTGTTTCTATTAACCTCAAAATCGAGTCAGTTTATCTCAACGATAAAGAAAAATTTTCTTTTTCCTACTATAAAATTTCGATCTAATAGCTTCAATTATACCACGCTAACATGTGAATAAAAAATACTCTGTTTTAAAGGTATTTTTAAAATAGTGGGCGTGGCGTATTAATAAATTAATTGTTTTAAAAATTTGTATAAGAAATAAAAACAAACAGCGTACAAAGTTTTAAGTCAATATCTCTGCCAGTTCTCACGCTATCGAGTTGACAAGAAATTGTGACAAACATACAAAGAAACTTTAATGAATACATCATCTTAGCTTTCGTTTCCGATCAAGAATATATATACGATTATATATATATATATCGCTGCGAAATTTCTACATAATAAACACTTTCAGCCAAACATTTTCACTGAGTTTTTTTATAATAAGGAATCCTTCGTAAATCGTGGTCAAATAATTTGTAAACCTTTTGAAAGAATAATTTAAAACCTGATATTGTCATTTTCGAAACTCTGATTCAGTTTTTGTTCTCAATTTACCAACTACAGGCATCATTGAACCTAAGTTCAAGCCAGGTTTTCATTCGGGTACTGATCTTAATCGCATCATGATGAAACCATTTAGGATACCTAAATTGAGCCTGAATTTGCGAATCAGTTTTTAATTTAAAAAAAATATTTGTTAGGAGGCTATGGTCAGGTTCTCTTGACAAACATTCTGATTATAGACTTGCTGCTTAATCTAAACTAAATTCCTTCTTACATTATTGATAAGTATATGAACCTAATCTTCGATCCTGATTTAATAATAGGTTAGTCCAACCATAATAAAAGTTCCACTTGGATTTCATACCATAATTTTCGTAATTTGGAATCTGTTGAAGAGAATAGCGCGGTGCATAGGGCCAATGTGACTTGGATGTGCGCTTCGAAATACACTTAAGAACATTTTAAAAATTGCTTTCTTAACTTTTGTATTTGAGTATGGTTAAAAATGTATTGCATACCCAACGCTCGATTAAGAAACGGTCACTTAAAAAAGAAAAAAAAAACAAAGTTCAAAAACCTCGCGTCAAATGACAACAAAAATGAAAACTCTTTGAAACAGCGCTGGTCAGCGAAAGAAAAGTATCTTTAAAATACATTCCTTTTAAATTAAGTATTGACATATTATTTTTTTTTTATGAAGATTCTACGAAATACATTTAATCCATAAGTAGCATATAACATAAGAAATGTCAGTTCCAATGGCAGCGAAAAATTCGCAAAGCAGACGCCAATGAATCATGCCAACTGCAAATACAAATGCAACAACAACAACAACAACAGCAACAACAAACCAAAAACAAGCAAAAAAACGCAAATAAAAAATCAAGAATTGCAAACAAACAAAAAAAAGGAGAAAAAGAAGAAGCAAAAATCAGCACAGTAGAGAAATACGACAACACTGTAAAAATGCAAGCGAAGCCTTGTTGCCAGGTTCTGTTTTTTTCTTCTACTTCTTCTTCTTTTAAATTTGATTTTTTCTTTACGAGTTTTTTACATTTTTGTTTTGCTGCTTTGATTTGATTCTCGCTTGGCAGAAAATACAACAAATTCAAATAAAGCAAAATTACGAGCAACAAATTTAAATGCACAACAAATTACAAGACGAAAATAATTTCTCAATTTTTGTGCTTCGATTTGGGATTTTTTAAAAATACGCTTCAGCGAGAATACCGAATACCAACAAAATGCCAGAACAATTTGTCATCGGGCGAGAACAAACACAGATACACACACACGCACGCACACATACATCATTAGGCATGTGTGTGTTTTAGATACGCACACACATACATTGACATACACATCACAACAATTACAATCAAAAGTGCTTTGTTTTGCATGTGTGTTGGTTGGTTTTTGTTGTTGTTACTTTTTTTTGAATTCTCATGTTTTCCAAAATTTAAATTCAATTCAATTCAAATCGAAAATACAAATAATCACTTGTACAATCTGGCATTCAGACAACTGCGGCTGCTGCAGTGTTGCCACCTGACGAGACACAATTGACGCTGCCTGCTGTTAATTTTGTGCAAAATGTTTTAATTTAGTAAAATGTTGTTCGGATTTTATTTAGTTTAGTTTAGTTTAGTTTTGCATTCGGTGTGTGCCACATTTGCAATTTGCATTTTTGCATTTTTGCATTTTGACATTTAATCATTGCTTCTCGCTCTCGTTGATTTGATTTGATTATTTTTCATTGCATATCTTACGGCAATGTGGCGCCCGCTGTTCGCTTTGTTCGTTTGTCCTCTCTTTGCTACACCCAAAAAAGAAAATTCCGAAAATTATGAAATTTAAATAAAAGTAATAGAGGAAAATTTAATGAAAGTAATAAAAAAAATGATTTTTTAAAGTTTTTATATTACTTATTTCTGAGGAGCTTTAAATCACAAACCGATAATTCTAGTTTTTGTAAATTTGTTGAGGTTAGGCGCCACCTTTGAAGAAAAGTATTTAAAAGTTTATACTTAAAAGGTCCTTAATAGAAATCCAAACTTAATTTTTACGTTATCTTTGAATCACTCAAAAATGTTCAATTAGGTTCATTTTAATATCAAAAACCGTTTAATATAATTTTTTTCAAATAATGACAAATTTTGAAATAAAAACCAATATATCCAAATTAGTTCGCAGTTTGTGAGATTATTAAAAAAGATATTTACACAAACCTTTCACCAGTTTGTTTAACCTTACGTGAACTTATTTTCGAAGCAATGATACAAATTTTCAAAGTTATACTCAAACACGTCATCACTTTTTTGTGTTTTTCTCAATAAAGATTTAACGGTTATTGATTTCATGTTCCTCATATGAAAGTGTATAGCAAGGTTTTGTATTTTTTGTTGTTGTAATTTATAACATCAGTTTTGACTAACATTGATTCTGATATATTATATCTTAGTATTGAATGTCATATTAACATCCTTTTATAATAATCAATAGTAAAGATTGTAAAATTTTTGTGTGCTAGTTCAAATTTTATTAAAATTTTTGATTATCGATTTTCTGTTCGCCAGTTTTATTTGAACAACAAAAAAGAAACACATTTTAGGCACACATTACCGCATGGATGACCGGTCATCGATTAGGTAATGTGTACTCAAATGTTTCGATATGCGCGAAAAACTTTCGAAATCATTTAAAAACTTTTGTAAAATATTTAATTATAATCCCAATTTAGCTGCCTTTGATCTCTCTGATTCTATATAATAATTTTTTACAGTGTTCGAGTTTTTGAACGAAATCTATAAATATTCGAAATAATTTTGCCGATTTCCCCCGAGTGCGCTAACAATAAACAAATTGCAATTTGTGCACACGATGGATTTCACAAACACACACACACACAAACACATATACATATAAACGAACACACACATACATACATATTGTATATACACACACACACACTGAGAGACAGTATAACATTTATTTGCATGTGTTGTGCACTTTTAAGTTGCTCTAAAAATTTATCGACTTTTTAAATTTCTTGAAAGTTGTTTAAAATTTGTCAAACTTTTTACTTACACTTTAATTAACTTTTGTTGTTTATTTTCTCGAAAAATAAATTAACCATACAATTTTTTACGCTTTTTTTGATGGGGGGGGGATTGAAAGGACAAAAGTCATGAAATATATTCGTGGTGAAAAAGTTGCTCGAAAGTTAGCTTAAAACTAATTAAGTAAGTTTTAAACGATTCTTAAGCATTTTTAAATCCCGTGAACGTGTCAGAAATAAATCAAAGAGAAGTGCCTTCAAACGGGATATTTAAATAGTTATTTTAACTTTGACTAGAACTCTTAATTTTATGAAAATGATTAAAAATTTAATTGACAATTACTTATGTTAGTTAAAGTTGTTTAAGGTTACTTGAGCTATTACCAAAGAACTTTTTTTTGTATGCCATCATTCAAACTTCTTTTCACTTAAGTTGTGGAAAAAAATTCTAGTTAGGGCTAACATTTTAGGACTTGGTTAAATTAACATTTCTAACTACTTTCTGTACCGGAAATCAAAGCTAAAACTTTAAGCCACTTTAATTTGAGTGAAAATTAAGGCACATTTATTTAAAGATATAATTTGATGATATAATAAGAGCTCTCATAAAGTGCTGCAGTTATCTTCTCCCCATCTTTATGCTATCTTCTCCATCCGCCCCCGCCCCAAACGACTATTGCTGTCCACCTTGCGTGGCGATGTAATCGAATGCATTAAAATGCCAAAGCGAGGAATAACCATAAATTTCAACAGTCCATTTGAAGCCATTATAATATTAATAAATTTAGCAGTAACAGCAACAACAACAACAACAGAGCACTTGCATGTATTGATGGGAGCCAAAAGCACACATATGCACACAGTCGGGTATACTATGTAAAAATACCCACACACACACACCCACACCAACACACCGACACCAAAGTGATGCTGTTGCCAATAACATCAAAAACAACAAAAAACAACATGATTAACAGCAGCCAAATGCAGTAGAAATATACACTAACTATGTACACATACTCTAAAATTAGACTGGTTGAAAGATAAATTTTTTTTGCAAAATTTATGCTTTAAATGCTGAAGTTTTGGATTCGCGATTTGAAATTAAAATAACTAAATTTTAAATTTATAAACAAAAAAATTTTAAGTTTTTCTTTTTACAAAATTAATGAACCAAAATATCGTGAATTTTCGACTCAAAACCAGTCTAAATGTGCATAATACGAGGGTGCAACATAAAGTGTTTAAATTAACAACACTGTCAGCCAATTTGCACTACAACAACCACCACCACCACCGCCTCCGCCGTCGCCGCCTCAACTGCAATTGTATGCGCTGCTATATACGAGTATATGAATGTGTGTGTATGTTTCTGTATATACGAGTATATATACTATACATTTGTGTGTGTGTGTGTTTGAGTTTATAAGTGTATGCTACACTCCCTTTCCATTTGACACATTCGCCAAAATTTAATTTATAATTATTGCAGGGATAATTTATGATCACTGACACGAACGAACACACTAACACACACACACACACACACACACATACACACACACACAACACACGCACAGAATGGCTCATGTCATCCAATAATCCCAGCAGTGCAAGTAAGTTGTAATTGTAGTGGTCAACAATGTACACATATGCATGTAGGTACCGTGTATGTATACATGCAAACACACACATACACACACGAACCATTTCTATACGCTTAAAAGTTTAAAACTTTAAATTACGGAACAAAAAAAATAGATTTTTCGCCTAAAAGTATACTTTAATTTTGTGTGTGTATATACACCGTAAAAACCGCGTTAAATACTGCTGCGTTTAAATATGGTTATTGTTGTTGTTCCTGTTGTTGTTTTTGTTGTTGTTGCTGGTATCGTGTTAATGGCTATTTTGTTAAAATAGCTGGCTGTGTTTTGGTTGGTACGCTCGTGCGGTTGAACCTGATTATGTTGTTTGGTTATATTTCCACTCTTTCGCCTCATTATCGGGCTTAATTACAACAACAAAATTATTGTGCACTTTTGTAAGGCATATTTTTCAATAAAAAACACAAATTTTGAGCACACATTACCGTTTCAGTGACCGGGCATCAATAAGGTAATGCATACGCAAACGTTAAGATTTGAGCTAAAACACAAAGAAATCAATAAAAAATAACTAAAAAAATGAACTGCAAAACTTGACTAAACAAATTAACTAAAATATTTGTTATTTTATACAGAGAATAAGTCTTTATAAAGCCAACCTGAGCGCATTATAAATGTGCCACAGAAATCACATTTTATTTGCACAATTGAGCGACTTTAAACTCGTTTCACTTTACGATATGACAAAGTGTTATTGTGCAACACAGTCACACAGTGTTGCCGCTTTTTATGAACCTTTACGGAGCTTAAGCATTAACGGGCAAGGTGAAACATGCAGCTGACAATTTAACGAAAAAACTGTGACTTTTGCAAGTAACAATGAAGTGACTGACGCTTTACTTTGACGACAGAAATACATTTGAGTGTAGTTGTTCTTGATTTCATTTTTCTCTTACAATACGCAATGAAAATGTCGTGAATTTTGTTTAAATGTTGGCATACTTTTAGGCTCTTGAGGCTTTTTAAACCAAATTAATTTTAATGCCTTCTAATCGACTAAAGTTATGACATACTCGTAAAAACCAATGAGGCATGCATTTTTCAATACAGCTGACAGAAATCCATAAAACTAATTCAATTAACTGCGCCGTTAAGACTCAATTTTCATAGTTAATAACATAACTAACGAAAATGACAAAGTTTTACCTAGGAAAGCCGAATCTGCTGTGTGTCAGACGCTATGAAAAAATTCGAAATTTCGCGCACTTATTTTTTAGCGCTTCAATATTCCACGTAGGTATAGCGTATAAGTACATATACTCGTACACTAAACCACGCCCTGTCGAGGGTGGAACTATTTAAGTTATTTAATACGTCGTTGGCGTTAGCGTTGTCTTTCCTTTTTTTTCTGTTTTGCTACCGTCTTGCTTAGATTTAGTTGGCTTCTTTGGGGGTAAGCAGCACTTGCAGCAGTGTATGCAATACATTCTCGTAGACGTTTTTGTGGAGCCCTGGAAAGTACTCAAATTATATTGACTATTGGTATTTTAAGTGTATTGGCAAATAAAGCATTATTTTTTTAGAGTTCATTTAATGCATTTATGCACAATGTTAAGGTTTATTATTGCATTGAGTGAAGTGTGCTTTTAGGCGCAAGGAATGTCAAAATTTACTTAGATTTTAAATTTATTGAAGATATGTATATAACTGAAAGTTATGCTGTAAATAAAACTAAAAGTATTCGAACTTCGTAATACTCCTAAAAGCAGGCATTTTGAATACACAGCCGAAAAGTATGCAATTATAATAAAATTAAAAATTCTAATTTATATTTTGAGATGATTGGAAAATTTGTTATTTCATATTTCTTTTAAGCAAATGTAGTGCGCTTCTAGGCATCTTAAATTTTTAGACTTTTCTTTTAAATAAAACGCTATTAAACGATTGCCTTCATTTTACGTAAAAGTGCGCAGTCGTGAAGTATGCAACATATTTGTGAAGAAAATGAAATGAATTGGTTTTTTATTGCATACTTTTAGACTATTGTTTTTTTAATTAATTTGAATGCGGATTGATTGCGGTAGTTAAAAAAGATTTAATATTTCTATTTTATATAAAGTTAAGGTAGTATACTTTTAGGCAGAATAAAGCATTTGAACTGGAATGTTAAGCCACAAAAAGAAACAGTATAAAAGTGTTCATTTATTGAAAATTTTTACTACAATTACTAAAATTCGAAATAACGCTAAAGGCATACTACTTTTCTTCATACAAAACGCAGACAGCCGTAAAGTATGCAACATTTGTGTGTATAAAAATGCGCAATCGCTTTAATGTTGCCTTTATTAAGACCATTCTGGCTATGGCAAATCATTTTAAATTAATTTTTATAAATGACTTACTTGACATCTGCCGAAGACAAACCAACACATATCAACAAAATCCATACACTTTCATACAAACGCACATAAATACATATACACGTTGTAGACGGAAAACAATGAAAGAAAAAGGCCTAAAATGTTTCATAAATCATTGTGTGGCGTGGGAAGGGCAGGAGAACTCGGGTATGGGGGCAACATTGACAGAGCGTAGCGACTCCTCCGACATGTTGTCATCACTTTGAGTTATTTATTTATTTCTTTATTTATTTATGTTTTCATTTATTAATAACCAGCCAAATTAATGCGTAGTAAATAATATTCTTGGTATTGTACGTACGTATTATCAATTTTGTAAAGGAAATGTGTGTATGTATGTGTGGAATATTTTTGTTAAATGTGTGAACTAACAATTAATCATAGAATTACGACAAGTCGTACAGCAGCAGCCAAAAAATTACTGTTCTATTTAGAAAATTTAACAGTTGGCTGCATTTGCAAATGTATGTAGTTGTGTCGTTATGTCGCATTTCCGTATGCTTAGTTATCTAAAAGAAGTGAAATTCTACAAATGCAGAGCATACTTTTAGGCTGTTGATGAATTGTTTTATGCGTATAGCATGGTGAGACGGAGTATTTGAATGAACAGGAAACGGATATGATATATTTTAAGCCTTTTTTAATTTAACATGTTTCAATAGCTTAAAAATAACGTTGCATACTTTAAGGCTGTGTAACATTTGTGTGAAAAACCAAGCATACTCTTAGCAAGTTTTTCGGTTTCACTTAATTATTTTACATCAAATTATATTTAAACCATTTTTTAATACATTACCTTATTGCTTACCGGTAGCCAATAAGGTAATGTCTTCTTAAATTTAATTTAATTATATATTTTCACCTTAAAATTAAAAAAATTTAAACACATTACCAGTAATTGAAAAGGTAATGTGTTGCTCCTTTTGATGAATACTTTGTTAAAAATTAGAATTCTAGTCAACTTAAAAATAATTATTTTCGTTTTATTTCGAATAAAGTCTCAAACTCAGTCAACGAAAAAAAAAACACACGCACACACAAAAGCATAAACCACAAAAAACGCAAACACACACATACTCGTACATATACACAGTTGCCATAATCAACAAAAAATTATGACCAAAAAATACTCATTTGGAAAATGGAGTGCGTTTTCAGGCGCTAAAGGCAAATTCTCTATGATATTCATACCTATCCAAATCTGTGTGTGTTTTGTGTGTGTATGTGTGTGTGTGTATGCATCTCTAGCAGTTTATGTGCTTGTGCGACTGCGAGTGTTAGTAAGATTTATGTGTTCGCTTAGGCTGTAAACGCCAAATACAAACAGAGGACAGCGTCAGTGGGAAAATGCGTCCTAAAAGTAGGCAAACAAAAAAAAAACGGGCGGGTTTCAGTCTTTCACTTCACTTCGTTTCTATTTTTTTTGTCATGCCAATTCCATAAAAGTGAAAATACGCATTACAATAACAAATAAATCGCAAATTTGTTTGTTGTTGTAGTTGTGACAAAAAAAAAATATAATACAGTAGTGACTGTTTTTTGTGTGCGATGATATCCGGGTTAAATGGCAACCCTCTTTTCCAGTTCGAAATGTAAAAGCGTCGCATAATCTATGCTGCATACAAGTTTGTTGCTGCTGCTGCTTCTGTCACTTGGCATGGTTCTAGTTGAATTTGTTGTTGTTGTTGTTGTTTTCATTGTTGTAGTTGTTGCTCTTGGTGGTTGGCCCATACATCAATTTAACGTTGACAACGAGGACGACATGTGGAGATTTTGAAGAAAATTACAGGATGAGCTAGGTTGGGCGTCGAATTAGTAGTAGCAGTTGTAGTTGTTGTGGTAGTGACAAGAATGGCCGAAATTGGGAAAAGTGTATTTAAAATACAAAACAAAAAATAGAAAAAAAAGGAAATGCTTTTAAGTAATATTAAAGTTTTTAATATATAAGTAATGAAATCGATTTTTTTTAAGACGGCAAATATCCATCAAAAATCTAAATGACTATTTTGGAATAACAGCCTAACTCACATTATTTCGATTTAACAACAACTTTTCCTATCTCAAGTTAGCTGTTTTTTAAGTTTACACAATATAGAAACTCAATTTTTTCATTATGGCCTCAAACAACTTAAGTCGATATTCCGCAAAATAAAGGAAATATTTTATATTCATTACTTGAATGCTGGAGTTATATGGAATAAGAGCCAAGCTCAAGTTAAAGTTTTTCAGTTTTTTTCGGTTAACAAGTCCAAGTGTCTTTTTCCCGAATATCTTTTGACTAGAATCTATTATAAAGTTTAGTTTTGAAACTTTAAACTGCACTCTTGAAATAATAAGAAAACGACTTAGGCGGCTCTGCTTTTTGCTTTGTTATTACTTATTTATGTTAACTAAACACATTATTTTCCTACTCCTTAAGTCTATCATGGCAAATAATGAGGTGAGGAAAGTAGAAATGAAAGCGCAAATTGAGCGAACTCACCTCAATTTCTACCTTATTGTTATGCCTTATTTTTTAAGTCAGTTTTTTTGATTTGTGACAACAAACTACGTTGTTGTTTTTATTTATTTAATGATTTATGGCAATCATGACAACTGAACAAAATATTCGAAGAGAGAAACAATATCGAGGTGGAGAGGGACATTTTTCAACTCTCCTCACCTTATATTTATTACACCATGAAAGTTCATAAAACAAAAGTTTCAAGAAAAAAAGTTGTTAATTAATATTACAACAAGACAACTCAACATAGCAAATATTTCTGAACATTAACTTCGCCTGTTTAAAGTTCTTCGCTAAATCAAAGTAAAACGCACAATTAAATACGATGTCGATTAGACAAAGAAAAGAGAAAAGAATTGCGCATACGCCACGAGGGTCGGACGAAATGAAATTACCCCAACGACGATAAATCACGTCTAAATTTAGCCACGCAAATTTAATTACATTTAAAATGGCCAAAAACGTCAAATTGGCCAAAAGAAAAAAATTAATTTCGTTTTTTTTCTAAGCATTTAAAAATCGAAATTAAAAAAGGCAAAACCAAAAAAGGCAAAACTAAAATTTGAATGAGAAGCGAAAAGCGAAAAACGACACAAATTAATTGCGATTTAAATGTTTTGAGAAATTTTTGAAAGCACGAAGAAAGCGCAAAACGCAAGCGGAGCCTACCGGCGCTGTCATTTTGGTGGTTCCACTAAAACAACAACAACAATAACACCAACACCGTGTAAGCCTATGCCAGCAACAAAATACGAGCACTTAAAATAATTGAAAAGAAAAGAAAAGCACGAAAGCAAATCGCACATTGGCCGCCAATTTGTTCCTTTTTTACGTACGTACATATTCACTTTTTTGTCGTTTTGTTTTTGTTGTATTTGTATTTGTGCGCGTGCTGAGTTTTCCTACACTTTTAGTCAGTCAGTCTGTCGGTGTTGCTATGCGGTTTTGTTGCTAACACGTGTGTGTGTGTGTGTGTGTGTGTGTGTGTGTGTATATGTGCAAGTGTATTTATTGAGACACTTTTACATCGGCATTAGGCAAACAAATTTTAATTTAATTAAATAAAGTTTGTTCGTTTTATTTGGCTTAAATCTTTTAAGTTGTTAAAATCACAAACATTACCCTCTAGATTGCCGGTAATGCATTGGGTAAGCAGTTTGGATTTGCTAATTTCGATCAAGTAATGTTTTTATGTTATTTTACTCTTTGTGTTATACAACGTTTCTTTTTAAAACTAATTGCCTTAGTCCTTACCGGTAATCGATTAGGTAGGTTGTTGAAGTTGGTTAAATACTTTTTGAACTTTTATATTCTTCAAAAAATCAATAAACTGTTGAAATAGATATCGACACACATTTTTTGCATTATTCAATTACCAGTAATCGATAAAGTAATCACTTCTAAGAGCTGGTGGGTGTAGTTTTCCTTCTTTAATAAAAAGTAATTTTCTTCTCTTTTAATAAAAGGTACTTTTCTCCTTTTTTTAATAAAACGTACTTTACTACTTTTTCAATAAAAAGTATTTTACTATTTTTTTTAATAAAAAGTGCTTTATTTTTTTTTTTAATATGAAGTATTTCAGTACAAAAACAATTTTCGTTTTTTCGCACATTTTCTCAAATAATTTTCTTCCACCCCATACCACTCCGCTCCACCCCCTACCGCACATCTAGCAATAACTAGCTCCGGTTTTAGGTCATTGTTCTAAAAATTACACCATAACACAGAAAATAGTAGTAAATAACAGCAAAATAGCAAAAACAACAACAACAACAAAACCGCCAATTCAGAAAAAAAAGTAACAAATTAGAAAAGAAATTGCAAGCAACAACAAATGTACTAGACAAAAAATAAAAGAAAAGAAAAGCGCTACTGGCCAGCAATGAAAGTCACTCAAAAAGCAACAACAACATCAACAACGCTAAAATCAGTAGCAACACCAACAACAAACCTAAACAAAAAGTCAGAAGAAGAAGACAAAAAAAATTTAAATCTGCTGCTGTGCTGTTTGTCACGATGCACCGAGTATGCTGCTACGTTTTTTTTTTTGTAGCAGTGTTGCCAACAAACTTTACACTGCATATGCCACCATTGTTTGGTTGTGGTTGTTTGTTGTTGTTGTTGTTGCTGTTTGTGGCGTTGCGGCCGCTTTAAATGTGCCGCACACGTCAGCAACGCAGATCACTGCGTTTTTTTTTTCTCTTCTCTTCTTTTTTTGTTGCTTATTCTCCAGTTTTGTTGTTGTTGTTGTTTTTGTTTTGCTACATTTGTTATTTACGCTATGCGCTACACTGGCTCTGTGAGTGACCGACCAACAGACCGACCAGTATTGCTGAGCTCGTTTTTTCGCACTTTTTTCGATGCACTTACAAAAGGTATTGTGGCCCAATTTGCTGCCGTAATTGTTCATATTTAAAAGCCTAATTTGTTGTTTTCGCTGTAATGCATTTTGGCACTGATTACCTTTTCAATGACGCGTCATCGATGCGGTCAATAGTGGTTTAAATTTTGTATTGAATATATTTTGCATTTATTAACATTATTCTCTCAGTTTAAATATGTTTTCAATACTTCTTACCTTTTCAATGACTGGTCATCGAAGAAGTCATTAGTAGGGAAAAAAATGTTTAGTTTATACTTTTAATTTTTCTTACATTCGATTTAATTAGCAAAATTTTGTTGGCACTCATTAACCTGCTGCTGACCAGTCAATAGAAACATGTTTTGTCATACATGACCTCTTTGATGACCGGTCAGTGAAAAGGTCATGAGTAAATTTGTTGTAATGAAGCAATCAATTTTTTATAATGAAGCAATACAATTTTTTTAAAAACCCAAAACCTACCAAACATATTGTTTTAAAATTTAATTTTGCCAACTGTGGTGACCTTGAGCTCCTTTTTCAATTATAAGACAAGAATGAAATAATTAAAAACCTTAGCACTAGGCCAGAGACATTATGGCACACCTTGTGGTATGCGCAACATTTAATACACGGCGTCGAATGAAATGTTACGCATACGCCATGTCGAACACAATTTTTAAAGAAGCAAAGTATCACCCCAAACGGGTATAATTTCTCATTTGCGGCACAATTAAAATTTAATCAACTAAATTAATTTGTATGCTTATTTTTTTTGATGCAGGTCTCGGCCGGGCAACATTTGCACCTGAGCGGCGATATGAAGAGCAACGTTTCGGTGGCAGCGCAGCAGGGCGTGTTCTTCAATCAGCAACAGCAACACGGGCAACAGCAACAGAATACTCAAAACCAACAGCAACAACAACAACAACAGCAGCAGCAACAGCCGCACCCGGGCAGCGGTGGCGGCGGCAACAATAGCAACAACAATAATGGCCCACAACAACATCAACAGCAGCAACCAAATCAAAATTTAAACAGCGGAAGTGGTGAGTGCCGGACAAGGCCAACAAAAGCAAAAATAAAAAAAATTTAAACGTAATAATTTATCTAAAAATTTTAATTTTTCGCTTTAAGGTCCCTCGGATGGCTTTTCGCTGTCGCAATCGCAAACAATGAATTTCACGCAGCAGCAACAGCAACAGGTGCCGCCCGGTATGCGCCAGCGTCAGACGCAAGCGCAGGCTGCGGCCGCAGCAGCTGCCGCTGCGGCAGCACAAGCTGCAGCCGCCAATGT
This sequence comes from Suillia variegata, assembly GCA_949127995.1. Taxonomy (NCBI): domain Eukaryota; kingdom Metazoa; phylum Arthropoda; class Insecta; order Diptera; family Heleomyzidae; genus Suillia; species Suillia variegata. The sequence goes on from OX421842.1 coordinate 6,577,796, forward strand.
CGGTGCGGCGGGTGGTCCCACCAACAGAAACGCACCCGAACATGGTCCTAGCGGCGCGAACAGCGCTACAGGTCCTAACGGTCCTGGTGGTCATATGAATCAGCCGCAAGGCGTTGTTCCGGGCGGCCCTAATGCTGGCGGTGTATCCATGAACAATATGGGACCGGGCGGCGGCGGCGGTGGTGGTCCTGGACCTGGCGTTGTTGGTATGGGTGTTCCCACCGGCATGACTGGTAATATGCCGCCTGGCATGGGTCCGGGTCCCGGTCAGATGGGCATGGTTCCCGGTGTTGGACCGGTTGGACTTGGCATGAATCCTAATGGCGGTCCGCCTGGTGGTCCCGGTTCGGTTATGATGATGGGCGGTGGTGGCCCTGGCATTGGTGGTCCTAATGTTGGAGGTGGAGGCGGTGGTAGCGGTCCCATGAATATTAATCAAGCGAAATTCCTGCAGCAGCAGCAAATGATGCGTGCCCAAGCGCAAGCTGCAGCGATGCAACAACAACAGCAGCAGCAACAACAACAGGCGCAGCAACAGCAACATTTAGGCGGAGCACGGCCACCGCCACCTGAGTATAAGGCCACACAGGCGCAACTCATGCAGGCGCAAATGATGCAGCAGTCGGTGGGCGGTGGCGTAGGTCCAGGAGGCGTTGGTGGCGTAGGTGTGGGTGTGGGTGGCGTTGGTGGCGGTGGACGTTTTCCCAATGCTGCGGCGCAGGCAGCGGCAATGCGGCGTATGACGCAGCAGCCAATACCTCCATCGGGTGAGTGCTTTTATATTTTTTTTTAAATTTTGTATTTTTCTTCGCTCCGAGAACTGGTCATGGCTGAAGTCTTGTGTGGAAAAATTATTTAAAAAAATTTAATTTAATTAAACCGATTTTATATTCTTTTTAGGACCCATGATGCGGCCACAACACTCGATGTACATGCAACATTCCGGCGCTGGTGGTCCGCCGCGCTCTGCCATGGGCCCCTATGGCGGTCCCATGGGTGGCGGCGGTCCACAACAGCGACCGCCCAATGTGCAAGTGACGCCCGACGGCATGCCAATTGGCTCGCAGCAAGAATGGCGCCACATGATGATGCAGCAACAGCAAATGGGCTTCGGTGGCGGTGGGCCGGTAGGACCTGGTGGACCGGGCGGTCCAATGCGACAAGGACCGGGTGGATTTAATGGCGGTAAATGCGAGTTTCCAAACTTTCAAATTATTTTCTGATTTAATTTTTCATTTTACAAATTTTTTTTATTTCCTTTGACAGGCGGCTTTATGTCCAGTGCCAGCGGTGGTCCACTCTCGAATGGCCCGAATGGCGGTGGCGGTCCTAACGGACCAGGTGTCGGCGGCGGAATGCAGCTGACGCCCACACAAATCCAACAACAAATGTTGCGACAACAACAGGCCGCCGCTGCAGCTGCTGCAGCGCAACAACAACAAATGCAATCACAACAGCAACAACAAATGCTGGCAGCGCAGCAAAGTGGCGGTCCAGTGCCGAGCAGCATGCAAATGCAACAAATGTTACAACAACAACATCATCAGCAACAGCAACAACAACAGGGCGGCGGCCCGACGAGCATGATGGCGCAAATGCAAATGGCATCGATGCACATGTCGCAATCGCAACAAATCACCATGCAACAGCAGCAGCAACAATTTGTCCAACAGCAACAGACGACAACAACAACTACAGCAACTACACATCAACAGCACACGCAAATGCTTCAAATGACGCAACAGCAATCAGTGTCATCCGCCGTCGGTCCGGCCGGCAATAACAATAATGCCATTGGCGCCGTTGGTGGTGGCGGTAATGCGGCCGCTTCGTCATCGGTGCCGCCACCAGGCGTTGGTGTGGGTGTGGGCGTTGGCGCCAGTTCGATAAATCAAACGATTAATTCGGTCGTCGCGAATTCGAATGATTTGTGTCTCGAGTTTCTCGATAATTTGCCTGTGGACGGCGGCAACTTCTCGACGCAAGACCTCATCAATTCGCTCGATAACGATAATTTCAATATTCAAGATATCCTGCATTAGAGTACAGGGTGCAGTGTCGGGAATAGCGCGCGGGAATGCAAAAAATTTAATTGCCCATGAATTACCAATTCAATTCAAAACGCAGAAAAACGGTTTTAAACTTCTTTTCGGCGGGAAAATTTAAATTGGTACTTGCACTCAAGGCAAACAATTGTGATTGGTAATTAATATTTAAATAGTAATTGAAATTGGAATGCAGTCTTGGATAATGCCAATAAATTTTTCATGTTAGTTCTCCAAAAAGTAATTTAACTATTTTTTTAATGAAATCTAGAGGACTTTGGACAGGTCAATGTAACCTGAGATATCAACTAAAAAAGGAAGGCCTTTCTGATACTGACGTCTGTCGTTTCTGTGAAATGGACACTGAAAGTTCAGAGCATGTGCTCTGCGAGTGTCCTGCACACGGCAGACAAAGATTTTGTCACTTCGGTGACACTGTTGTAAGTCCATTAAAACTTTGGAACAACAATTCCCAATTAGTGCTAAAATTTATTAAAAGCCTTATGGGATTATAAATATAGGCCATGTACAATAGATCTTGTTGGTCGCAGTGCTTCCTGGCCACTCATAATAATAATGAAATCTATTTCAAGTTTCACATACTTTCGAATTACTTTTTACAATATTTAGCAAAGGAATTAGTAAACAATTACATTGGCATCTCTTAAAGTTATTATTGTAAAATTTTGAAGAAATTGTAACAACAAAATTTCAAAGTAATTTAAAGGAACTTATGAAAATTAAGTTTTGTTATTGATTACTTTTGGTAATGATTTCCTCAATTAATTACTTACTAATTAACCGGTTAACTAAAGAAAAAGTAATTTAACGTTTTTGTTACTTAACATTTTTATAATTGTCCATAGAATTTTAGTTTTTTTTTAATTTGACATGATTATCAAACAATTACATTACCATTACTTGACGTATATCGAAGGAATTAATTCAAACTCAAACATAATTACTAATGACGAGTAAATACGCAAATTCTTAACATTAAAAATTTAGTTCAATTACTCCATTTTGCATTACCAATACAATTAAATTACTCAGCGGAATTGAAAAGATTGACGAAAGCGCCAATTTAATTACTTTTAAATAATATTAAAGGAATTTTATTGTTTTTAATTAATTTCTGGTAATCCAAGTAGATAGGAAGATTTTTTTTAATCACTTGAAACTACTTTGAAATTTAATTACCAATTACATTAACTAAAGCTAAGTTGGAATTGAGATAAAGTTTCTATGCCTGCGTTAGGTTAGCTCGAATTCGATCGAATTTTTGTTCTTTTCTGTATATTGTGGGCGTGGCGTTGCTTGAGCGCGTCGGGTATACTCGGTTGTAATTAGTTTTGTTGTTGGTTTTAGTTTCATGTTTATAAATACATATATATATCATATATACAATATATACTTTAATGTTTAGTTAGGTTTAATATACTTTGCCACAAATTTAGCTTATTTTTTATTTTTTACCGTTTTCATTTGTTTTTATTTTTTAACCCATTCTGTGTTGACTATTTTTTAAGCTTTCGCTTTCTGGACTATGAAACATTCCAATAATGAATTTGTAAAACTCTAAACCGAGCAATATTTATTCTTCATCTTCAAAAAATTGTTGCTGGAAAGTTAAAGAAACAAACAAAAAAAAACTTAATTTTGAAATTTTGAAATTTTCGAAAAAAGAAAAAAAAAATAATAAAAATTTCAAAACCAAACATGAACAATTTTTACAAAAGCACAAAACGTACTTAAACCGAACATGACATTTTACAACAGCAACAACAACATACACAAACAACAACAACAATATTATACAATACAACAACAAAAATAATGTTTGCAAATTTTTTTGACAACTTGAAACCAGTCAACACAGAAACTGACAAAACGAAACAACAACAAAAAGTAAAATAAAATAATTTACAAAAACATAAAAAAAATACGCAAAAAACGATAAAAACAAAATATTGGTGATATTTTTATAATTATAATTTAACAAAAACAAAACAAAACAAAAAAATAAATAAATAAAAAAAAGCAAAACAATTTTTAACATACATTATGTATGTATGTATGTGGCATGAACAGTTATTATTATGTAATTTTGTAATTATTTGCTAAGTACTTTATTGAAATTAAAAATGAAAATAAAAAAAATATTAAAATTAAAAAAAAAAATTTCAATTTGCGCAGAAATCAATTTTAAAGAATTTTTTAAGTAGTTTGTAGCATAAAAAATAAAACAACAAAAATAAAAAAAAGAAGCAGCAGCGAGAAAATATTTTTAGGCTAAGCATTAATTAATACAACAAAAAATATGTATGCGTAGTTGTTAAAATTATATACATATACAATATAAATTAATCGTACTATTAAATATACACACACATATATATACACACATACACACACACACACCCAGAGACACTTCGAACTTAATTCGTTAAGCTTGGTCGAACGCGATTTGGAGAAACTTTCGCAAACGAATTTTTAAATCGCCGAAAAAAAATCACAAAATGAAAAGAAAAAAAAGAAGAAGAAAAAACAAACTTAAATCTAGACAATTTCCAAACTCATACCATTAAACAGTATCTATGCACAATGACACACACACACACACACACACACATACAAACAAACAATTATATACCTAAATACATAAATATAATTGAGAATACTTTATATATACGCGTAGCAATTTAAAAAAATAAGGAATTTATAAGAAAAAAAAAACAACAACAAGAAAAATTATTTACGGCAACAAAAATAATGAAAAAAAGTTAAAAAAAAAACGAAAGAAAAAAGTGGAAAATTTAATAAATTATTCTCGAAAAACAAACAAACAAAAAAAAAAAACGCTTTCGATACAAAAGTTTGAAACAAGCGAAATTCATTGTAAATTGCATAATTTGTGAATATTGTCAAATTTATTTTAAATTGTAATAAATACACGAAAAAATTAATATTTTTATTTAAAAATTTAAACAAGAAATAAAAAAGTTAACAATTTGAAACGTAAATGGTTGAGAAAATTATGAGAAAATTGATCATAAATCTTGAAACGTTGCCAAGTTTTTTTCTTTCTGTTAAAAATGTCTCAAAAGTTTCAAAAATTGTTCATATTATATTTAAAGAAAAGTTTTTTCGAGCAAAAAAGTTAAGTAAAAAGCCTAATCCATTAAACGCGAAAACTCGTAAAGCTCGAAGAATTACGAGCCACTTTTCGGTATTGCACCTTTGCACGACCTCGAAAAGGATTTGGAAAATTTAGCAATTCGACAGTTCAGTCATGGTTTAATTGTCTTAAACGCCATTTGAGTACTTTTTACAAATGATATCGATATGAAAATTATTAATACTCTTATAAAAAAAAACCAAAAGCTGTTTTAAATTAGAGTTGCCTATTGTCCAATAATTTTTTTAAAACAAAAAAGTTCTACAGTTTCTTGAATGGAAGTGAAAAAGTTCACATATTTCATGGCATTAGTAGATTCTTTTTACATACTGAAACATACGAACGAACCTACACTGATCTGTAAGAGGCTGTTTTCGAGACTAATTTGCCTAGAATATTTGCGAGACGCACGCGAAACTATTTTTTTAGGCAATTTTTGACAGATCTCTTTCCATGCGAAGTTTCAAGGTCTTCGAGGCAATTTCGCGTTTAAGCGATTAGGCCTAAAACATATTTCAATTCGAGCTCCATCTGCGATTTTTACAAGCAATGCAATTTATGATGATTGACATTAATTCGAGAGCAAATTTTCTAGATCAAAAGCAACAACAACATACTAAGCATAGCGAAAATATAAAAAAAAATTAAGAAAAAAAAAAATACTTAAACAACTAAGAGGAAAAAATTATTGAAAAGCGAAAAAGTTGCCCGAAGTAGTTTGTAATTTAAATTTATTTGTTTTTTCTAATAGAGACATACGAACACAATCAAACACACATACATATACACACAGACACACACACACACACTCAAACAAAATTAAAGTTTAAAAACCATTTAAATAATTATCCAGATATGCTAAAAGAAACAAAAACAAAAACTAGAGCGCAAGCAATGTTACAAAAGTACAGTACAGGCAAAAAAAAAAGGAAAAGTGAAAAATGAAAAATGAAATAACAACAAAAAAGTTGTAACAAACAAAAAGATAAAACAAAACTAACGCAAGTTCAAAAGAGAATATAAAAATTTGGAATTTTTGTATGATTTACTGTTTTTTCACTGTTTTACTTTACTGTTTTTTTTTTCGTTTTTTCAATTGTAAAACTTAAAATTGTTTTAGCTGTTTTATATATTCGTTTCTTAATTGTACAGTTATTTCTTCCTTTTATTTTTATTTATGAATAAAACATAGTAAAATATTACTTCTGTAAATACAAAAACAACAAAAATCGTTTTAATTTTACGCGTTTGGAAATGTGCCTCTTAATTTGATTTGTTTAAAATTTTATATACACACTGAAAGCAGAACGTAGAAATAAGTAACTAGTCAACTATAAATTTGACTATGTCGTAATAGAATTTCCGTTGACAGTCGAACGTAGTTAACGGGAACTATTAATAGTCGAATAAAATTTCGGATCGAATGCGTCAGCCAAGCGGTAATAAGTTTTTACAATTTCGTTGTCAAAAATATAACCATGACATAGTTATTTAACGTAGTTATTCAACATAATTATGCAACATAGTTATTTTAAACGACTATAAAGACTATTTAGTATGGATTTGATATTGCGCGAAGTAGTATCAGACGATTTGTATAATACGTTTCTACCGATCAATATCCGACCAATGCATTGTTGCCGTCATCAGTCGACCAGTGTTGCGTTGTTCTACTTCTACCGACATTTGAAAAAGTTTCTCAATTGAAATATTTCATTTACGTTTACAAAAAGTTTCCAACTTCTTATCTGCAGTTTAATTCCTAGACTTAAAATTAACTGACATTCTACCGAACGACTAACTACGTTAGTCAATTTGCCAAATGCAGTCATTTTCGTATTTGCATTTACTACGAACTAATTCAAAAAGTTACTATATTTTGCTTTCAGTGTATTTTGTATGTATAAAAAAAGACATTGGAGTTATTTTTATTTTACAATTAAAAATTTTTTGATTTATATTAATTTATAACTTAATTTTTTCCATTTTTTATTTAATTTAATTTTTTTTATTTATGTGCAACAAATTTCCAAATGAATTGATAATCTCCAGGAAATCACGAAACTAGCAAATCAGTAATCAAAAATTAAGCAAAAAGAATTACAGAATCGCAGCATAAAGCCGACAGCATGTATTTTTATGCAGCCAGCTGTAATGCAGAAATCGTAAAATTTTATTTGAATTTTTTATATTGCATATTTATTTCATTAGTTTATAAAAAAGTATACAAAATATCAATTCCAAACATAATTTGTCTAGTATTCTAGCCAGTCGATTACAGTAAAACCAACTGTAATCTATTTTGAGAATAGCAAAAATATAAAAAAAAATAAAATAATTTAAAAAAATTTAAATTTAAAAGATTTCTCAGAATTGCTGCCGCAGTTCAAGGCTACACGCTCTCCAATTTACGATCACTTAAGTCTTTAAGCTTGAAAAATCCAAACTAATGTTAGTTAATTTTAGAGAACCCAGCAAACTAGAAAATTAGTGTTTAACGGTGTTTTTTGCAACATAAAAAAAATATTAAAAAACTAAAAATATATTTCAATACTTTTAGGCTTAAAATTTAAGTAAAAGAAATATTTAAACAAACAAAAAAAAAACAAAAATTAAATAAATATAAAATGTTTTTGTAAATAGCAAAAAGAAGAAAGTTAAAAAAATTAAAAAAAAAAAGAAAGAAACTAAACAATTATTTTAGTAAACGAAGCGAAAGTTGCCGATGTTCCCCCTTCCCCCTCTTCCCATAGTGTTCGTTTTTTTTTTGTTGTAAATAGCTTTTGTATAATAATTTCGGCATAATTTGTTTTTTGGAACAACTTAAAAAGTTGAGTCGAAAAATGCAAATATTCACATATACATATGCATACATATACAGAGTATGTTTGTATGTTTGTATGGATGTATGCAAATGCATAAAACTAACCAAAAGTACTTTTGAAGTTCAAGATTCGCTCATCACATTATTAAAACAAGAACAAACAGAAAAATAAATAAATAAATATGATAAATTATAAAAAACAAACAACAACAACAACAGAAATTAAAATTAATATGTAAGTCAAGTTTGCAATTAAAAGTAGTATTTACAAAAACAAAACAAAAAGCAAAACCTTATATGAATAAAAATTATAAATTACTACATTTATCATATAAATAAATTCATATATAAAAATATTAAAAAAAAAACGTTTTTCATTTTTTTCTATTAAGTGAAAAGGTGAGCTGCAAAAAGTTTCAAATTCGATTTTGAAATAAATTTTTTTTGTGGGAAATATTTTTTATGGATATTTTCGTTTAGTTAATTCAGCTTATAATAAGATAAAGAATATAAACATGTTTTAGATATTTAGTTAGTGGAACTTCCAGGTATTCCTGGTTTCTGAGATACGATGGTGGGCGTTAAATTGATTCAAGCACGCCCATTTTCGTTGAAATTATCGACAGTGACCATACAATTTCAGACTTTTAGAAGTAATATTAGCGAAATCATCGATTGTTTTTACTTAGTTTCACAAATTGTGGGCGTAATACCAAGCCCAAAACCATCCTCGGCGCAAGCATAGCAACTCCCCAAAAATTCATCACCATCGAAGAAATAGCTTAGACGCGCATTGGAAACAAAGTAAGAAACATTAATTTTTATACTTACATTTATAGATTTTGAGTCGGTTTATTCCTTCATTGGTATTACGCCTTGGAAAGAAATTTTTTCTTTTTATCTCATAATTTTAATGATTTTTCGGCGGAACTTTCTACCAGCAAGGTAAACGATAATTTGAAGCTGATAAAAACTGTAATCCTTTTCGATGGTATAAATTAGACCGCGGTTTCTTGGGGATTAGTTTTTAGAATTTCCAAACTTCCTCCGAAAGTAGCAATACTTTGTGGTACTTTTAGCAACTTTAGGAAAAGGTGGATCATATGAAGTGTTGCGAACTTATTGAGGCGAGTTATCGCCTCTAAGACAGCTTGGGGCGTTATAAGCACATATTAAAAAAATCGGAGCTATTTGAAGTGTGGAGTCAAAATAAGATATTCATTGTTTGTTTGTTTTATATTGATTATTTTTTTAGTCATTGGTTTTTGTCTTTTTTCAACAGTAGCAATTGAAAGTTCATATCTGCACAGCAAATCTCTTAAACTTGATTTGTATTCAACGTGCGCCAAATCAACTGTAAAGAAATAAATTGAAATGTTTATTGAAAACGATTTTATTTAATTAACTATTCTACTCACCTAATTAACGCTTACGATACAAGCACGGCTTGAGCGTAAAGTTAGACAGCACGGCCACTTTGCCGACATGACGTACTTTCTTGAACTGAAAGAAGTAGAAGAGCTTAACGCCAACATCCTTGCGCACCAGCTGAAAACCGCACGACTCCAAGGCGCGCACAAAGTGACGAACGTCCGTGCCGTTCGTAGCCGCACCTGAACCGGCCTCATCAAAGCGCGATTGAATTTCAGCGATGTAGACGAGTCCGTCTAGCTTTAGAACGCGATTTGCCTCGAGCAGATAATCATTTAGATTGGTGCCCATCAGCGACAGACAATAGACGGCAACATCGAGCGTATGTGTTGACAGTGGCGTGGCGGCCATATCGCAAGCGATAATATCGTCGCGTGACGATACCAAATCCATGGAGTAGACTTTATGCGGCACCTCTTTCGCAAGCCGTCCATCGCCACAACCGAAATCGCCGATTTCCAGCGATTTGGGTAGACGGCGCACCAATTTGATAATGCGATCGAGTGGATTCAGAGGCCAACGTTCGACTTGACCGCGATAGCCGGCATGATAGGCGCTAAATGCATCGGTATCGTCGCGGAAAAGTGCTGCCGCTTCGCCACTATCCATTGTGTACAACTGTTCGTTGAGAAAGCGAAATCGGCCGCCAAGTAGTTCTTCCTTTAGTTTATCCGCGAATGCTCCAGTCGCCGAATTTGATGTGGTCACCGAATTTGATGTGGTCGCCGTTAGTGCAGGTGTGACTACGGCTTTAGACAATGCGGGAGTTAGTTTTTGCTTGTTTTGTTGTTGCTTCTGGCTTTTCTTGTTGTTTTTGGGCTTTTCAATGCGTCCTGTTTTTATTTTGGGCATGGGTGTAGTCGGCGGACTTGGCTTGGGTGCAAGCGGACCTTTGCCTTTCCCGATAATCGGAGTCGTTGTTGCTGGTTTATTTGATTTTTTATTCTTCTTATTTTTGGATTTGGTTTTTGCGTTTGTTGTCGCCGCAGCAGAGCCGCCCAGATTGCCTTTCATCGTTTGGAATTTGATCGTCTCGGAGTTTGCCTCCCACGGAGTGGCCACAAACAATTTACTCATGTTTGTTTAACTTTTAATTCCTTTCACAAAAGCTTTTATCAATAAATTAAAAAAGAAAAACGAATACTTCCTAATTTGTAAACAAACGAGCACCCGCACGTGAAATCTTCTTCTTCCACTGCATTGCACAAATTCACAATAACTACAACTGTAATCTGACATTTTAAAATACGCAGGGCTGTAAGCAGTTGATAGTATTATTTTATATTTTTCTATTATGAAAGATTAAGTTTGGAATACGCTCAAGTAGAATTGACGTCAGTGGTTCACACACCGATTAATTTTTTTTGATTTGTCTTGGGATATAATAAAAAAAAAACGTTAATCGTTCGTATATAAACTGTATGAATTTTTTTATGATCTTTGATCATCCAACGCATACAAACTCATTTGCATTCATAATAGCTTGCAAATAAATTATAGTCAAAGTAATGGAGTAATGGACTTCTTCTGGAAAGACATTAAATATTTTAGAAGCAACTATAAATGTCATCTGGAAATTAGTGGGTGAAATTTTTACAAAAAAAAAAATCAATGTTTCCCTGTGTGGACCTTAGAACGATTATCGAAAGATAATTGACAAATTGCTTTTATTGAAAATTTTTCTTTTATAAGAAAAGTAAACTAAGTTGATATCTTTTTAACTTTTTCGATATCGAAATTATTATGTAAAGAGAAATTTTAAATTATTATCTAGAAATTCAAGAAAAAAACCTTTAATTATTTAATTTGTATATCAAAACTATTTTATATATTTTTTCTTATAAAAGAATTTCAAATAGATTATCATTTCGAAACGTTTAGTCATTTGTCATTTAGTTTTTCGGTGATTTAAACCAGTGACTCAAAGCGAACCAATTCAGAGTTCTGCACCGCAGCTCTGTCTCACACAGGACCGATTCTCGTTATTTTGGCGGCCATGGCATGTCTGCATCTTGCCGCCCCATTATAGTAAATTGTAACCTTAAAACTCGTTTGGCCGCCCTTACGGCACTGGCCTACTGCCACAAGCGACTCGAGGCTTGCCACATAGCCACGATCCACACACAACAAACCGTTCATAATGGTCGGAACATGCGACTCATTTTCGCGTTTCGAGGCGGTCATAGAAAAAAAAAACATAGTAAAGGGATGATCCCTATGGATTTCAAATAGTTTTTGATTCATTTTCCATCCGACAAATATCAACAAAGCGATGAACAGAATTCGTCAAAACTAAAAAAAAAATTAGTAACACATTTGGAAAGAAAAGTTTATCAACTGAATTATTAAAATAATTAAAATTTTACAAATATGTCAGAAACTTTTTCAGTTGGTACGAAATGATTTCGTCTTCAAGATTTCGCACGACAATCCAACAGACAAAGCGAAAAGAAGAAAATAACAAAACCAGAGACATGAAAAGAAAAAATGGCGTGATTAGTGTAAAAAGATGGCAACTATGACAATAGCGGAAGCGGAAGTTTAAGAATGATACACACGCATACACATGCAGACGTGCAAACAGACATAAACACAAAATACACACGCACAAGCGCACGCAAACAATTACGAACACAGACAACGATGAAACTAATTGCAGCCTGAAGTGGCCTGAAGTAGAGAAAGGAGCAAGAAAAGGGGCAAAGAAACTGCACAAAAGCTCTACAAATGAATGCAAAAGAAAAACGAGAACGAAAACGACAAAGAGGAAGAAAAGAAAATGACTGCATTTTGCTGTGTTTGTGTATGCATGGACGAAAACAACATGTTTTTGTGTATGTGTGTTTGAGTGCGAATGAGTGCAGCAACTTGTCAATATATGCATGTATGTGTGTGCGTACGTGTGAGTGTGTTTGTTTATGTGCCCACATTTATGAGTTTGTTTGTCTGATTTTAAGTGGGTGCGACTTTTATGTTCCGAACGTGTTTTGCGCATAAAAGCAAAGCAGCGCCTTCTCCGCTTAACGCCTCTGCTTGAACTGGCGACCGACCGCAATGGCGTCAAATTTAACAAAATAAACTTTTTGAGAATTTTAAACTTTAAAATTTAAAAATTCCATTAAATAATTAAAAAAAAACCAATTAATAATTTAATAATACAATCGTTGCCACATTTTTTCCTCCTGCTCCTGATCGCATTCCCACTTATCGTTATTTACATACGAGTACATAAATATACATACATAAGTACAGTTGTCTTCACCATTTAAATCCTTTGGCTTATTATACACGCGACTACTCCAGTGTACCTTTGGGCCAGTCCTGGGCGCATCATAAAATCACGTAAATCTTCGCTACGCTGGAAATCGCACCGCAAGCGCTTTCAGGAGCACACTTAACTGATGTTGGATTTTTTTTGTCTGTCTGTATGTCTGTCCGTCTGTCCGTTCGGTGTGTCTGTCTACCTGTCAGTCTGTTGGGCGCAATTGAAATCGAGGCGACGCACATTTTTCGAAAGAACAGCACACGTGCGTCTCATCATAAACGCAGCGTAATGAATGTGGAACTATTTACAGTACTGGCTAAAAATATAGGCGATAAAAAAAATATTAACATATTTCAGAACAATTTAAAAAAATTTAGAAAAAACTATAATTTTCAAAAATTAATTATGCTCTTTGATTTACAAAAAAAAAAGTCTTGCTTAATTTTTTTTTAATGAAAAATTTACCGTTCTAAATAACATACTTTCATAAGCTTCCTTAAATTCTTTTAAATAGATTTTTGGAATAATCGAATTTTCTTAGTACACTTTTACACTAGGCAATTAAACTTTTGCAACTAACGAGTTTGTGGTACAGGAAGGGAAGGGCATGGACAAATTTTTGTTGGCTGCGGATTATATACAAGTGATATATAAAAAGAAGAAGAATAAAATTACCTAGTGTAAATGGGAACGTAAATTTTTTGCTGTAGATTTCATAGAAATTGTATAGATCGAAACATGTTGCTTCTTTTCTATACGAAAAATTAAGTAAATTTTCTTTTCAAACTCTTTAAGAAAATTTTATTAAACCAAAATGTGTTAACAATTTCGCCACTACTTTAGTTGGAATATTTATAATGTTTTTCCAAAGTATGTGTGTGTGTGTGTGTGTGTGTGTGTGTGTGTGTGTAAATATTCGTATATAAGTAGTTGTGTGCTTATCACAGTCTTTTGTGCTTATGTGCGATTTGCTTTAGTTTCATTTTGCTCGTCGGGATTTGTAATTTTAGCCTCATTCAGGTGGGCAAATATGTTTGGCGGTTAACTCCGCTGCACTGAGCACTGGGCACTGGGCTTGGCTTGGTTGCGTTGCGTTTTGCTGCGAACGCTTTTGTTGGACATATTCGGTTTGGCTGTGGGCAGCGAAGCTAAGGACCAGGGTAAAATGAGAAAATCACTGGCTAAAATTCACAGGATATTGCATGGAATATTTAATCAGCGTGGATGAGTGATAGTTGGATTTTGGACATTGAAGCGGCTGCCTCATTTGCGCTTCTATGGACATTCGAAGTACTCAATTGCAAAAGTGCTTAATTGCGCTTTGAGCACTTTCGTAATTGTTGGACAATTTTTTCGATTTTTGCTGAATGCGGCCAGGCGACATTTTCGATATAAATCGACTTTTCTTTTTTTTTTTGGTTCACAGTGCCAGTTGGAAGAAACTTCCTCGTTCTTGAGCGTTTTCTTGCTACTGATATCTAATGTTTTCCTTTTAACGGGCAAGTAGTGAATGCTCTTTAAATTCTTTAGTATCGTCTCGCATTCAAAGACTTAAGTGGATCTATCAGCATAATGCGATGTTTTTCTTTTTTCCTCTTCCTCTTCCTTTTTCTTGTTGTTTTGGTTTTTATTTATATATTGAAACTATTTCGTTTTGTTATTTGTTTTTTGTTGTTGTCGCGTGTCCATCAGCATGAGCGCCCATTCAATATAAAATCCTCGTCGTAAGTTTGGCCATCGTCAGTTCGTTTACTGCTGCCTTGCCTGTCCATTTCAACCAACTAAGCTGTTGTTGTTGTTGTTGTTGTTGCTGTTGTTGTTTGCTGCGATTACGCTTGTTTACTTGTCCAAGTTCATGGTGCGCTGCGCGGCGGCTAGCTGCCTCAACTATCAATTGAAGTGAGCTTACGATGCAGTCCATCACTTGGAAGTAACGACAGCCGTTGAGATGGAAAACTATTTTCATTTTGTTACATTTTACCGGATGGTACAATGGGCTCTCATGAAACTGAAAGAGTGATTGATAAAATGATCAATTGATAATTGATTCAATTGGTGAAATTCAATTGATTGTAATAAAAAGTATTATTGAAAAGGTTTAATTGTCTTATTAAACAATTAATTAATTTAATAATCAATTGATTAATTGGAAACTTAGTTGTTTAATTTAATACTTTAATGATTTATTAATAATAATAATAGTTTAATTACAAATATTAATCATATAAATAAATAATTTGAAAATTGATTAATGCAATTAAAAAATAAAATTTTTTCTGAGCATTTATTTAATGGATAAGTTCGCCATTAATTATTCAATTAACAACCAATTGACTTAAACAAAGTATAATTGAAAATATTTAATTTAAATTAGAAATTATATTAATTGATTCCATTCTCATCAAATTTATTCAATCAATTAATTTCATTATTAAGGACAATAAGAATTATAAATACATTGAATTACCAAAAAATATTGGTTAGTTGAAAAGTCAATTAATCTATAATCAATTGAGCTTTCAATTACATTGATTGAATAATTATCGAATTAATTAAATGTCAATCGACTGATTCCACTGTTGTCACATTCTTTTACTGGCATCGCCAGCAGCTACAGTTACCATCCTCAGATCGCATACCATAAATTCTGGGTCGTCGTTGGCAAACGTCTCAAACACAAATCTGATCACAATTAGGCACGAACGGACAAAGAAGAAAAATCTTCACAAGCCAGAACAGGACAATAACTCCACCACATCTTTTGTTTTTGTTTATAATGATGCAACAATATTTTCTAATTTACTTAATGGAATTTAATTAAGTCGGTCTATCAAAATTTTGAACATTAAACAAATTTATTTATGGAAAAAAAGAAGAATATTTTCCCACGTACTTTTTGCGAAATTGGCGAATTCCACGAAATGTTGCGCCGGTATAAAAAAATAAAAGTTAAAAAAAACGTCCATACACAAAAAAAAAAACGGAATAACTGCGACGACAGGAAATTATGTGTTGAATTGCGCTTCTGATAAGGAATATCTCAGGTAGCTCCAACGACTTGAAGCAACTCGAGTTTAGTGTGAAATCAAAAATTTTATTTAGGCTAACTCAATAGACTCATTTTTTGTTGGTGCCGTGCAACATTGGCGTAGGTACAATGGGGGCTACTCCTCCTACCCTTTCCCATTCTCTTTATTGATTCAAATTCTTATAAGTCACATTTTTTTCAATGCCCCTTTGCTCCGAATTCTAGCTTCATTGTCATAATTTTACAACTTTTACAACAAAAAACCGATTAATTAACCGGAAAACACGTTAAACCTTGTTTAATACTTTCGGTTATTTTAACCGATTCAATCAGTCATTTCAACCGATATTACTGGTTATTTTAATGGGTATAACCGGTTAAATCAGGTTAAATAAAAACGCCTTGAATTAAGCTATATGTGAAGAATGAGTAAAATTCATCTTCGAATCACGGCACCCCTCATAACCGAATCGACTCTAATCGCTTAAAGAGTTTTCAACGGTTTTTTTATTAGCAAATTTTAGACACCGCCCAAATGTCGGTAAACATGCGCTCAACGACTTTAACCCCATCAAAGCGCTTTTGCTACCGCATTAAATCCCTACAAATGGGGATTAGATGCTTCCAGCCCTTCTCTGTTCGACTACATTTGATCATGGATAATTTGCCTTGCGATTGTGTGTGTTACTGTCATTGTTGTTGTTGTTGTTGTGCCCACAGTGTCACAAACATACACCATTCAATTACTCCTTTATTGGCAGGCAGCAGGCAGCAGGCAGGCCGACATACAGTCGGCAGCGGCAAACGCTGAGCAGCGAAGAGGCTGGGGCAACGTTGCGATTCTGTGCGCTTGTGTAGTTTTAGGCTTTTGGCTTCTGCTCCACGTCGTCTCGTCTCGTCGCTGTTGTTGTTGTTTTTATTTTTGTTTTGTTGGCGACAATTTGGGTCACTGGGTTTACGGTTTGGATCCTGCAGGAATTGCCTGATTTAGACACAAATTCTTGATTGCCACATTAAAGTGGCATGGCAACTTTTGGGCACAGGCAACGCTTTGCAAGGCTTATAAAAAAAGTCTTTTTATTGAAAATTTAAATTAAGCCAAATGCTGATTGGCGGTTTTTTTTTTGTAGAAAATTAATTAATAAAAGAAAAAAGAATTCGCTTAAAAATGAATAAAATCATTAAAGAGTTTAAATGCTAACTTGTACGTGCCTTTCGGTTCAGGGCCTCACCTTACGCGCCGAAATTTTTTGTAATATATAATTTTGGTTTTCATTTATATATATATACGATATATTTATTTACCTACAAAAATATATAGGTGGCTATATGATTTTATATTGTTATGTACAATTCTGTCTTTTAGACATTTATATAGAGTTGCAGGAGTGAGTGAGCTAACCTGTGTGCAATATTAACACTTTTTTGTATAAGGCACTGATTGCAGAAAATATTAAATTTATTTCGAAACTTCAAATCTTTCTTGAATACGTTAAGGTAAAGTGTATTTAATTTTCACACTAGCTTCACACTAAGTTTACATCTTAACCAATTTTAATATACCGGTCAAAAGGGAATACTCTGAATTTTATAGATCCTATTGATTTCAAAAATCTATTGGAACATATGAATTTTATAAACCAAATTGATTTTATGGTTTTAAAGCATCATATCGATTCTCTTTGGCTAGGAGTTTCATTACAAATGTATTACGATCAAGTTTGTTCAATACCAAATCGAATATCTACAGAAAGTAATCGAATTTTGTTGCACTGGTACTATAATAATAACTGATAAACTGATTCGTTACCTTGATAGTACGCGATTTAGACAACTAAGTTTTAACTAACCAGACAGTCAATTTTAATGGTTTTTCCTCTCGCTGTTCGACAGTTTTGGAAACGAATTGTGAATTTTTCATTAAAAATTTAAGGTGAGAAAAGAAGATAAATGTCCCTCTCCTCTTCATAGTTACGGTTTATCTCTTTAAAAATTTATTATTTGTGTTGTTGCCATGGTTGCTACAAAAACAATAAGTGAATAAAAACAACAACAAATTATTTTTTTTTTGTCAAAAATCAAAAGAACAAACTTCAAAATAAGGTAGAAATCGAGGTGAGTTCGCTCAATTTGCTTCTCTCAATTTTACTTTCCCAGCCGTATTATTCAACCATGGTTAGAATCGAACAACATTTTTAAACAAATAAAATAAATATTTGTAAAATGTGATTTATCAAATAATTAAATTAATACACATGTAAATAAACGTTTTATTTTTTCTATTACATAATCACGCTTGTTATCTAAAACAATACGAATAAACATAATAGCCCTGGTTAGTGTGACGGCATAAGTGCCTCATATAGGCCAATAGCGATTAATAACCTAACTGCAATTAAAAAAGTGAATTTTTTTAAAAAGCTCAATTTTAAATTATAACTATTAACATTTGTTTTTTTTATTCGATATTTAAAATAAATACTCAATCGAATTCGATGTTATTGTTAAAATGGTCATCAAACGCTCGGTCAACGCTTTCATACTGTGTACCATTATTTTTCCGATTTTGCAACAATATTGCGAAGTTTATAGTTTAAAAGCCAACATAAAATCGGTTACATGTGAAGTCTACAATAAGTCCCGAGCTGAGGTGAAAATTTGTCATGTCGAGCCAAAGCCACCACTGGTCAATACCATGACGATCTATGTTGCACTCCTGGAGTCGGTGAAAAGCTCACAAGTAAGTTTTCAACGTGAGCTTATAATATTGGCTGTTCGATCGCATCAGATCTGTTCAGTTCTAAATGTATAAACTTGAATTAATTCAATTGAACCTCAGTTCAAGGTGAAATTATTTAAACGTTCGCCTAAAGGCTGGAAGACCTTTCTGTACGAGATCAACATCAACGGTTGCCAGTTTCTAAAGAGACGCAAACTATTTCCAATGGCCGCGTGGTTCTGGCACAAAGCGCAAAGTTTTATGAACATCAATCATACATGCCCATACGATGTGAGTATTTGTTGCTATACTAATTTGTATTATATATATTTATTATTTCATATCTCTTTTAGCACGATATTTGGCTGAATCAGTTTCATTTGTCCAACGATGACATTCCATTGCCTTTGACCAATGGCGAATATATGGTCGAATTGTTAGTGGATTGTAACGAGCTGAAGTGGGGACGCTTAACGTTTTCGGTGCTACTTTCGCAATGAAAAAAAATACTGTTAGAACCACTTTGCATAGTTCTAAAGTTATTTTTGAAATTTTTGAAACACTCTGTACATACGTATGAACTTAAGTAATCTGTAGGCAAACCCTTAGTCAAGTTAAGGTGATATGCTCCTGTGAAGAAATAATTTTTTGTGCTCCATTCTCACTTGACATTGAAATACATTTGCGATTTTTTTTTAGTTATTGTTGTTGTTGTATTTTTTGCAGTTTCCATATAATTACAGTTTGACGGTTTCAAATTTTCTTCTGTTTTAACTTTTGTTTTCATTATTTTTTTAATAATGCTTTATTTACATACAAATATCTTTTGGATGTATTTGTATCTGAAAAATGCAGCGAAGCTTCTTTAGCTGGAAGCATTGAAACATAGAAAACAACAAAAATGAAGAATTCTGCTGTTGCACTCGTTCACATGGAATCGAAAAGAAATAATCGTATCAGCAAAAATGATGACTTCTGAATGCATTCGGAGCGGAGCGTTTGTCTGCTGAAATTCTGTTGAAACTTTTTCAAGTCAGTTTGTGAAAATTCCTGAGCGTGTTAAGTTGTAAAAAAGTGAATTTTTTGTTTTTGCTTCGTATCGAAAAAAGTGTTCAAATCCGATTGAGCTGTGAGAAGTGAAAAGGTGACTTGACTGCGGATTGGATGCGCTGTGAGGATTAAGGATCTGCTTGCTGTCGGTCCGGCTTTATCAGAGTTCTCTTTAAAAGGTTTTGTTTGAAATAAATTTGCTTTTGTTTTTATTTGGTGGAAGGATTTTGTAAGTTTTCAGGAAAATTAAATATTTTAGTTCTTTTCTTAAATTGTGGCTTAAACTAATTTTAAACTTCAGAGATAATTTTTTCTAAGAAATAGAATGCGAAAAATTTAAAGTCACATTAAACGAATGTACTGAAACGATGATGTACTGAAATTGACAAAAAAAACTCAATTAAAAAAATTAGGATTTATTAATTTTACAAATTATTATACCTTATACAAAACCAACTCATTAGAACTTATTAAGGGTATCCACGATCACGAGTATTTGGTCTATTATTTGAGTATTTCTGATAAATCAAGTAATTGGCGTAAATTTTACAGATTTCCAAAAAAAACCTAAATTTTTATCAATTTAAAATGTTTATTAAAAATACTCCGAATACGCGTGATCGTTAATACCCTTTTAATTTTTTAGAGAAAATATATTTTTCGAATTTTTATTGTGCCAGCCTCACAATATCCAATTTTTGACTTTTTAACAGATTTATTTGACCATTTGTGAAATTTACAAAGACAGTCAAAACTCTGTTTCGGATCGTTTCGAATTTGAAAGTGTAAAAAAATCGTCCTTTTTTTAAAGAATAAAATCACACGGATGGAAAAGAAACTTTTCAACTGGGTTCTCGATCAAAGGAAAAAAACATGTCCCAGTAAATGGAATTTCACTAAAAGCCTTAGAATTAGAAAGGAATTTGATTAATGGACATTTCCATGCAAGTGACGGTTGGTTGACCAGATTTCAAGGAAGATACGGCATAAAATTTCTTAAGGACTGAAGTCAGCAAAACAATATTGGCCTTTCAAAGGAATTCGTATTGAGCGAACTTTGAGAAAACGTTCTTCAAACAGTCACACTCATTTCTTTATTTATAATTTATTTATTCATTTATTTATTCATTTACTCATTTATTCATTTATTCATTCGTTCATTTATTCGTTTTATTCATTCATTCAATAATTCATTTATTTATTCATTCGATTATTCATTCATTCATTTATTTACTCATATAAATATGTATTTATTTATTAATTTATTAATTCATTCATTTATTTATTAACTTATTTTTTATATATATAAGAAGTACCACTCTAAGTCTTTATATATGGGTATAAGCATCTCTTTATTGCTTCCACTATGCCTTTTATTTTTTCGTTATTTTTCAGCATTTTCTCGCAAGTGTTACGAAAATTGATCACTGCACCGCATCAAATACTAACTGTGCATTTATTCAAGACCCAGCCCCAATCTCTCCCCCCATTCCTTCCCGCTGCCGTCACTCACTCGACAATATTTACACAAAATACTCAATCATTTCTGCATAATCTAAGCTGCTCAAGTACGCTTAAGCTGCACGCTCAGCGCACAACTATTTGCTTGGAAAATACGCATGGCTCTCGATTTTTGCGTCTTTCTTTATTTTTTCCTTTTCTACTATTTCTTTCTTTCTTGCTTCCTTCTTTTTTTTAATTTCTTCCCGCAAATCGTGTGAAAATGAGAAATTCACATTTTCTTAATAAACTTTTTTTTCTTTCTTTGTTTGGAATATTTTTTTGGCGACTGCCTCTTTTTTCCAGCTTTTTGCATATTCGAGGGCGCGCACTGGATAATTTACATATTTAGAGGGCGTGGCAGCAAAACCAACCGCACGGCGCTGCGCATTTGGCAAGAATATGCAAGGACACTTTCCGATTTAGTGTCAATCAACCGAGTTCTGCGATTCTGTTTGTTTTTCTTTCGCCTTTAATGCGAGGTTTTGGGATTCTTCTTTCTTATTCATTTTTCTTTTTGTGTTTGTGTATTCTTTTGGCCTTTTGAATGTGTCCTTATTAATATTTGCGCAAGGATAAGGATGTTGGTGTATTTGAAATAATAAGTGTAAAAGTTTAGTTGAAGCGAACTTTCGCTTTAAAACGAATTTTCATGGATATGAGGCATACGCGACGTATGAGCGATATGCAATTGCGGTTTAATTTGATTTTTAGCTATATCTCGCAAACTATACAAACATTATACATGATTCTTTTTGTATGTTGTTAATAATACTTTAAGTTACTTTTTGCATACATTTTATTAAGTTAAACGTTTTAA
This sequence comes from Suillia variegata, assembly GCA_949127995.1. Taxonomy (NCBI): domain Eukaryota; kingdom Metazoa; phylum Arthropoda; class Insecta; order Diptera; family Heleomyzidae; genus Suillia; species Suillia variegata. The sequence continues at coordinate 6,599,656 of OX421842.1, forward strand.
GTACTTAAGTTACGCAGTGTTAAAGTTGATAGTTTGAAATTTTTTCTAAAGACTGAAATTGTTAAATTGATAAATTATTTTTTTTAATATTTTAAATGTTTAATTAGTTGTAGTTTTTTAAGACTTTAAGTAATGTTGTTTTGTTTTTCTTTCGTTTTTTTCCTTTCTCTCTCTTTACCACTCCAAAGCAACAGCAATTAATCTCGCACCTCAACTAGCGAATAATTTATTACGCCTAACTGGTAAAGAATTTCCTTCGACAGGGACGTGGGGGAAACCGCCACTACCTTGCAGTCACGTGATTCCATTAATATTTCATGTGATGTGACGTAGTGGAATATTCCTGACGTTCGAAGCGACACACAAAGCGAAGCTAATGCAGGACTATTCGGAATTTGGGCGCACAAGTGCAAAAAATCCTTAATTGAAAATTTTAAATAGTTGTCGTTGTGAATTGTGAAGTGAAAGTGGAAGTGTCATCGCACGCGAGATTGTTCCGGGAGTTGCCGCAGTGACAGCGATTTCTAAGATTTATGAGTGTCGCTGGGAAATACAAAGCAAAAAAAGTTACAAAAGTTGATGAAGCCTTTTCAAGTAACTCGGGCAGTGAGAAAGAAATGCAAAAGAAGTTACGCGTTTTTTTTTTGTTGGGAATTTTAAAGTTTTTATTTTTCTGTTCTTTTAATCTTTCAAAGATTTAAATTTTTTAAATCTAAAATCAATACACAAACAATTAAAAATCCTTCATTGTATACAAATCGAGTAAGTAAAAGAATCATTCGAGAGTGTCTTAAAATATATTTGAATGTATTATTTTTAGTTCTATTTTAAGTGCGCTTCCCAGTTGATTTGATTCTGCCTCCCATGCTGCACACTCGACATACTCGTTAATACATTCATTCGTTCATGCTGCAGTGCCTCCCGCCTAGCGACAACCTTGAGGCATGCCAAAAATAACTGAAAAGTTTCCAACGCGAAGGAGCCTGAAGTCCCGCTGGGACACACGTTCTTACAAAACTAACACACACACACACTCACACACACACACATAGTTAAATAATGCATGACAGCCGATAAATTATGCGATAGATCGATGCTGCTAAGCAAAACCAGTTCAAGTCGAATTGAAGAGTTCTTAAGTTTATGACTTAAATCATTTTTTAAACTACTTACGGCAAACATTTTCGCATGATAACTCAAATAATTAAAAAGTTATAGCTGCCAGTTTGAATAACAGTTTCTAAACACTTGTCTACGGTCGTTTGCAGTTTTGTCGACTTAAGCGATTTTTGTTCAGCAGCAACAACATATCGCTGATGCGAAGGAGAAGAAAATAAAAACAGAAGACAACATATTCACTATGACATCACCTTGGACCAGCAATATTGCTGTTGCAGATGCAATCGAAGTATAAGTTACATGCAACATACACTAACGTTGCTAGCAGTTGAATTATTTTTGATAATGTTGCTCTTGAGATATGTTGTTGACGCTGTCGTTGTTTTATTAATGAAAAAGTAATTATTTTAAGTTGTGTATAAAATTTGTTGCCAACGTTTGCGGCAAATTGCTGTGGGAAATCCTTAGCAATATTGCCGAATTTATTTTCAAATCAAAATACTTTTGAAGAAAAGTGTTAAGAATATATTGCTGAAATAATTCCAACTTAAAAGTTGGTGTTGTAACCACGTGCTTATCAGCAAAAGCAACATCAGCAGCAGTTGCAGTTGCAGCAAGTAACGCCCGAGTGCGTCGCGCAAACAATTGCCCAAAAAAAGAAAGAAATCAAACAAATAAACAAGAAAAGAACAAAAAATCAAAACTTGTTCGCCAAAATGATGCACGTCAGCAACAAGCAACCCGTAGCAGCAACCGGCAACAGCAGCCGCCTAAGGAACTTTCACTCTTTGCTCGTCAAGTGTCCAAAAACAAAAACCACGGACAAAAAAGTCTCAACCGAAAAGTAAGTCCAATAGAAAATATGTTTAGAAAAAAAAATGCAATGTTGCACAAACAGCGACAGCAACCCGCATGCGGCATGCAGCATTTTATTGCCGCTACAGTAGCAGCGCAATTGCAAATAGCAACAAAAAACAAAAAAAAAACAACAATTTACATGATGTTTTTGCGCCGCTGTTATGCTTTGTTGGCGACGTACTACACTTGCAACATAGACAAAAACAAAACAAGCAACATCCAACATCCACCAAAGCAGCATCAGCAGCAGACGCTAGTCATGAAACAAAAGAAAGAAGAAGAAAACTATTACAACAATAGCAAGTGCAATTAAAACGACGCAACATCAAATACAACAACAACAGCAACAACAGCAATATAATATGTGCCCTGCTGCAGCCAAAAGTGGTAAGTGCAATTATTACATACGACAAATATCAATTAAAAATCTAATTTTTTTTAATATAAATGAACTTAAATCATTTGCCTTTGAACTACACATATGTTGGTGACATGCTGTTGTTGTTATTGTTGTTGCTGCCAAGTGTGGCTTAAGTCATTTTTCACCAACTACAGCGAATTGCGTCTGCAATAGAGTGTTTCATGTCATATTATTGTTGTTGTTGTTGTTGGTGTTATTGTTGTTATCGTCCTATTGTTGCTGTCGCTGTTATTTGCTGCTGCTGCTGCTGCTGCTATTGCTGCTGTCACTATCGATTGCTGTCGAGGTCTTGCATCGCATCATTTTTTACACACTCCTAACAAGCTGCGCGCGTCTTCGCTTTAACAACAGTTGCTGGCGTGCGACAATTGTTTTTGTTGCTGCTGCTGTTGTTGTTGTTGGAGTAGCAACACTGCCGCGTAGTTGTTGCGACGGACACTTGAAATGATGTTAAGTGCTTGTGACACATCATAAAACAAGCGTCGCATTAAAGTACGCGCCAGTTGCTTTGGATGTTGCTGGTGGGTGGACGACATATTAAATGTTGCTGTTGCCGGTCATGTTCGTGTTGGTGTCGTTAACGCTGCGTTTGATTGCAATTTATCGCTGGCACTAATTTTAAGCGCTGAAATTATGTTTTATTAATTTAATAAAATAGTTTAAAGTTTAAATTTTAAGTTTAAAAATTTGATAATTTAAATTTGAGAAGTAAAAATTTTGAAATTTTAATTTGAAAATCAAAAATCAAAATCGAAAAACCAAAAATTTAAAGAAATTTCATAACATTCCTAATTGTAGCACAAATGTAGCCCACATTTTACTTTCTCATATGCAACATGCCAAACAACATCGCGTCTCTTTGGGGCATGCCTCACTGACCGCGTGATTTATTTGCAACACATCAGCGCACAGCTTCCTACTTTGCTGGCAGCAGCAGCAGCAACAACAGCAAAGCATAACACAAACAAAAAACATCAACAACAACTACAACAGCAGCAGCAGCAGCAACTGACACTCCATCATGGCAAGAAATTCGCGAAACTTTTGCAAGATATGCAAAAATTAAGTTGCAGAGTGCAACAAAACAACAACAGCAACAACAAAATATTGCAACAGCGGAGCATAACAAAAAGAAAAGAAAAAAAAACTTGTTAATCAAAAATAACAAAAAACCCAGAAAAGCAAAAAGCAAAAAAAAAAACAACAACAATTGTCCACTTATGCCAGCGAAAGTAAATAAACTGTCTGTATGCTAAAACGTGTTCCATGGGAGGCGTTTGTTGTTGTTGTTGTTGCCGCTGTTGGAATGCAATGCAGCATCTTTCTCATGCTCAGGTGAACTTGTTTACAGCATTTGCGCAAGCAAATAAATCGGCATATATGATATTGTTTTTGTTGTTGTTGATGTTGCTGCAGTTATGTTTCAAGCTTGATTGTTGCTGATAATAATTAATTTGACAATTTTGTTGTTTTCGGAATTTTAATTGTTGTTCAATCTAAGAGAATTTTCATTGTTACAGTTGCTGAGCATTTGATTAAATCTGATCTGTTTGGATTTAGTTTCTGGATTTAAATCTTTAGGGGTATTCCCTTAAACAGGAAAACTCGAAAAGTTGCAAGCCACTATTCGGGAGCGTACCTTTTCACGATCTCGAAAACAATTTAACTTTTTTAATTATAATAGTATTTTACAACTAAAAGTATAAAAGTTCACTTTTTTATGGCATAAGGAAGGTTCTTTTCGTTACATAAAGGCAACACTGATGCATCCGATGAGTTTTTCGAGCTTTGTTCCATACAAAATTTTTGACAGTTCTGTTTCCAGGTTTGCAAACTGACGAAGTTTCGTGGTTTTCGAGGCATTTTCACGTTTAAGGCCTAATAATTTTGTTTGCGACGCCATACCAACCAAATAGAAATACTTCGGTTCCGAATCGCTCACAACGACATCCATCAACGCCGAACCGGTCAGACTGTTCAGATGGACAAAACTGCAGGCGGCACAAAAGTAATTGCCCGTAAAGTGTTGATCCCGTATTGCGATGTATTTTTCATCACGTTGATTTGTGCAGTCCTTAAAGTTCTTCACCTGCGAGACCGTCTTCACTTTGTACGCCTGCTCGCGATCATACCCGGTCGTATATAGAAATCGTCCAACGAAATCATTAACGTTGCACGCATCGTCGGCTGGCGGCAAACAGATCGGCTGTATGTAATCGCTGAATTCGACATCCTCGCTTAGGCGAATAACGGCGATGTCCTCCAGCAGCACATCCGGATTGATGGCGATATCATCGATTTCGTAGAGCTTCGCGGATGGCGCACACAGATCGCCCGCTTTATTGCAATCGGGTTCGCGAAAATTATAATAGCCCCAGGTTAGCTGCCATTTGCCCAGCAGTACTCCGACCGTTTCGAATTTGGACGTGGTGTGATGCAGCAAACAGTGGCCGATGGACAAAAGGTGTCGTTTACTGATGAGAACCGCACCGCAAGCGGCAAATGTTTCGTTATCTGTAATGGACAAATTTTAATTTCATTTTCAAAAAAAACTTTGAGATACATTTAGTTCCGATAGTTATTCATATTTGAAGATATTTTAATAATCAAAGTTAGTTGTATTCTAGGCATGGACACGAGAAGAGGCGTGTGAGCGCGTGAACGTATTCATCTAAGGCAAGCGTTATGCCTTTGCCTTGGCCTTGAAGTTTGGGATATTTTCGATTCCAAGAATTTCTCTTCCAATTTTGATTCAATCTTTATAACTTTCATTAAAATTCTTTACCTTCTTTGTAAATAATTTGCGCCAACCAAGGATATTCATCGGGCTGCGTAATGTAAGCGCTGGCATTGTAAAAATACGTTTTATTAAGACGGCCACATTTGGGCAGTATCGAGTTGTCCCTCTTTGCATCTGCAGAATCAAACAAAATACTTATTTATCGATATACTCATTGAAATTAAATTTACAAAACTTTATTAACTAATTGAATTGTGTAGTAGGAAAACGAAAACTATGAAAATTATCAGCTTCATTCTAAGCGTTTCCTTTTTTTTCGAAATTAAACTCAGCGCTCGCGAACTGTGAAAATGCAACTGACTGCGTTGCAAGTGCAAAATCAATACTAGAGATGTTGATTAATCTGTAAAATCTGGTTTATAATTTCCGGTTCAATTATACCGATATGAATAAATATACACTAGCGATAAGTTAGGTAAGTAGTAGTTAGTATAAATATTATTAAGACAAGCAAAAAACCTAAATTAATCAAATCCACTTTTTTGTTAAAAAAATATTAAAAGAAAGAAACCTTTTCTAAAGGTCGACTTAATCATAATTAACTGATTATGAAGAACAATTTAATTGTTGGTTAAATTTTGAAATTATACACTATATAAATTGAAACTAAGCTATGTATAAAGTATTATGCTTAAGAATCGATATACTAATAAAATTTATCTCTCTTGCGATAACTTTTCTTCTATTTTGATAAAATCAAATGAAAGCTTTATAAGTAGACTTGTATTACTTTGATACGTAGACTCGCCTGCTTAGCATATGTTAGTCAGTGCAACTGATTGTCTGAATAATTTATTCAAGATTACATTCGATGTCGGATGACGTTTCCAATGACAATCTTACCTGCTTTTTTTTTTTATTTAAATAATGAATTACAAAACGTTTTTCTATTAATAATAGAAAATTTAATTTAATCTACTTGAAATTGGTTAGAATAAAAAAAATATTTTACAAATGAAAAATTAAATATCATTGGAAAGAAAATAAATATAAACAGGTTTTTAAATATCAACATTGTGGCCAGGAGCATTTTCATTATATGCCCATTAAATTTACAAAAAGTAATGATAATGAAATTAACATTTAATTATAATGACATTTTCTACATATTGTTATAATTGAACAATTCAAAAGCATAATTGACTCAGAAACGTGATTTTTTAATTGGTGACTATAATTCCCAACCCACAATGGGGAGTAACGAGAAGTTCCGCTTTGTAAGATATTAAAGTTTGATGTGAAAGTACTCAATTGCATACACATAAAAGTTCAGCGGAAGAGGGCAAGAATGGTCAGTTTTAATTAACATGAAAACAAAACCCGGGCAATGCCGAGTACTATAAGCTAGTCGTAAATATTTTTAATGAAAACGGAATTTCTTTAGCTTTATAACTGACTTTTTTTTTACTCTTGAACGCTTAGTTTTTATATAATATTTTTATTATAAGTCAAATAAGAATTTTATAAGAGACAAAATTAAGTCGAAAGCATGAAGTAAAATAAATTTTGTTAAGTTAGCCATAAAATTGTTGTTGTTTTTTCAAACTAGAAGATTTTTTCAATGTTCGCAGTGCAACCAAACTAAAAAATTGAATGAAAAAGCCACAATAAAAACCAAAAACAACTCGAAAAGCTCAAAAGGAAGACGACAAGTCGAGCTGAGCCGAAATAAGTTTATATTGTAGCGTAGCCACGTAATGCGCGCTTGCCCTACTCCCCGCATAGGTAACCAACCACCAACCCAATAACAACAACAACCATAAAAACAACACACATTTTGGAATGTCAATCGAAAAACTGAAGTTAGAAAAAAGGAAAATGAAAAGTTGTTCAAGTTTGTAAAAAAAGGCGGAAAATGCGCTAAACTTGAAAATACAATGAAGCACACACACACAAACACACACAAAGAACTACGCGTAAATCGCTTTGGGACTGAACTGACCCAGAACTTGTTCTTTGCCGCCGGGAGGACTTTGCGACAGAAAGTCTTTTTACTGTGACTGGCAAGAAAATTATGTAAGCATCTTGGTTGGAAGCTTAACACCCTACAACATTCAAAAATTAAATACAAGTTTCGAGATTTCAGATAATTTTTGTATAGTTCCCTTTAATATTTTAGATCTTATAGATATATCTGCTAGTTTCATTATTCTGGTGCAGCTTTTATATTGCTTTAGTGCAGGGTATATAGCCCAGCTTGTTTGAATAGCTGCCAGGGGTTTCGTTGCGCTTCCGACTAAAATCGAAGAACAAAGAAATAAAAAATCACAAAAAACGTTGCACATCTGAAATCCGCAAGATACACAAAGTATCTGCAAACGAAATCAAACGGATAACTGCTGCAAGGCATTTGCCCGAGAGCGCTTGCAACGGATGCGAAGGCGATGCATCGAAATGCGGCGGCATTGTGGCAGTGGTCGACAACGCCGCCACCACCAACAAAGAGTGGGGGTGGGGCTGATGCTGGACTAAATCGCAATTTAACACTTGATCAATTCACAGGCAAAAATAGCATCACTTTGGTGTAGGGTGCTCCTGTTTATTTATAACAACAACTTTTGAACAAAATTTGCTACACGATTTTTTTTTAATTTTAAGTTCAAAATTTTAATTTAACTCTGAAAAATGATTTTATATAATTTAAGGGTGCATCCAAAATAAACAAAAAACCTGAAAACCAAAACAAAAACAAACGCTGTTCTGCTTTAGGCCAAGTTAACCAAAGAAACCAAATCACACAATATAAGATAAGTTACAATGCAAATATACAGACAGACAAACAGCTACTCAGACGGACAGACAGACAGACAGTTAGTCGCTGAGAATGCAGCGTGACACTGTTTAAACGTGAGTTAATTAACTCTTTCATAGCCATGGCTAAAACGAAATTATTTTCGATTTCATGTTTGCCAAATATTTCTTTGCCGGCCGACTTGAGTCCCAACTGAAGAAATGGCGATTCACAGTTTTGTTTTTGTTTTTGTTTTTCTGTGTTTTTGACAGTTATCAACGGAACCGCTGGGGCGCCACAATTTAAACAAATTAACATTTTTTAATTTTTTCATAAATCGGCAAAAATAAATTTTACAAAAGCAACGACAAAGCCACGTAAAATCCAATTGAAAACCTTTTCGAAAATGAATTTTGAATTTTTTTCTTACCTAGGCCGAACTTTCGCGTGCCGGCTCTGCTTTTCCTGATTGTCATGGGATTGCTTGGGAATACATGCGAGACCTTTTGGGCTGGAAAAGCAGTGACAGTGAAAATCACAACAAAACAAAAATCCAATAAAATTGCATTCGCAAAAAGAAAAACGGAAAAGAAAATTTAAATGCAATTTTTTTAGTGCGCATAAAAAACCGTTTAAGCAAAATAAACTAATAAAAGTTTTATACATGAAAATAAAGCTAATAACATATTACGGCATTTCGTTTATTGCTCGAATGAATTTAATTCGGAGTTTAATGAAGAATTGCTCACAAACTTAATTCGAAGTTTTGGCCAAGCTTTAATGAACGATTTTTTTATTGTCTAAATAGAATAGGAAAATGTCGATTAAAGCCAAAAAAGTAACCGAAAATGTAACGAATTTGAAATTAATTCGCTATTTCTTATTCGTTGTTGGTTAATTCAATTAAATTCGTTTTTGATACTTGATTAGAAATTAAAAAAAAGGCGTGGCAGGTATGACAATAGATAGACATAAATCAGCGTCGAATTCTGAGTCGATTTAAAGATGTCTGTCTGTCAGTCCGAGCGATTATAGATTTGGTATGTGAGATAATAAGTTCCAAGATTGGCAAGATCGGATCAAAACTACTACCCCCTCCCAAACCGCCCCTTTCTATGCGAAAATAAACTAAAATAGTTCCAGTGCAGATATTCAATTCAAATTCAATACTTAACGTTTTAATGTTAACGATATTAAAATTACTGTAAAAGTGGTTGTGATCGGATAAGAACCACGCCCACCTCCCATACAAACCACCCCTGAAAAAATTATTAAAAATAGCTACGGTGTAAATAACCAGTTCAAATTCGGTATTTAACACTTTGGTAGGAACACAATACTACTTACCAAAAGGGGCGTGATCCGATAAGAAGAACGCCCACTTATAATAGAGATGTGTAGCACTCATGTGCTAAAAGATGCAAATTGTTTGGTGTCACGGAAATGGCGGAGGATATTTGAGCTTCGGCATAGCCGAACAAGTTTCATTAAACTTGATGAAAATTTCGTTAAATATTATAAAAAATATTCATTTTGAAGAAAACATTCCAACAAATTAAATTAATATTTAATTATTTTTAATACCATTTTCGAATAGAGGTAAAAACGTCACGCAATAAAAGTAAAATGTCCGCCAAAGCGACGAGCGGCTGTGGGCTGCGGCGTTGTTGGCGATTGTGGTCCAAACGAGTTCGTTGGTTTGCACTTTTCTGTCTGTCTGTCTTTATTTATTATTTTTTGTTTAAGTTTTCTTTGACGCCGTGATAAACATTTTGTTGTTGTTGTTCTTCTTCTTGTTGTTGTTGTTTACACAATTTTTTGCGTATTCGGTGGAAAACTGTTTTTTTTTCTCTTTGTATGTGTCATTTTTCATTTATGAATGAAAGTGACTTGGTTCACTTTGCGCGTTTGCATTAAAACGCGAAAAATGGAAAAATGCTGCGTAGCCACGTTGAGTGTCCAATGGGCAAGAGGCGGGCGAGTAACATCGTGACATACATTTGAATTATTTACAATGCAACATTTGTGAAATGAAAAATTCGAATGTTTTTCTATTAACCTGTATTTTGTGTGGTTATCGATATCATTGAAATATCGATCATTTTAAGTTTCAATAAAAGTTTTTTAGTTTATCGATTATTTTAATGTATACAATTTATATTATAAATCGAGAGTTTTCTGATAATCGATTATAAAAAACCTATCGATAACATGAGTTTATTTCTCATAGAAAGTATTGATTTTATCGATTACTTTAATAAAAATTATTTTATTTTCTATTTATCGATAGTCTTTTGATAAGCAATTTATTAAATTTCAATATAACTATCGATTATTCTAGTTCAATTTAGGAAGATAATTGAATATTATCACCAATCTTTTAGTACTAAACCGCTTAACTCTACTTAATACTTTTCTGCACGTCAACTTCCCCTTTCTAACTTTAAATAACCCAAGAAACAACTTCCCGAGTAAAGATTTCCTTTGCTTTAAACTTGACGAAACTTAAGTTACAAATCAACTCATTAAATGAGAATAAGAAATGAGAAACCGACTGGGGGAGAGTCAGAGAACACAACTAATAAACGCGCAAAAGTGATAAACACAAAACATACAACAATAACAACTAAACAAATACAAAAAAAGAAACACCTACGAGAGAGGGAGGGAGATTTAAAAAAATCCAAAGATAAGCGAACAACTGAGAGGCATTTAACGCGGTGATAAAGAATCAAGATGGAATTTTGTCAAAATATGAGAGCGCGTTGTTGTTGTTGTTGTTTTTTTTTTATTTCAATAATTTTTTTCGAGAGAAATTAATCTTGCTAAATGTGAGATTTATTAGGAAAATGGAAAATAAACAAGTAGACAGGAGAAGCGCATGTGCAGCAAAGTAAAAAAAAAATTGAATTGAAACAGAGTAGAAAGTATTTGAATCAAGTGGAAATTTAATATTTCAGTAGGAAGAAAAAAAGTTTGTCTTATTTGGAAATGTTTCTAATTTACTAATTTAACATTTTAAAATGCATTTATTGAATTAAAAATAAATACAACCCGGCATTTTTCGCCTTCTCTGCACCAGACATAACAAATTTTCCCATTATTACTTCGAACGAGCGAAATTCCCCAAGAATAGGTAAATTTCTTGATATTTTTCTACCTGTTTTTTATAAAAATTTTTGTTTCGCAAAGGAAATTTCTCTACAAACTCTACTCATTATCACACATTACTGCGCACTTGTTGTGAGTTCGTTCTCTCTCTCTCACTCTCTTTCTATCATATCATATGCACACGCACACTGTTTGGCAGGCAACTCACTGAAACGACTGAGGGCACTATACAAAAATAATAGAGCGCAATCGAAAAAATTCCCTCGCCTTAGCGTTGGCTGTGCTCAGTGCACACCGCCTCGGCTCAGTTGAGTTTGAGATGTCTTTGAAAACGGTTTAAAGTGTCGAATCACGGTTGATTTGCGATTTGATTTAACTAGAGAACAAAAAAATAAAGTTGCTCTATAGCAAAAATATATTCCAATAACGGTTTGAAGAAAAGTGTATGTGTTTTTAAAGTGTTTTTTTTTTAATCATAAGCAAAATATAACAGAGAAAAGTGCAAAGAAAATAGTTATTAAATTTGGTTAAAAAAAAGAACAAAATTCTAAAAAAAAATTAAGCGAAAGATTAGCGAGTCAGAAAAAAAACACGAAAAAATTTATAAACTGAAAACAACAAACAAAAAAAATTGTGCAAAAACCGGTTCTTTGTCGTCGTCGCACCAAGATTCCAACATACAACAACAACAACAACAACAACAACAACAACAACAACGATAACAACAATTTGGTATCGCCGTAGTTGTTGGCGGCACTTTGGCCCAATACTTTGGACGTTGTTTTTGTTGTTATTGCTGGTTTTGGTTCGGTCCACACATTCGGAGGCTGTTTTGTGTGTTGGCTGGCTGCTCTGGCCGCATACCATAAAGACGCAGTCAGACAGACAGACGGACGGACGGACAGACAAACAACGTCTTTAGGCTGTTCTTTTTTCAACAAAAAAAAATTGTATTTTTCTTCTTCTTTTTTCGACATCTTGTTTGGTTTGGCTTGTGGCTGGCCTTTCTCGATGTGTGTATCTTGGACATCTTTGCTCAGGCGGACGGACGGACGGAAGACTGGACAGACAAGCTGATGGAGGAGTCCGTCGTGGTCTCTTCGTCATTTTCTAACAATTTGATTATTTTTTGTAACTTTTTTTTTAGATTATGCTTAAAAAAATCGAAAAATTAAACTAAATATTAAAGGAATTCCAAATAGGGCTCGAGAATTTCTGTTTTTTTTTTAAGTTTTTGGAGATTTTAGATAAACTGAAATTACAAAACAAAGAATGTTAACAAAAGCAAGTGAAAAACGTGACAAAAACAACAAAAAAGAGTTGCCAAAAACAAAAAATAATAATAAAAATATAAGATAAATCGAAATCCCACGAAAACAAGTTTTGCAAAAAAAAGTGGCACAAGTTGAAAGATAAAAAAAAGTTATTTAATTACCGCTAAAGCAAAACCAAAAAAAAAAAAAGAAGAAAAGCGTAATAATCCTGGTTTTTTGAGACTTTGTCCGCTTGCCCAAAAAGTGAAAAGCAAAAGAAAGCAATCGAGTCGAAGTCGAAACAAAAAACAAAAAACACCCAAAAAAGGGAAAATCAATTTTTTGCATTGTTTTTATTATTTTCATTTCTTTTGTCAAACAGCCGACCGAGCGACGCTCTCTCTCCTTCTCTCTCTAATTTTGGGGTCGCAATTTATTTATCCCCACACCCATAGAAATTCTAAAATCAACGTACGAAATAAAAAATACATAAACAAAAAATAAATAAAAATTAAATATATACACGCAAATGCACATACATAAATAAAGTGAAATTTCCTAAGGAATTCCTATAACCGTAAGGAAAACGGAAAATCCTAACAACCAACAAAAAAAAATCAAACAAAAAAAATTACACTCTGCTATTTTGTGGAGAGCGCCAGCCGCGATAAACTTATAAAAAGAGCGCAGCAAGGAACTCGTCGATTCTCGTACTCATCGTTTCGCACGAAAAAAAGGAGCTTCGTTGTGCTTTCCAAAAGAGACAACACACACACACACACACACGATAAAAAAAAACTTGACGAACTTTATTTCGTGTTGTTGTTTTTCAATTTCGCTCAAAAAAACATTACAAAGGATTAAAGGCATACATACAAACATACGCACTCGCACACACACACACCCGCAAACAGGCGTACACACGTACATACATGAAAAAGGTCAGTATCCTTGTGTTATTTACATTTTTTTATTTTTTTTTTTATTTTGATGCTTGTTTTTATTTGTTGTTGTAGTTAGGTTACGTTAAATTGTGCTCTGCTGGTTTGTCCTTTTTCTTTTTTTTTTCACAAGCGACAAAAAATATTTGATCACTCGCAAGTTTTTATTAAGTTTATGTTTTGTTTTTGTTTTTTTTTTGCAGAGATGCAATGATGTAAACAAAACAGGGTGTGGCTAAGTGCTCTTGTATTAAGCTGTTTGTTTGTTTGTTTGTTTCAAAGATCTATATTAAATATAAATATTCTGTTAATATTTTGTCACTTTGAGCATAATTTAAACCAAAAATTTGAATATTTGTATTAAAAATAAAATTGTTGTTTTTGTTATGGTTGTTAACCAAAAATTTTAATATGTTTTTGATTGGAAACTCTTTAAAGGTTTTGGTTATCTTTTGTAGATTTAGAAATTTACATTTTTGTATACCAAAATAATGTTAAGTTAAGAATAGTCGCCATCCGATCCAATATTCAGAATTCTAAATATCCTTTTACTTAGTTTTAAAACGGAAAAATTTCGATTTCTTTAGAAAACACAAGAAATTCGCATTGCCAAAAAATCGTTCCAATAAGTTTATTCCTGAATCAATTGAACTTTTAATGAAAATTTCTCAACATACCCAAATTTACCCAAACAACAACTATTTCGAACCATGGTGAAGAAAATAAAAAAAGTCTCTTTCCATATCGATATTGTTTCTTTCTTTGAAAATGAAATGTTAACACAGTTGTACAGTTAACTATTAAAGCGTAAAGTAAATAAAACAACAAAGTATTTTGTTGTCAAAAATAACGTTTTTTTTTATTTCAAAACAAGGCAGAATCGAGGTGAGTTCGCTCAATTGGCGTTCTTATTTTTACTTTTTTAACCACATTATTCAACCATGATTCGAACTAATATCGAGTACATGGAATTTTAAGTAAACTGAATAAATTCGTATATAACAACCTTTTTAAATATTTGTTCTCTCTTCAACTATTTGCCTACTCGCACTCATATCCGTATTAAAGTATCGGCAAGAGGGGCACCGACCCAGAGGGTCAACAATGCTTGATGTGGACCTGTTCATATTCTTATTCAAATGGTTCTTTAAATTAAAATTATAGTTATTTAAAAAATGCAATTTACCACATTTTTTGTATTAACAAAGTTTACCAAAATATTTCCATTGACAGCTCACGTCACCCACGCTCGTGGGTCATGTAATTGCCACATTTTTGTTAGTCGTAAATTGCATGAAAATTAAAATATTTTCTTAATTTTAAGCGGATATTTAAGCCCACGCAATTTTTAATTAAATAAAAAAATAACAACAAACAATTCGCATAAATGCACAACGAAATTACACGAAATCACGTAAATGCGTTGAAGAAAAGCCCAAGGTAAGGTGTGCCGAAAACGCCATCAAATTGACCGCTGCCGGTTGCATAAGCGCAAGAATTTGAAACCGCGGCTAGGTTCAAAACCGCACAACGTGTTGACCTTGCACTGCGCTCCGTCGTCTTGCCCGTTCGACGAATAATCAAATTGATTTTCCAATTTCTTAACGCGTACGTCTCTTCTTTTGTGTGTTTGTCTTCTTCTCCTCTTTTTATACAATTTTCTAAATGCAACTTCTCAGAGGTTTGCCAGCGCGGTGCGGTGCCGTACTTACACGCAACGCACCGATCGCAAACATTCTTCAAATCACGTATTCCGCGCTAAGGTATTTAAATACACGATGCGTCAAGTTGCTGAAGTCGTTATTTCTTTATATTGTATTTTTGTTGTTTTAATTTTGTTCTCTTCAAACCTGACTTCGAATGCGAGACTGGCGCGCATATGTATAGTACCTGAGCGGTGTTCTTTCCCGTTTGCGTCTGTTTCGGCTATTCTTGCTATTGACTTCTGTTGAAATAACGAAATGCCCATTTGTAGATACTTCGGTTATTAATGTATATACTCGTATGTCTAACTGGCATACCAATCGACTGAGTAAGCTGGAATGTTCCTTTTTGTGTGTGTTTGGAATAGTCAACACCAGCTGTTATGCTTCCTGTTGTTAGCTGTTTTAATATCAATTAAAACAGCATTACTTTAATTCTAAGCGAATGCCAACAAGTTGCACTTCATCCAAAACACTTGGACACTTTCGTATGTCAAACGAAATCTACGTTTTAAGAAATTTTACAATGCATTAACATTGAATAAACAAAAAGTAGTTAAATTATTGATTATTTAACAATATTTGATTGTTTTTATTTATAAAAAAAATTCAGTTGTTAAACAAAAAATATAAACGACGAAAACAATTTGTTAAAAATTAAAATTGTGCACTTAAAAAGTTAAAGTTTTATAACTCAAAGTATTTCGTTTTGATAAGCCATTGTTTATCCCAGAACACCGACTGAGTTATATGCAAAAAGTTTAACTGAAACTTAAGCTGGTCAAATGCAAATTGACATCTGACAACAAAATACAATATTAACATTAAAAATACAACAATTCTCATGTAAACATGTCAACTTTCCACATTATACCGCCTCATCTCTTTGCGAATTGGCTTTGCACTCGTATGAGCCGAAGTAGCACGCTGCAGTCAAGACTAGTTGAGGAGATCAATATTTAATAAAGCAAAATTTTCTTTTTCACTAAACTATGTAATTTTAAGTTTTATGTTTTTCATGTGCTCGTCACCACTGGGACATGAATAAACCAAATGTCAAATCTTTTATCCTACTTTTATGGATAACGAAAACCTTGTCCATTACGTCGACTTATAACTCTCATAAAGCATGCAAGCAAGCAGACATTAAAAATTCAGCACACATAAATTACGAATTTTCGAAAGCGGAAATCTCACAAGCAGCGACCGGTGCCAATGTGACCAAAAGTAATTTCTTCCATTTAACGAGAAACAAATAAATCCCTTTTGGCTGGATACCTAGTTCGGTGGGTTGGATTAGGGGTGGGTTGGGGAGCCGCTCAAGTGGAGCAGTGCGTCGCATTTACCGCCGCAGGCACGTGTGTCACATTATTCCTTAACCAACAGCGATAACAACCAACCCCACCCCCCTGCCAAAACCAAGAACAATGTTGCCCCTTCTTTGCATCTCTTTGCAACAGTTTTGACTTTTTCTTCGTCGTTATCGCAAATAGTGCAGACAATGTCGACTACGTTGAGGGAGAGAGGGTAAAAGTTACGCGTGCTCATCTTTAACTTTTCAGTGTTGCTTTTTATTATCGCTCGTTTTTCACGCATTTAAGCGTTATTTTTCTGCTATTTATGTGCTTTAAATGTACAGCAACTTGTGTGAAACTTTGTGTTTTATCGGTTTTATATATACTCGTACTTATACGCCCTCCTCTCTCTTGCACGCTGAATTGTGTCCTGTTTTATTTTGTATTTGTTTTTGTGTGTACTATACACTTCACAACAATGACGCCTCATCAGACACACCGCAAAAGTCGCTTTAATGACTCGTCATTGTTTGGTCCGTCGGACTTTCATTGACATTCGATTTGGAACGCTTAATCCAGTGTATTGGCCAAATGTATGCTCACTATCGAAATTGCAGTTGTCATTAGAAAACGATAACAGCACACACAAATCAATAAGCGCTAATGTTAACTGCTTTGCGAGTCCCCCTCTCTCTCTCTCTCTTTTGGTAATCCCCCGAATTTTCCCTTATTTTTATGCTTTTTCTTACTTGCTTGTTACTTCACGAAAACTCCTTTATATTTTCTTTTCTCTACTGCTTTTCTGTTTTTCTGCTTCGTCCATTGCTGTCACCAATTTTTGCTACCATTAATTACGCTACTTCAGTGTCTTCAAAGCCTTCAGTGTCGTCTTATCGTGATATCCTTATCTGGGGCGCTAGATTTTCATCTGAATTTTTTCCCATTTTTCGAGTTGGTTAGGTTTGTTTCTGCAATTTTTTTCTTAGTTTTTCTAACGCCAAGACAAATTGTGGCGAATTTTCTTTTTTTGTTTGCTTAGAGATTGGGAATTCTTTTTTTTTTTTTTCTATTTTGCTCGCTTTTTCCCCTTTTTCAGTTGTGCTTTCTTTATTGTTAGTATCGTCATCATCCAGTCAGTCTGCCTGCCTGCCAGCCACCCATCCAAACATGCCAGAGTGTTGTGCGATGGCTTGTCAAATCATCTGTTTTAAATCGATATTTCCACGCTATTTTTTTTTCTCTGTAGGAATTGTGTGTGTATTTGTTTATGTATACTTGTGTGTGTACGAGTATGTCTTTCTTCATAAATATGTGCCCTGTTATTATGCGATTCTTAAGGTTTCTGTGCGAATTTTACAAAGGAAAAGCACTCGATAGAAATGCTCTATTGTTAGAATGGGAAGGGGGCGCCTACTTTTGTTGTATTGATTTTTTTTTTCTAAATACCTTTACATTAAAAAAATGATTTTAAATATGATATTAATACATTTTTTTTATTTAAAAAATGCCATTTGTTTAGATTTAGAAGCAATTATATTAATTTATAAGACGCTTTTTAAATAAGAAGTTTTTTAATCTTTTGTTATTTAACGTCTTTGATATGTGAAAAGTCTTCTGGCTATTGGTTGAGATAGTTTGGTTAGGTTCCAGAACTTACTTCATTGTTAAAATTTGCAAATTATTAATTTTTAATTTTTTAACTTGTTTTGAAATTGTTTTAACATTAAGACTAAACACTGGAAATGCTTTCTTCTTCTACTTTATATCATATTGCATAATTACAAAATGATTTGCATGAACATTTTTTCGTATTTATAAACTACTTTGTAACTCAACCTCATCAGCTTTGCAAATCAGAACCACTTCCACTTAAAAGGTCTATTAAAAACCTATCCTTGAACTAAATTCCGCCGCTCCTACGACATACATATTAACTTTCCATTAAAAAAAAAAACAGAAAAGCTTCCATTTTCATTATCCTGCTCCACTTGCGCTAACGACCATCCGACGCTGCCGCCTACACCGCCCACCATGCAATTTCCATTGTAAAAATAGCTGTGATTTCAACTGCAAATGCAATTAAATCATATGTATTCCGCGTTGAAACTTTCCCTCAAACGAGTACACTGCGAAAAATCACAATGGACGGCGGAGATTCTATTAATTTTCATTTTATTATGATTGTATCTATTGGATGTGAACGTACAACTTGCAAGGTTGACAATCCTTTCTTTGTCACATATATTTGATACCAACAAATTTGCACAAAAGAGCACCAAAAAAATTAAAAAAAAAAACAGAAATAAATATGTTTTGAGTATCTCTAAAAGATGCAATGGTCCTCAGTGTAGCCTGGCATAATGACGAAAGAATAAAATAATCAATAAAAAAAATAACGCACTGAAACTGAAAAGCAATTTTAAAAGGAAACTTTTTCGCGTTATTGACTAGAAAATCAATGGAGTGCAAGGATATGCGCGTTATCCGATACGACATGTTTAAAAATTATTTCAAGGACTTGAGGTTAAAAAAAAAACACAAGTAGTTAGTATATCTGCTAAGTATCAACTTTTTGAATGATAAGATACCATCAAAGATTTCAAAAACGAAGGCTCCTTCTTATTTGCTTGTTAGGTTGTATTTGTGCCTATCTGTCTTATGTCTATGTGGGCGTATTTGAGCCAAACTAAATATTTTTAATGAGTACTAAATTAGCATACAAACATGCCATAATTAAATTAGAGTTACCATGCGTGAGTGCGTAAATGCGTGGTCGGCAAACAAATTGCGTCAGCGAGCGGCGTGTATTTGAGCAGGGCATGTCTTGTGTCTCTGACAGGTTCTTTAGGGCGAATTCATTTTGAGGTTTCGCAAAGCAAATGGAATTAAAAAAGCTTTTAACAATCAAATATTGTATAAATAAAGTTAAAGATTTTTCAGCAGATTCGACTTCTGCCTAGTCTGCAAAAAAGGAAATCGGTTTTTCTTTTGTTACATACCAAACTTTTAAAAATTAAAGTTAACCTTTGATCAAAATAGTCGAACAAATTTTGTACACTAAAAAAAGGAAACAAAACAACAGTTGTACGACTTAACGCTTTAATTAGCAAAGAAAAACAACAACAAAAAACCCAGCAAATAAAATAACTGAAAAATTCCTAAGCAAATATGGCGTTTAATCGTAAAAAACCGACAAAATGCCTTTTTCGCGCGCCGCTAAGAAATGCAATCTTTGCGCTGCATTAACTTTTATCATCGCTCGCCGCTTTATTTTACATACATACAACAACAACTAAAGGAAAAAAAAACACTTAAAATCAATGTCAAGAGTAACTGAAAACACACTTTCGCTGTGTGGAAAGAAGAACGTCAAATCAACGCCGCCTCAGCAAGCGTTTTAATCAGCCACTTGCAAATATTTATTTTCTTTAAATGTTATCTTTGAAGTTATAGAATTCTTGTTGTTTATGACTGGCGAAAAAAATAAAAAATTTCATATTATGAATCACATGAGTAAGCAGATGTGACGGTTTTCATTGTAATCGTTTATATTTATTTTTAATTTCTATTACGAGGATAAGGGGTATTCCCATAAATGCGAAAACCAAGAAAACTCGAAAAGGTCGAAAAGTTCCGAGCCACTTTTCGGGAATGCAGCTTCTCACAATCTCGAAGACAATTGTGAAGTTCAGCAATTCGACAGTTCAGTCAGGGTTTCGTTGTATAATGTGCTATTTTATTGCTTTTTGAAAATGATATGAAAATAATCAAAAGGAATATGCGTATATATAGACAAACTTGTATATAGAATCAGAGTTGTCTATTATTACTTTTTTTAAGTATTGCCAATTGACTGCCATTAAGTTTTGACTGTCATTTAGTTTGATTTGAACAAATATTTAAGCAGTAAAATTTAATGGAATGAAAAGTTTCTTTTTATATACAGGCAACACTGAAACATACAAACTTATTTTGTTTACATATAGACAACACTGAATTATACGAAGAGTTTCGCGACTTAGTTGTCTCGAGTATTTTCGAGGCATGCGAATATTCAGTTATTTTGCAGACTCGAAAACTTGCGATAGTTCAAGGTTGTCGAGGCATTTTCCCGTTTAAAGGAATACCCCTATACTTTTTTTTTAATAACATTCAGTTTGCAAAAATTATGGGCGGTTATTGCAGTGATTTGTGATTTGTGATTTGAGTTTTTGTTTAGAAATTTCGTTGATAATTCCAGTATTTGTATTGTTTATTAAACACGTTATCTCGGTGTTGCACTGACCACTGACCATTGACACTTGCATTTGTTTTTACTGATTTATAGCTAACTTTCTGTCTATAAAAATATTGAAATTAAAAATTTGTATTTGTAAAATGTTCCATGCTGCAGTTTCTGTTGAAAGCGTTTAAAATAAAATACAACGTTTTTATAACCGAAAGTAATTTGCTCAAATGTTGTCTCGCTTTAACAATTACAATTTAATATTTTACAACTTTGCATTATAAAGTGTGATTCATAATGCACAGATAAATGTTTAGTAGTACGAAATCTTTTTTAAGTTATGACAAAGTTCTCATAGTTAACATTTTTATTTTTATTTAGAAAAGGATTTATTTTCTAAAGTTTTATTCATGGTTGAATAAAAAGGTTAGAAGAGAACGCTAATTGAGCGAACTCACCTCGATTTCTACCCTAATTTTCTGCCTCATTTGAAA
The DNA here is from genome assembly GCA_949127995.1 of Suillia variegata. Lineage (NCBI taxonomy): Eukaryota > Metazoa > Arthropoda > Insecta > Diptera > Heleomyzidae > Suillia > Suillia variegata. The sequence continues at coordinate 6,620,607 of OX421842.1, forward strand.
GTTTGTTTTTTTGATTTTTGACAACAAACTACGTTGTTATTTCTATTTACTTAATAATTTGGTAGCAATAATGTCAACTACACCAAAATTAAATTATCAAAGAGAGAAACAATATCGAGGTGGAGAGGGACATGATTGACTTTTCTCACCTTATTTTTATTACACCATGATTGGACAATAGTTTCAGTGAGTAAAACTTATCAAAAATATTAAATAAACATTCTATAAAATTATGAATTATTTTGAATGTTTTTTCAAGATTTTCAATGCGACAACTTTATATATAATCTCATTTAAAATAAATTTATTACCGTAGAAAAAATATAATAAGTTTTTTTACTTCTAATTTTAGTGAAATCCTTTTTTTCCTATAAATTAAGTTATCGGTAGAAATTTTGTGTATGAAGTTCATTTTTATGACCTTTACGCGCATAATAACGAAAATTCACATTTTTAGCAAGGTTTCATTTCCACACGTAAAAAAGCGATTAGGATCGAAGTTCTAAAAATAGTCAAAAAGTAAATTATTTAAATGAATATTCTTTTTATAGTACTGAATGAATAAGCATTGATAGTTCAAGCTTTTTTTATAATATTATTAAAATTTTGATTTAATTTGCTTAAAAATGATTTATCAAATACCAAGAATAAAAAATAACAAAAATTTCTATAAAAAATAACGTCTATAAATAAAAAGTTTTGTCTGAGAAAAAAACCCATTACTTGTATTAAAAATGATATTTGGGCCAATGTTCACTTTTTTCTTTTAAATCATAATTGATGGTATTGTTTTAATTCCATTTTAAATTAAATTAAGAATTCTATTTAATATTTAAAATTATGTTAAATATATTTTTAAAACGGATTTTCGACCCACTTCCGTGTTACCATAAAACAGTTTTTTTAGTGTTTAAGTGTTTGAGCTTGCGTGTTAAGCAATAATTAGCGATAAAAAATAAAAAGCAAACTTAAGTGCTCCTTTTCTACTGTTATTTCAGCAAATTTTGCTTTTTCGCTAAGCTATGCGCCAAATCCTTTTTATGGCCAAGAAAGCTCGATAAAAGAAATAGTTTCAGTTGAGCGTATTTAGCGAGCAAACTCAAAGCTGGTAGCGCATTAATAATTAAAGTGAAATGTTTGAAATAATTCGTTCAGTTTTATTCATTCATTCAATCATTCATTTTAGTTATTATTGTTGTCACAAAAAAAGCAAAAACAACAACATTTGCGTAATTAATTATTGAAAGTCTTGCGTGGCCTTTTGTTCTTTCGCGCACAATATAAAAGGATAATCGCTTTAAAGCTTAATTAGTTGGCGACTTTTGTTGTAAATGGGAACAAAAGAATATTCGACTGAATAGTTAATTCAAGTAAAAAAATCAACTGAAATTATACTGAATGAGAAACGTGACTTGAAATCGTTTTTAATTTAAATTAAGTTATTAGAACCAGACTAAAAAGCGGGTGAGACTCCCTCATAAGAGGAAAATTGATATGTAAAATATGACAAAAGAAACAATTGGTTACCTAAGCGGAATGTGCAGTTAAGAGGGCAGATACGTAAGCGTTGAATACTGTACAATACAAACCACATCTTTTAGTTTTTAATACAAATACAACTCAAGCCTCTACTGACCAATTTCCCTATTACTAATAATAAAATTTTCTCTCTTGCTTATTTAAAATTTTTCAATTATATTTAATCACCGCGACACGCAATGCAACTCATATTAATATTAATAATAACAATCATGATGATCATCATCATCATCATCATAAGGATCGCAATTATGCCGTAAACTTGTCCACCAGCAGATTCCATAAATTTACCGCCTGCAATCTCGTTTTTACGACATTTAGTTTGGATATTTTAAATTCATTTTCTGGCAGCACTCACATTTTAATATTGCAAAAAGTTGTAAAAACTCAACAACAATAACAACAACAAAAACGCATTTATGACAACTTTTTACTGGGTGCAATATTTTTTCTGGTTTCCTTTTAGTGTTATCTTTTTGTTAATCCTCGTGAATTTACAGTCTGTGCTAAATTTATGCGCCTGGTTTGGTTTTGCAATGCACTGTGCATTATTTTTTGTATATAGTATATTTTTTTGATTAATATAATTAAATGATTTGAGTTTTTATACGACTTGCAATGCAATCGCAATACGTATTTGCTGATGTGCTGCTAATGGGGTGCGGTAATCCAATTAAATTATATGAAGGATATTTAATAAAATTGTATTTGTTTTATTTAAAAAAGAAAACTTCCATATTTTTTTAATGTTCATTCTAATTTTTTTATGATAACATTTATTATTCCAAGATGGCAAAAATTTGTTAAGATTGTCTTTTTCTTATTTTAGTTTTCTTTATTTAAAAAAAAAACTAACACACGTTTACGAGGTTTAAAACTATTTGTGAGTATTTTTATTAGTACACCAAAGCACTAAAAAATTGTCTCCTCTTTTCGTAAGAGACGGACATAGAATGTTGAACTGATTCCCGAAAGTGGAGCATAGAAGTGTGGGTATGAAGGGAATTTCTGGCATATACTATAATAAAGATAAATGTCAATTCAGAGAGGAGAAGCTGAGCGAAGTATCCTGACTTTCTACCTCAACAAGCTTCATGTCAAATCCAAGTCCAAGTACTAAAATTCCGTTTTAGCAATTATTCTACTTAAACCTTTTGCCATACATAAGATCTTGACAATTTAAAATTCTTTTGGCTATTAGCTGGAAGCTATTAAAGCAGTAGTCTACATCTATTCGAGATTCATTGCATCGATTTTCAATATTCTTTCACATATAAATAGTTTATATTATTAACTCAATATTATCTCGCAGCACTCTAAAAGCTTAACATTCTTTTGGCTAATTTCTAAGACTTAGTTTAACAACCTGTTAAATAAATTCGCTTTAACTTAATTTTTTTAATTTTTTACTCGTTTGTCACTTACCCAAAACGACTTAGAAGCGTATACGAGATTTTCCTCTTATACCCCCCCCGGTTTTTTCCAGCTAATAAAAGGGGTGAATTGCATTTTCACAGCTTTTGCGCGTTATCATCGTTTGTGTGCTACAAAAAAAAAAACAGCAACAACAACAATCAACAAAAAAAAAAACACTTTAAATATCATTAAAAATTCGCACGCTTCTTTATGGCAAAATTTCGCCTCAAAGAAAATACATTAACATAAATCACGACCAAAATTACGCGACGTTCTTTTTTCGTGTACCTTCTTTTTTTTTTTGGTTTTTTTCTTCTTCTTTCAGCTCTTCTTCTTTGACTCTGTCAAGTGCCACTTTAAGCTGTTCAAATGCAAAAATTATCATAATTTCAGTCAGTAATTTTTTGTTCGCATACGAAAATGGGAAACTTTCAAATTTGGCAACAGAAATTTCCCATAAATTATGAGAGGAAACACAAAAACAAACGACGAAATGCTGTCAATATTTCAATATATGGAATATGGAAGAACTCACGTGTTTGTTTGTCATGGAATGATGCGATTGATGAGTTGATCTAAAAGCCTAAACGCTGTTTTGTACATATGTATGTACATTATAGACATTTACAAACATGCTCGTAAAGTAGGTTAAAATAATATTAGCAATGTTTTAGCTCTTGGTATGGAAAAGATTTTAAACATGTTTGCTTTTGAGCTTTAACATGAAGAAAGGAATTTTTGAAACGCTTAGAATGAATCTAAAGATTTCATTTTTTAAAAGTTGTTATTTATGTTATATTTATTAAAGTTGAATCAAAGTTGTTCAAAGTTGTAAAGCTATAAAATACAAGCTTATACTAGTTACAGTCGTGTCTGGGTATAGGGAACTAATTATTGCAAGGACTGTTCACTGTATCCAGGTTGTTCACTTTTTCACGGTTGTTTTAAACACTTTATTTAACGCTTCAGATTGTTTTTTCTTTGTAAAACATTAAACAGAGACAGTTCTAAAATTATTGGTCGTCATAAGACTCCTTTTGGTTGAGATATCCATTTTTAAAACTCTTAATATTAACTTGATTAAAGTGACACAAAAAAATACTTGCAGTAATCAAAATATTTCAAATACTCATAAACAAATAGAAGACATCTCCATACATTTATAATTGAATAACTTATTCAAAAAGCTGCTGCAGTACTTCGTTAAATTCTTTCACAGCTCTCTAAAATCTGCTTGATTTAAGTGATTAGATGAAAACTTTTGCCCAACCATAACGACTCAAACTAATTGAAATACATGGAAGACCACATAAAGAAGATTTTACGCACAAAAACCAGAGACATTTTATTTAAAGTTCTGCTGCTAAAGTGTTGAAAACTACCAACTTTATCTGTGCGATATCTCTTTGGAACAACAACAAACAACACACAAAAATAGAAGAAGAAAAACTATAAGAAATCCGAATGTAGTCTTACATGAACGGCAAATAAAGAAAATTTGATTACTTTTGCATCAATTTGTAATTCTAAATTCAAACACACACATACACATACACACACATATGCATAAATAAATATTTGTCTCCCACAAAACAGTCTTTCGGCACCGAGACTTTTACTTTGGCTCTGTTCTGCTCGGCGCTTGAATATGTCTTCTTGTCTGTCTTGTCTGTCTTGCAGTTTGTTTGTTTGTTTGTTCGTTTGCTTTTAAGTTTGTCTGTCTGTCTGTCTGTATGTCTGTCTATCTGTCTGATTTTATATCTTCATAGGCATTCACACACATTTCCCAACACACTCTATACACATTCTACGAAATTATGATAACCCATGAAGAAGACGTAGATGAAGAAGAAGAAGAAGAAGAAGAAGAAGTTCCTATCTCTACTCTATGTCTGTACAACAAAAACATTTCTTCTCATTCGTCGTGAATGATCAAATTGCCGCCGCGATAAGCAATTTTCGTGATTTGCATTTTAATGTATTTTCCCTAAAATAAAAAAAGCAAACAAAACAGAAAAAAAGCGGAAAAACTTCCTCAAAGTTTCTGGAGTTTTTCATTATTTTTTTGCAGCTTTGTGAGAGTTTCAAGACAATTCTTGATTTCTGCTTGGTATTGGCTTTTTAGCTAAGCAAAACGCATTTTTTGTTGTTGTTGTTTTTCGAAATACACACAATTCCGCCTTAAGTGCTCATGTGGGAGACACGTTCCAATGAATGAATAAATGTATGGAGCAGCGGCTTCGTTAGCCATTAAACTGTATCCATTATTAAAACTGGAAAAGCAAAATATAAGCGATGAAATATGTCGTTATCATTTATAGAGCTAAAAACTTTTGAAATCTCATAAAACGGAATATTGTTGTTGTTTAAACCCGGATATTTCAACAATATCAATAATGCGGGAATAAATTCATTATATTTTGGATTGGAGAAATTATGTGTGAAGAAATATTTTCGATTTAACGTTATTGGTTGAGCAGCAGCCTTAAGCTATTTAAAGCCGACATTTTTAAATAAGACAGACAACAAATAAATCTATTAACTGTGTTAAGATTTGTTAATCATTATAAAGTATTTAAAGTTGCTTAAGCGAACAGCAAAAAATTACTTGAATTCGCTGTATGCCAAAATTTTAGCTAAGATCCTCAAGTAATCGCTTCCATAACTCGAGATCCACATAAACGATTCACAAAACTCTAGGAATATTTCAAACCTTTTAAAGATCAAGCCTTAGATTATTCCTGAGCGTGCATAGTGGCAAAAACTATTCTTAATACATTCAAATACTCAGTTTAAAAAATTTTATTAAGACAAATTTAGATAAAACAATAATTGTATTTTGTAATAAATAACTTCAAATTTTTCATCAATAAATCAATCAACAATTTTAAAACAACTTTAAATAAGTGCAATTGCTCATTTAATTTTTCCAATTCTTTCATTGAATTTATCAATTTGATTAAAAACGAAATTTTCGAGCGCACAAAAAAGTCGTCAACTTTTCAAAGACAATTTTCCGCTTGCGCAAACTTGAATGCCATTAACCATCCACTGACATCCAGAAACAAACCGAACAAAAAAAAAAAAAAACGAGCGAGCTTTTCTAACAGACACTCAAGAATTCGCCTAGACCTGCACGCACACATGTCACACTCGCAGCATGTATCCTTGAGAAATTATTTATGCGTAAATTATTGATGGATAGACTTCATATTTTTGCCATTGAGTGTATTTGAAGCGGAACGACAACGAAACGAAACGCAGCGTCGAGTGTCGGTGTGGTCGTCTGGTATGGGCAAATCAATGACAATGTGAAGCACATTTGCTCGCAACAGAAAGCTTTCACGCCGACATTTTCTAGACACGCACTTTTTGACCAACTCCAAGATTAATGGTCGAATTTTGAAGACTGGACAATGCTGCTGGGATCTGCTGCGCATCTTAAGAGACACACACACACAGGGTGGAAGATTTAAGAAATTTAATTTTTGGATGGTGGCATGGGTAAATCAAGTTTATAATTTATGACCCGCAATACTCAATGTTGGCTTCAACTAATGCAGTAAAAAGTTTTAATCAAAGCGATGAAATATTTGCAATTGTAATGAAAAAATCATTCATATAAATGATAATTTATTCTCGCCGTTTTTTTTTAATTGCCTCATTTAGCATAGGTCAACATTTTCTAGTAATTTCATTAAATTTCACAATTTGTAACAACATTTCACAAATTGCCGGAAGTTTATTTATTTCTCCTTTTATTAGCCGGTATTTAGAATTATTCTCTGGCCTTACCACAGCGCTAAGTGCAAACCGTTAGAGCAACCGCCGCAGCGAACTAATTTCCGTTTGCGGTACAAATAGCTTCGCGTCTCGAATCACAACAATGAAAGTGCCAAGCAAGTCGATATTGAAACAGTTTCAAACTTCCGCATTAAAAACGCTCTCGCCCGTTGCGAGAGAAACTTACAAGAATTGGCACAAAATGACTTGTGGAACTTCTGTGTAAATGCCGGTAAGCAAACAAATATGGCGGCCACCTTGCAGATAAGTCGAGTAACTATAAAACGCAAAAAACGCCACAAAAAAAAAAGGAAACAGTTGCGAACTGGTAAAGTTCAGAGAACCTTTGGATTTTTTTGTTTTTGTAAATCGTTTTTAGTGGCATAAACCGCAGAAACTTCTCGTCTGCCTTAACTGCAATCAATCTTCGGCGTAAACTTTCAAATAAACTGCCCGTACTTTGCCAGTACTTAAACCGAAAAGAAAAACAACAACAAAAAATTCAACTTTAAAAGTGATCTTCGCCTATGCGGTATGAGGCATTAACACTTTGCTACCCGTAGCTAATTTTATGACACGAACCACAAATGCCTATAATAACAACAATAACAACAAACTATGAAAAAAACAACAATTTGCTTAAAAAATAAAATAGCGTAATAAGAAATTTTCACAAAATAAAGCAGATAAGTACGTAATTAGATGAGTTATCGTGCAGAAATTAAATGGATTTTTATTTTACTTTTTGTTGTTGTTGTTTTTTTTGTTGTTGTTGCTCTTGTTATGGCCAACTTAATGTTGTTACCGCAGAGTGTATATAATATTGCTGTGGTTTGTGGCAGCGTACATATGCGGCAATAGTGTGAGAAAAACTTCTTTCTGGCTATAAGAAATAGTTTTGGTTAGCAAAAAAATATAGTATATAGATGAAGAGCAAACAAATGTGCAAAGTTATAACTTAATTATAAGCGTTATGCAAAAATGATTCATTTGACCAAATTTGTTGTACTCCAATGGTCCAACAAAAATTGTTCTTCTGTATTAACAACTTTTTGAAAGTTTTTTTTTGTTTGAATTTACCATCAAAAGAGTAAAATTTTATCGTAATATCTTTGATAAAATATTTATATCGAAATGTCATTTCAATAGTTTAAACAAATTTAAATTAAGTTGACTTAAATATTCATGACGATATCTCCATAACTGTTTGAATGCCGAAATCTAGAAACAATAAAAATTTTGTTTATTATTAAATATTATCAGTTTTACATTAAAATCGCTGAATACTTTATCTATACTTACATACGAGTATATAAAACTGAATGTTTGTTTCTATCTTTGTTTTGATTTTATATTTCTTTCAATCTTTCTTTCTATCTTTCGTTGTATCCAATGTGTGTTTAAACCATTCCTCCGATTGCGATAAAAGATGTTTTTGGGCTCAAAAAGTTTGCCATGCCCAACTATTACGCCCAAAGACAGTGTAACTTAGTAAAAGTATTCGATTATTTCGCTAATAACTCTTCTAATAATCTTAAATTGGTTAACTGAGTTTATATGGTCACTGTCGACAACTTTGCCAAAAATGGGCGTGGTTGTTTCATTTTTACGCCCATTGTCGTACTACGAAGTGTAACGGGAAGTATTACCAACTTACTACCTTACACATATTTCTATTGAAAACAAAACCCGAGCAACGCCGGGTACTATAAGCTAATCATAAATAAATTCCTCACCTATAACACTTACCAATCAATTTTAAATTTATTAATTTAGCATAATCAATGAAAGTCATTACGGTTTCCTGGTTCGTTTGGTTCGTTTGTTTGTTCTTTCAGTCTACTGCAAAAATATTCAAAATTTTATGCGGCAGATAAGACCAAGACGAGAGGAAGTCAAAGCGACAGAAACGACAGAAGCGGAGCTAAACAAATATTTGAACTAGTGTTAATTTGTGATAAATTATGAGCGAACCCGTGGCTATTTGCAAATGAAGATTGATTAGGCATGTCCAAAGATTACTTTACTTAACTTTATTATTATCAATTTTATTATTGACTAAGTTTGCCAATTGGAAAAGTTTAAAAGTTTACAAAAATTTATAAATTTCAAATATTGTATTTTTATGTAATATTACTACAAAATTTACCGTCCATTAAAATGAAGTTTACAAATTTGTCTTTGATCTTGCGCATTTTTGTTTTACTATCTTAATTTAAGTTGTTGTTTTTGTTGTTACGTTCGGGCGTCACTCTTGTAATATTCCACCCGCAATTGCCAACTTGAGTTTTATGACCAGTTTTTATATATGTTGTTGTTGTTGTAGTCGTTCCCGCTGACGTTCATTTAACGTCCGTCCGCCCCTCTGTCCGCAAATGGACTTTTAATTACGCCTCGAATTACATTACTTCAAAGTCGCCTCCCCAGCCCAACTCCCCGAAAATAAAAGACTCGCCTCGCGTTAAGATTTTTTTAACAACTTTTTTTGTGTGTTGTTGTATTTTCTCTTTCCTTCTTCATTTCTTTTCGCTGTTTTCGTAATTAGCCAAAATTTCTTTCTTGTCTGAGTGCAGAAAGGAAGAAGAAAAAAAAAACGTGATGATGTTTTCTTAGGTCAAATTTAGTTTTGTGATTTTTAATTTGCACAAAAAAAAAACAACAACGACAACAACAACAACAATTTTTATAATTTTTCATAATTTTTGCGGAAAATGAAAGTGAAATTATTTCACTTTTGTTGAGACTTTAAAAAAATAAATTGCATCATTTAAGGCAAAACAAATCAAATGGGAAATTTCACTTTTAGTTAGTAAAATTAAATTTTACAATTTGTTTGTAAATAAACTGAAAGTTTATTTGTATATTTAAAAGCTTAAAGTACCCGGCATTGTCGGGTTTTGTTTTGATTATAAGTAAGTGTAAGTTAATTAGTTAGTGCAACTTCGAAGTGTTCTTCGTTGTAGCGAGTCTGAGTTACGGCAATGGGCGTTTAATTTATTCAACCACGCCCATTTTTGTTGACACTGTTGACAGTGACCAAACTCATATAAAAAATTACGGATTTTTTGAAGCAATTTTAGCGAATAATCGAATATATTTGATTAATTAATTAACAAATTGTGGGTGTATTAGGTGGGCGTGGCAGATTTTGTATAACCTATTATTCTTCTCAGTTTATCGCTATATATGTGTGTCTTATATCGTGCATCATTTTTCTGAGCTATCGTGGTGGGCGTAAAATAAACCCGACCTTTTATTAAAAGTTTGCGTTAAATTGATACAACCACGCCCATTTTTGGTGTTATTATCGACAGTGGCCCTTAAAACTCAGATATATTAGCGAAATATTTAAATTTTTTTTGCTTAATTTCACAAATTGTAGGCGTATTCGTTGGGCGTTGGACATTTTTTTTCTCAAAACTTTCCTTGGCGTGAGTACAGCAACTCCTCAAAATCCAAATCGGATGAACGGTTAAGACGCTCATAGAATACAAAGATAGATAAATAGATAGATAGATAGATAGATAGATAGATAGATAGATAGATAGATAGATAGATAGATAGATAGATAGATAGATAGAAAGAAAGAAAGATAAATAGATGGATAGATAGATATAAATAATTTGAATTAATTGATTATGTCAGTTAAAATATCTTCCTAAAATGTTTATATGTATAAATAAATTATTAAAATTATTACTTACATATCTCTCAAAATGCTCTTTATTAACAAAATCACTTCACTCACGCTCATAAATTTTGTCCGAGGATAATATAAATAATAATCGTCAATTATGAATAAATTTTATAAACCAAAAGAATAATTCAACAATTCCAAGTAAAGTAAACAAAATAAAGACAATAAATTATGAATAAACTCGTAAGTGTCGCCAGAAACTTGGCAATTGCGCACCACAGATACGACAACAGACGGACGAACAAATAGACAGATAGACAGACAGACAAACATATACTACGTATTAGGAGTAGCCGCCGTAACTTTTCGTAAATTCTTGCTGACCCCTCATAATAATGTCCCGTAATTTAAGACTATTATTAATACGAGTTATATTATTTAATAAATTGTTTTTGTGTTCCGCCCTTCACCGATTGAAACCGATACGACCGACAACGTTTGGACGATAATATGACAACAACAACAAATTGCAAATGTCATCATAAATTTTTGGCGCGCGTGGACAGAACAGAACAGATTCAGAGAAATAATAAATGTTTCTTGATTTCCAAAGCAGTTGGCAAAAAACTCATTTTGGGGCAGTTGTGCCCCTCGCTTAGCCAATTATGGTAAATATGACGTCAAAAATGTTGTCGTATTTCACATAAAAGGCCGATGCAAGCGCTGTGCGAAATTTTGCGCAGATGCTGAATGCAGTTTTTCTCAGCTTTTTTTGTTTTCGTATTCTGCGCTTTTATTTTGAATTTTTAAACAAGTTATTTGAATTTTTTTGAAAGCATCTGGCGGCGCTCTTAAATGTTTTAAGAAAATTTATGCTTGCCAAAATTTGTTGTTGGTCGATTTCTGTAAGTCGTTTGCTTAAATAAGCGTTAAATGCAATTAACGTGAATTTAAGCGTTGAAACTGGTTGTTCGGGACGTAATCTATCAATTGCAAATTGAAATGTTAATGTGAACTACTTTTAAGCATAAAGTAAACAAAAACAAAATTTTAAAAGTTTAAAGTACTCTAAACATTTTGTCAAATTTTGTTTCTTTGTTTTTTTCTTATGTTTGAGACGAAGTCGAGTTGTGCTTGTTTGGCTTAAATTTAGATTTATGCAAATTAAAGCAAACAATATGCAAAAAAACATTGTTGTTGTAAATGATTAATGAAATTTTAACATTTATTTGAAATGACAACCGAAACTTTAAAATCAATAACCTAGATTGTGCATGGCAAAACAATTAGAGGTACATGCAATTACTGGCAGCTTGCTTGGTTTCGTTGTCAAAAATTAACTCAAAAGTAATATTTTTCATTAGCTTTTATATTAAAGCTTCCTTTTGTATTTTTATTGCTTCTGTTTTCTTTAATTTCCTTAAAAAGGGATTTTATCAAGTGTTCCTAGCTTAGCAAGAGAGCGCTACCATCACTTTCAGGTACCTGAAAAAGTTGTCTCATGATGTCGTCAATGGTTGTTGTTGTTACAATTCTCTTTTCTCCTACGATTTCGAATCGATTCGATTACACATTGCGCAGTTGCAACACTTCGCACAGTGTCTGTCTGCCTTTCAGACCAGTTCGCCCACATTTGTCGCTCGCGCTTTAAATAAATTTTTTATTATATTTTGTATAAGTATAAATTTTAGTAACTTAACTTTTTGCATTGGCGTCGAAAAAGTTTCCAGTCTGTCTGTCTGTCTGTCTGTCTGTTGTCAATAAATTTAGTTTGCAAATGTGCATAATTTACTTTTTTCTTTTTTTTATGGGTTTCAATTTCTTACGCTTGTGTTTACTTGTGTTTTTTTTTTCGTTTATAGTAGACATTAAATTGTTGCTGATTTTTAATTTTGTTGTAATTTTCAATAAACTTTCAAGTTGCAAGAAACTTACCAAAGAATTTGAATTTAATTTTCTTTTAAAATTTTATTTGCATTCTTTTTTTTAATATCTTAAGTATCCACATTTTTCATATAAACAGTATTCCCCACTTAAGTGCCTCTTCCTAAAAGTACGGGTTTGTTGGCACTTAAGCGGGTTACTCTCTTATAGAACTCCCTCTTATTAGTTCAAGGCGGTTTTTAAACCCGCTGAAGTACTTCAATGCAGGTATTTAAACCCGCTTAAATACCTTAGTGCAGTCATATCAACCCGCTTTAATGCGATTGACGTTAGTGCTGTCAATTATGCATGTCTTTTGTTTGGCAAAATATAAATTTTGCGTTTTTGCTAAGGTTGCCATATTCAAATTTGTGATTTCAAATGTGCACTTAAAATAAATTTGATATTAAAGTCAAAGAATAACGGATACGTAAGCGGGTAATACTGTAATGCATAAACTTTGCTACATACTCAAATTATTGGTTATACTCGTATACATTAACAAACTTTAAAGTCTTTACGTGACATGTCGTTGATACTGCATGATGCTGCCAGCAGCATGCTGCATGTTATCTCAGCAATGTTGTTGTTCGCCTGTTGTAGGTGTTGAAATATTGCTGATGCTGATGTTGTTGTTGTTGTTAGCGCATATATTTTTTTCTGTACCATTTTGGAAAATTACAAATTTGATTGATTGATTGATTGATTGCCAATTGATTGACGTTTTAAAATATATTTGGGCATTTCTTTCTTGTTTTAATATATTTTTGTTGATTTTTTTTGTTGTATTCAGGCATGTATAATGTATTATACATGTGCATATATTATTTATGGTTTTAACTTTAACGGCATTTTACAGTTTAATTGTTTAAAAGTAATGTTTAAAATTGATTTCTTTTTAATTGCAGGTGAGCGATTTTCTGATTTCCTCTGGTTATTATAAGGTAATTTCAACGTTTTGTAATTGATTAAGTATTTGCGTTATAATAGCCGATTGTTGTTGCATAATTAAACCATCTGGGTTGTGATTTTTTTTTAAAAAAGAGGCTCGAAACTTTTCGAGTTTTTTTAATGTCGGATTTCTGAAATATATTTAGATTTAAATTTATTAAGATCTAAGTCCATTTTGAAACTTTTTGTAATTGTTAACAAAATTCGCCATCTCGATTTTTCTGCTATTAAATAAAATCGAAATTATCCCACCACTAATTTCGTTTGATTTCAAACAGTTTTTATCAATTCTTCTATTTAAGTGATTTCCCGACTTCAGGAATGAGTTTTCTTCGTCTCAAAATGATTACAACACAATTTATAATTTCTAGTTAACTTCATTCATTTACGAGCACCTTTTAATTACATTACCTCATAAATCGAATAAAATCGCTTTGAAAAAAAGAAATAATGAAAAAAAAAATGTAACATTTTCCATTTGCACAAGTTCATTGCCCAACCGAAAATCAAACGAAACCCAATTAACACAACAGATCGAACAGATTCCCAAATGCTTGCGGCTATTTACTACCAAACTGCCATAAGGTCAAAACCAGTTTACTACCAAATTGAAAAAGTACACGATGATTTTACCGACTAAGCCACAAAGTACCGCATACAAAAACTTACACTAATGATACGGACAAAAAAAGTGAAAGAACATTGAAAAACTTCTACAAAAATGTATTGTAAAAAAAAAACAGCAACAACAACAACAACAAAAAGACTTAAAAGTACGGTAAAGTCAAGCGGAGTCCAAAAATCAAATCAGTTCAGATACCGTGCCACAAATGCACGACGGGCCGTGGCCAGCAAATGCGGAATCAATTTCAAACGAATCTAACGTTTTGTGTTGTTTATTGTTGTTGTTGTTGTTGTTGTTGTTGTTGTTGTTGTTGTATTCAAGCCAAAGCAAAGAGATCTAACTGGCGCGCTTTATTCTTTCTGTTAAGAAGCTTTTTTGATTTAACTACAACTACAACTACCTGGGCAGGAAGGTAACACTGTAACGCTGCTGCCGCTGCTGTTGTTGCTGCTGCTGCGGTATTAAAATTACATCACTGTATACTACAGCACAAACGGCATCAATGATGGCGGCTAGGTTGCCGCTTAATTGGGTATCAAAGTGCAGCAAATAGTATTCAACTTTGAACTTGCTTCAGTTCGTTACTGCAGTCTTTTGTTTTGGTTTTGTTGTCTTTTGAGTTGACTGGCGCATTGGGAAATACCAAAATTGAAATATGCTTAATGAAAATCCAGTGTTTTTTTTAAGTGTTTTAGATTTTTCGATTAAAAGGCGATAAGTGCAGTTAAAGTTTGAGGAAGTTAATTACAAAGGAATCGATTTTATGGATTTGTAAATGAAAAATTAAATTTTTGCGAGAGGCATAAAATATATGCAGAGTAATTTGAAGGGGCTTATGTGATGTTAATTAATATATATAAATATGATTTAATAAACTTTATATTTACTTTTCAAAATTTTCAATTCTTTTTTAAATATTTCCTTTAATTTCTTTTAACCTAATTCATTCATTTCGATTTCCATTTGCCTATCTCGCATTTGTATTGAGTTAATTACCTTGCTTAAGTCGCTCATTTCTTTGCCCAATTTCATAGTCCATCAGTTGGCACTTGAATTATGTATGTATGTATGTACTATATGTATGCATTGTAAATACTATCCAAAGTCATCATCTCTGTTGACAGATTAAACGAACCTCATTAGCATTCAAATATTCATTAATCATTGTCAACTTCCCAAAAGTAAAACGTAGCCCAAATGAATTCATTATTTTTTGATAGTCTCATTACTAGAGCTGTCCCAAAATAGATGCAGCTAAGTTTCAGCTCAAGTAACATTTTTGTAAATTTACAACAACACTACTAGCTACTGTGTAATTAAGGACCGTCTCGAATGATAATTGTTCATTTTAAAAAATTTTGTATAAAAGATTGTGATTTTTTTTATAATATATACGACTTGTTTAACTAATATGCAACTATAAATGAATGAGATAACATTTTCAATTATAAAGTTTGTCTAATTTTTATATAATTAGTTACCTCTAAAATTTTAAAAACTTAATTTTCGTCACATGAGATTTTTTTTATTGCATACCTCTTTTAAAGTATGGTCGCGAAATAATTTTTAGAAACTTTATATTGAATATCTCCTGAACTATAAATTAACAAAAAACGTTGTCAATGGAATGCTTTATTATACAATTAATAGCGTGATACATTTAATTAAATTATTATTTATATTTTTATAATATGAGAATTTTTGTCTTAAAAGTCAATAATTTATTTTGGATAAAATGTTTATGTATGAACTGACTCTGGCTCTCTTAAATTTTTTACGAATCCGTTTACGTTTCTAGTTATTTTGAATTGTGTTTTAAGCATACGTTTAATGATAGCCCAATAGGCTGAGGTTCTAAACATTTGGGGGGATTTAACTAGCACACTCAACTAGCACCTACCAGGCATACAATATTGATCTGAGTCAAAGAAAGGCGGGAATAGAAGAGTTTAGATAGTAAAGAACTAGGGGAGTAGGAGAATAGAAGAGGCTGTTTAGAGATTAGAAGCTGAATAATAATACTTAAATTTATTATGTCATAGAATTTTTTGACTTTTTCTCACTCTCCTCCAACATTACTTTCCCGCTTCATATTAGTAATGACCCTCTCCATTAATTTTGGGTCCTTGTATCCGACTTTTCCAACAGGACCCTTTATATTTTCGATAGTTCCCGCAGTGGGTCTTGATCTTCCTTGATTTCCTACTAATTTTCGAGAATTTATTATTGTGTATATAAATGTCAACAATATTATCGCGTCCTTTTTTGTAAATGATATTTTTTGTAAACAAAAAGTTTGACGCTGACTAAACAATTGCTATATTAAAACTAATAATATATTACAACAAAACCACTTTGATTTTGTAAAAATAATTTCTCGACCATACTTTAAACTTTTCAAAAATGAAAATCTTTACAAATAAGAGCGACTTTGTGTGCCTCTGCCAAATATTTGAGACAGTCTTTAATGCGACTTTTTGCAAAATTCCGTTACCTTATGAAATTGATATACAAAAACAAAAGCAAAACAAAACAGCAACTCCACTTCACTTTGCTGGTATTTGCCTAACCTTGACATCAAGTTAACATTTCGAATAATTTCGATATCAAATCAAATCGAAACGTAAATAAAATTTCATCACAGATTTATCTTTGTTTACATTGCAAACTGCCGCTGCCGCTGCTGTCTGTCTGACTGACTGTCTGTCTGTTAGTCTCTCTGAGTCGTCAGCTTAGCTAGAAAATTATTTATTCTGTTAGCTGCCGTTTTAATGACATTTGTGTGTATATCCAAAGCAAAAGCTGATTAATCCAGAAACCGTAGTTTAAAGTAAATCAATTTTAGGAAAATTTTCCAACGAAATTGTAAATGAAAACTCATTTTTTTATTTAATTGTATTTCTAACATATTCTGACTTATCGCCTTTTGTTTGAGAGCGCCTCAAATATGTTGTTGCCTTTGTCTCGGTCGTTGTCATGCGCCGTCAGTGATTGATGCTGTTGCCAAAGTTTTGTCACATCGCATCATCAGCTCGAACTGCTCTTTGAGTTTTTTTTTTTTTTTTTTGTGCACAGAGCTTTTCTGTCCCAGCTGAGCTCACAATCAGCTGAATTTTTTTTCTTCAGTACCTGAGTTTGTATGTGATTGACGTAGATATGTATGTATGTACTATACATACTTCAAGTATTTAATTTATTTTTTTTTTCCTTTTCGTAACAAAATTCGGAGTTTTTGCTTTTGTTTTTGTTGTTGATGGGGTTTTGGTAATGACATGCAAATGCTTTTTAAACTTTATATACTCTTTCAACTTTTCACATACATATTTGATGTTGAATGAACATTATATGAATTTATTGTTGTTGTTGCTGTTGTTGTTGTTTTTTTTTTATTGAAAAAGGTGCTTGTAGGTTAATGGATTTCTTAAATAGGCATTGCTCTCATTTCCAAAAATGTTATTTGGTGATTTCTACTTGAACATAAAGTGCGAAAAAAATAAACTTTCATATTCGCCTGAATGAATTCAATTGTTTAACTATCAAACGAAGATGCAAATCAAAGAAACGAGATATTTGCAAAAAGTAGTGAAATTTTTGAACAAATAATTTTGAAAAGCTTTTAATTTTTTTTTCCCATCCAAACATTTTGATCCTATATCTCTACTCTTTATACCGACACTATCCTGGGTACAGCACAATTGTCCTTGAGGACTGAGAGCTATGGTCCCATACCAGCCCACATCAAGTCTAATTCTAAATTTTATGGAACTTTAAACTTGAATGAAGTTGAGTATATATATAAAAATGTTTTTATGCTTTAATTTTAGTTATTTATTATTTCTAATATAAAGTTTTTCAAAGCTTTCATAAAACTGAAAGCCTCTGTAAAATTAAAATCTTTATTATAGCTTAAAGCTTTCAGAAATCATTGAATTTTCCTACTTAAAGCTTTTGCAAAACTTTAAACTTTTTGAAAGCTTTTTAGACATTTTTGTTTATTTTTCAGTTCTTTTAAATATTTAATTCTTTTTTATATTTTGAGAACATTTTCGCAATTGAGTTATTTCACAACTTAAAGCCTTTGAGTAACTTTAGACTATTCCTAAAAGCACTTCGCCTTAAGAACATTTTAGTAATCTCCCTAAACACGAAAAAAGCTGGCTTTAATTAAATACAGTAGCTACCACACACACACGCACACACAAAAAACACTACCAACTCGATATGCCAGTCACGTCTGCATTACCACAAAACATTACCAATAAATACAAACACAATTCGAGCCAATTCTGTTGCCATAGTCGAAGGAAATTAAAAAAAAATATTCGACCACTGCAGCAGCAGCAAAATTTGTGGCGAAACGCGACTTAATTTCCTCAATTTCTTTTATTGTTGTTATTCTCTTCGCTGCTTTTTGAAACTTTTCGTTTTATTACCAAAATCTACCAATTTAAATACCAATAAAGTCGCATAAATATTTTGGCCTCGCTGCTAGCCAATTCGTGTCTCTGACAAAATATCAATTTCGTGGAAAAACGAAATTTATGGTTTGCGTTGTGTATTGGTATTTCAAATTCCAACTAAAATTTATAAAATTTGTTGTTGTATACTATACTATACAAAACGTGGTGCTTTTCAGGTTATTTACCATTGAATTAGTGCTTTTATTGTGGTCGTTGTTTCAAGTACATCATCCATTCACATTGGCTGCCTCACAAAAAAAAACAACAACAACAAAAAAACGACGCTTTGTGGAGGCTCTTTCTTTAAAAACTGCAGCGCGTCAATTTCTGAAGTGGCCATTGTCGGCAGCTTTTAAGCAGTGAAACGGCGCGTTTGAAGCTTTTGTTTTGGCTTTGTGCGTTTTTTTTTTTTGCTTTGTTTGTATTGAAGCATGAAACAGGTTAATTTAGGTCGAAATTTTGGAGAAGTTGTATTGCATAAAGGAGTTTGTTTTTCGAATAGCAGAGTACCACTTTGAGAGGCTGCGAAGAAATATTTCTTAAAAAATAAGCTTTCGATGTACACAACTTTTTGTGGTTTTAAAAGTTCAAGATTTCATTATTTGTATGCTTGTTACTATATAGCTTTTAGTTCACCATAAAGCTTTAAGTTCAAGATAAAGTTTCAAAGATTTTTGCAACGATTTAAGCTTTTTAAAAGTTTTAAGACTTTTAAAGCTATTTTAATTATTGAAACCTTTTAAAGCTTTAAGCTCTTTAAAAGCTTTTAGGCTGCATTAAATTATACCTTTTTCTTTAATCTTGAGAGTTAGTTTTAAAAGCTTGCTTTTGTTTAAGCTAAAGCAGAAGCTTCAAACTTCGCTTCACTCAAAAGTTGCTTTTAATATGCACTAAACTTTTTATTTTAAAAGTATGCAAATTTCACTATGAACTAAAATTACATAATTATCATTTTCGTAGACATATTCTGACGTTGACACTCTGACATCTTGCCCATAAATTCGCACATTTTGTATACATATGCGAGTATGTAAATAAGTAAATTCATTGGCACGACAGTTTTAATTAGTGCAAAATTTATGCATTTTCCCTGAACTGACATTTGACTGCATTTTAACTAAATTTGCTATCTGCAATAATTTTCCAATTGACTTAATTGCCGCAACTTAATTTAATTTCATTAAATTTCGAGTGTTCGGGAGCAGAGAAGAAATTGGTGACAACTTAATTACAAAGTACACGTCCATCACTTTACGGTTTAATTGCAGATTTCAACTAATTTTTTTACTAATAGAATTTTTCGAGTTTTTCTATTCTATTTATTCTCAATTTGACAAGTGTAATTTGTTCTTTTTTTCGCTTAACCACGTTAATGATTCGTTTTTTGTTGTTGTTTTGTTCTCCCAGTTAGTAATTAAAAACTCATTTAATTGCTAGACCGAAACTAAAACTTAATGCTTGAAGCTTTCATTTTTAACTTTTACCATTCCTCAACATCTTCTCACTCGAAACTTTTCGATGCAATGTTGCATTTTGTTCCACAGTCTAGATACGCGCTGCACTGCGCCGGGAACACGCCTTCCCCATTTAGAACCTATTTCTATAAAAGAAGAAGATGATGAGAACAAAAAACGCATGGAACACATCTCACTACAAAAGCGCGCGCTGCAATTTATTACCGCCCGAGCTGGGCTGCCAGTAGGTGCCGCCATGCCCCAAAAAAAAAAACAGACTGCAGTCGGCAGCCGACTGACTGCCTTAGCGCTTTTTGTGCTGTTAATGACTTTAAGCGCGCTCTTACTCATATGTTGGGCTCGCAAGGTTACCAACTTTATGTATTTTTTAAAATTTAAATTATTATTAAATAAAAACTAAACTAAACTTATAAAAGTGTTGATATCTTCAATACCTTGTATCTTCAGAATTAATATTTCCAAAAACTAAAATAGAAATTAAAGCTTATATCAAAGATTTTTACTTTTGAAAAATGCTACGGTTGGTAGCTCTACTCAAGTACATACATAAACGACTAGGTAAGTCTGCCAACAACACAACAACAAATAAAGAACCAACAAGAATTGTACAAAAACTCAAGTGCTTGTTTTGTTGTTGTCGTTGTTTTTCTTTCGAAAATCGCTTGCCACAAGAGGCGGCTCCAAACAACGAAATCCATAAATCTAGAAGGTCAAAGCATCCAGACGGACAGACATGCCAAGCCGAGCCGAGCCAAACCAAGCCAGACTGTCAGTCAGTGATGCATTTTCTAAAGCAGCTGCCAGCAGCAAAGCTGGCGTCTCTGACCGTTTTTCAAAGCCAAACGAAATAACACAAAATACTCGAACAACAAGAAAAACTTTTCCAAGTGTGCTATACCGGAGGCAGCCAAGTTCTATAAGCGTTTACTTTGCTATTGAGAACAAAAAAATTTAAATGAAGTGACAGTGACAGTTTTTTTTTTTGGTTTTTCTTTGTGACTTTTTTTCCCGTGATATTTTAGTAAGCATATTTTATTATTACATATACTATTATGTGGTATGTCAGTGTGGACTATGCTCTATTGTTGTTGTAGTTGTAGTTGTTGTTGTTATTGTTATGTTGCCTCTGTTGTGTAATAAAATTCAACACTGCTGGTCACTCTACGGTCACGTTTTATAAATCGTTGATCCGGCTTGTTTTTATTGTTTGTGTTGTACTGATATTAAAACGGAGCCGAGAATTTTCTGTTGTCAACAGCGAACCAAAAAAATAAAATTCACATTTCTACAATTCTGTAAAATGAGTCGCAGCCATATTGAATTTCAGCAAAACGTCAAAAAAAAAGAAAAAGAATTTGTGACATTTCTGAAAAGTCAGCGTTAAATTTACGATGTTTTATGGGGGGCTACCAAAAAGAAAAAAGGCACATGAGTGTGTTTGGACACTATTTTTAGTGTTGTTTAATTTAATTTTTTAAATTGGAAATTTTTTATAATAAAAATTAATTTGTATTTATTTTGAGCTAATAGGTCATACATATCTGCTGATTACCAACAACAACAATCAAATGTAAACACTTAGCTGTCCTGACATTTGTTTTAACAGAGTCTACCTTTTCTCATCATTGATTTTTGGTACAGCTCTCCTATAAATTACTCAATATTTAACACAACTGAGAATTATAGAATTTATATTATAGATAGAAGTGATTTATTGAAAACACAATAACAAAATAATAAAAGTGATATAAAATCCTTTTTTTGTTTGGAAAATTTAAATTATTAAAAATACCATGTTGGAATAAAAAGGTTAGAAAAGTAGAAATGAGAACGCAAATTAAGCGAACTCACCTCGATTTCCACCTTATTTCTATGCTTCATTTTGAAGTTTGTTTATTTGATTTTTGACAACAAACTACGTTGTTGTTTTTATTTACTTAATAAATTGGTAGCAATAATGCCAACTACACCAAAATTAAATAATCAAAGAGAGAAACAATATCGAGGTGAAGAGGGAAATTTTTATATTTTTCTCACCTTACAATTATTACACCATGAAAAAAAACTAAGAATTATTTTTGCACCTTTTCATTGCTTATTTTTGGCTATTCATTGCAACAAAAGAGTCACAAGTAAAAAATATCGCTTTCGATTTTATTTATTTCATTAAAAGTTGTACAACTCAAATGTGTCATAAAGAAAATGACATAAACATTTTATCAAAAAAGGCACAAGTCAAAGAGTTGAACTTTCTATTGATTTATAATAACAAACTCTTTCAATTCAATCTATAAGATATTTTTTTAACGAGTTGTGCCACTTTTGAAGTGGCTGTGCGATATGTTGGCTTGTATAGTATATTGCGTATCTGATTTCGTACTATTATGCTTACAAATTTTGGCAATAATTTGATATAGACTAAAAAAAAGTGCTTACCTATTTGTTGACTTCAGTTATGCAATTTTTCAGTAACAAATGAACCGTGTTGTCACTTCTTCTCTTCTCTTCTCTCTTCTCGTCTCTTTTTTGTATTGTTGCTTCGTTTTGATAGCGATGATGTTGATGATGCCTACTGCGCGCTTTTTTGTTATTTTGAATTTTTTAGGCACTTCAATTTGAAAATTCGTATCATCACACCATCCATATCCATATGGCCACACATCTACTTATATATATATATATATATACTCGCATATATGTATGTATGTACTATATGTATGTACACCCATGTGTACCTTCAGTTTTTGTGGAGCAATTCGTGCCGAAGTGAAGCTGCACTTCTTTGAGTGTTGCAGTCATTGTGCAATTTTTCTGTGGGCTCCGACTAAAATTTTGCCTCCCACACGCTGCGCCTGCTTTTATTATTGCTTTTTTTTCATTATCTATTTTTGTTGCTCTACGGTGATGTTATGTTATGTGAGCGCAGTGTCTGAAGTGTCGACAACTCGTCTGACAATTGCCAGTTGAATATGATGCCTTTTATTTTGTTGTACTTTTATTAGTTAAAACGCTTTTTTTGCGTCCAAAAAAGAGTCAAGTGCACTTTTTGGGTCAATTATTAGAGGAGAAAGTATTAGTTCGAGTAGGAATAAGTGGCAACTTTAATTTCCAAAGAGCGTTTTAAAACATGAATTCGGTATATGAAAGAATATTTTCCAATCCCAAAGATACTTTTAACTGAATCTAAATAATTAGATTTAAGTTTTGTTCTATTCTAAGTTAACCCAAGCAACAGTTTTATTTGAATAAACAATTCTACTCTACTAAATGAACCAAAATGAACAACTTTAATTAAATTATCATAGATTTTAAAAATTTCCCACACAACAACAAAACAATTTTTCAATAAAATCCAAATTAATCATAATCACGCTTAACTGCCAACAACATTTCGCCCCTTTTCTACAACACACGCACACACTCGCACACTCCCTAACAAAACAAAACGCAACACATACTCATAAAAATAATCACAGGATACGCGCCTGGTAAAAAATTTATTTTTATAAATTAGCAAAAAGTAAGTAAAACACAAGAAAAAAAGAAGAAGAAAACAACAACAACAAAAAAAACAGCGACAAAAATATTGCACATAAAACATTTTTATGCGCAGTCGCCTAAATTGAAAACAACAACAACTACACAAAAAAGTATACAAAAAAGTGCAAAAAAAAAAGTAAAACGAACGCCTAAATAAAGGGCGACAAGGCGTTGAAGAATTACAGACGACAAGCTACAAAAAAGTACGAAAAAAAAGAGAAAAATTATTAAGCAAAAAAGGAAAAAAGAAAAAGATGCACAGAATTGTACTAAAATGAAGCAGCAAAGCAGCAGCCGCCTGCTTAGAGAGTTTGGTGTAGGAAGGGCCGCCTCGCCATGTTGCCTCATCATCGCATCGCACAGCACAGGGAGATATCCCTTTTTACAAGGGTCATTAACACCGAAAGTGCATAAGCAACACTGATGCTGGCTGACAGAAGCAGCAGCAACATCAACAGCAGCAGCAGCAATCGTAGTCGCGCGGCCAAAACGACGCAGCATCATTGAAGAAGAATTGCAAATAAAAAGTACACAAAAAATATATTTAAAAACAGAAAAATACTTATGTACATACCTACACATATACGAGTATATTAAAAAAAAATTGCGAATAAATTGCACCGACGCGGCGTGGTAAAAGTGTACTTTTTATTTGTAGTGTGCTTGCACACTGTAAAGAATTTCAGAGTGTTTGAATTAGATGTAGAAATAGTATCTCGTAGATTAAGTACACCGGTTGGAATATGAAACTGTTTAGTTACGATTTAGAAAATAAAGTACTTCATCATGATGTAGAAATGTTATGGATCCGTGTCTGTTTGAAGAAAGAGAACAAACGGAATTTTACAAACTTTCAATAAAGATTTCATCAACTGGAGAATTGATATGTATAATCATTTAGATATTAAAGAAAAAAACCACCAAATCACCTTAAACGACTTTATCTGTGTTCTAACATTAATAACCTCGATACATACCAGAGAACTGCAAAAATCACCTTTTTCCTTGATTTAATCGAGCACTAAAATTTCACTCATATTTAATCACTCAAAAAAAATCATCGTTGAATAGAGTCAGCATCATTTCAGCGATGAGTGTGAGTAGGCTAATCGAACATGAGAATTTTACATGAAATATGATATCGATTGGCTTCTATTTGGTCTCTTTATCTCTGCCAGTTTATGTAAAAATTCATTCGCTTTGATTTTTGCCTTTTGTCTTTTATTCTTATTCAAAATAATCATTGTTGAGCCGAAATGATTGATATGATTAAAATCACAGAGCCGACAAGAATCACATCTTTTAATGCATTCAAAATTAATAGCGGACATATGTATTTGAGCAAGTTTCATCTCTTGAACGCAAATGAATATATTTGAGAATGTTGATTATGTATGAACGTTTTTGCAATCAAACGTTGCCGTTCACTTAAATAGAAACACAGTGAATGAATCCAGCTATCATAAGTGAGTTATTAAATATAAAAAGTTTTGGAGATCAGGAGAAAATTTTGTATAAAAAAACCTCCACATGCCACAACAATATCAAAGAAAATTTATGAAAAATAAAAATCATCTATAAAGTTTTCCTCAGTGTTTCGTCTACACTATATACTTATATACTATACCTATGCCCTTACAGCATCCTGCGGTATGTTGCTGCTTGAAAAATGTTGCTGCTCGAAAGGGAATTGTCAGGCCACCGTTGCGCGCTGCTCTGCTCTGGTGTGTATGTGTGTGTGTGTGTGTAGGGGCATTAATTTTTCTGTTTCTGTTTCTGTTGCATCAGAGTGTTGCCAACTACTCTGCTGTTCTGCTATTCACTCTTTATACACTTGTGCAGCACAGACGGACTACCTCAAAGTTTGTCTAAACTCAATAAAGTAATGCAAATTAAAAATACAAAAACAGAAACAGAAAAAAATTACTTTTGTAAAGGATATTTATTAATTTAAGTGGCAAATACTTCATAAAAGAATTTCACAAAACAATTATTTTCCATTAACATATTCTCTCTCTATCTCTATTCTTTTTCAGGTATATATCTCAGCATGTTATCAAGCGAGCTCAAGTAATTCTAAGGTTTGTTTATATTTAAGAATGCTTTTTTAAAATACTGCTTCTCTTTTTTGTTGTTGTTGTTGTTGCTAAAACCAATTTAAACCAACACCAAAACACGCCGTCACAACAAAAAGTTGGAAATTTTCGCAACAACAACAATAGACAAATTTGCAAAGTTATTTTTTTTCGTGGTCGAAAAAAAAAAATTACCTCATCATAGCACAAAGTTAATGACCTTTTCCGCTCCAACACAGAAAAAGCCACACAAAAACAAAAATAAAACACAACAACAACAATAAAATGTAAAATTTCGCCAATTTGTTGTTGTTGTTGTTTGGTATAAAAAAGTATTAGGGTAGCCCACCTTCTCGCACGCACACATTACTTAATGATAATGACCGCCCCAACGCCAAACAACGCAATACAACAATAGCAACATTTATAGCTTGCCACAACAATTATTAATAGTAATAATAATGGCTCCTTTGGGCCACTTTGCTCTCTATACTTACCACAACTAAATTTCGTCTAAAAGAATATTAATGGTTATTCTCTGTCTCGCTCGACTAGCATAGTAACAAAACAAAAGCGCTTAACTATAATAAAGTACATACCAACTCTTTTGTACTCAGCGACTTCTTTTTTTCCGCACTAGCAGTAGTTGAAGTTACCGAAAAAACGGCGCAGTTACTTGTGTGGTATAACAACGCAAAAGACAGTATAATCAACGGTGTATACAAGCGTGACCAAAAGTGTGACAACAAGAAGCGCGACTAGTTGAAATGAAGTCGTTTATGAAGACACGTGGCCCCACTTTTGCCGGGTGGAAAGAAAATGTTTAAACAGAAAAAAAAGTAGTTAACGAAATTGTTACACAAATCTACCGTGACCAGTTTACAGTAAGAACTGACAGACATTTACTTGTATTCTTTTTTGGGTCACACTTGGGTATCAACTCCGCCTCCGCAACGGAATTTACATAAGTCAAGTTTTAATGAGTTTGAGGTTTACGTTCTAAAAACTCAAAATTTTTCGATGAAATAATAATTAAATAGTTATAAACTTAAAAGCGAATATGCTAATTTAATACATTTACTAATACTATTCATTCATAAATATTTAAGTTAGACAAAAAAGGCTTTTTTGCATATTTTTGCAGGGTTTTTTTTGCTGCCAGCTCGCAGGAAATAACTCGTACGTTGACACTAATTTATGTGTGAGAATTAGCAAATCTGTCCAGTAGTCTCTTCTTCTTTTTTAGTTTGCATTTCATTTATGTTCCAATATGGCCAGCTTTAACCCAAAGTTATCGATTCAAGCCATACAAGCTGAAATTGTTTAAATCTTTTTAAGCTTTTAAATAGCTTGTAGGCTGCTTTTTCTGCTCTATAATTAGCTTCTCACGCGCTTAAATGGTCTACCAAGTCGTTATGAATAACAAGCGACTTGTTTTTTTTTTGGTTAGAATCTACTGGAACCAGAATCACAAGAAGTAAAAGTCGTATTATTATTAGCTGATAACTAATCGAAGTTAACATTAGTCATCATTAAAACGTTTATGCTTTTATTTCCCTCAATTCGACTTGATGCTTTTCGTTTCACTAGAGTCTTTCAAAAGCGTCTTTTCATAACGATTTTGCACAGCTCTTAGTTTCGAAAAACGCTTTCAATTCGGAGTAATTTTCTTAGCTGGAGAGTTTAAAAGGTCTTTAATAATATTTATGAACTATTAAACTAAGAAATGATAAATGATAGAATAATCATGAAAATCTTGTAGTTCGGAGTTGTTGTACTAAAAGTTAAGTCTTTGCTAAATACTTAACAATGTTTAAAGTATTTGTGTGAAAAAGTAATAATTTAAGCTTCCAGCTCAATTCTCAGCAATTACTTCTTTTCATCCGTGTCCAACTCTGAATCAATTTAGCTGGATGAAGAGACTTGCCATAAAGAATACAAGGGTCTCATTCCTCTTAGAATATAAACTTTTTTTATTGAAACTCCTTTTACAATTCTCAGTTGTTTTATACATTTTAAATCTTATAGTAAGCGCAAAACAAACAAAGCAATGACGATATCCAGGACTAATATAGAGTTCTAAAGCAGCTTGGCCGGTACAAATTAATTATTGTTAATTCTTTAGTCCTAAACTGGGTTTAAAAAAAAAATTCGCTTTAAGTAATCCTAATTATAATACAAGGAGAATTGAATCTATCTCTGAAAGCCAATGATTCCGCAAATATTTGCGATTAGATTCTAACAAATTTAGAGTTAATTTTAGTTTTCTGTTACATAAGTTTAGGTTAGGCTAGAGTGGCGGCAAATTTCTCACATACTTAGACCAGACTAGCTCCATAGCGATACCAATTGCTCCTTTTAAATGGAGAAAAGCGTTGACATTACTTCATGATATTGGTCCATCACGTTTCAGTTCTTAATTCAAAGTGTTTGAGTTTGTAGATATTTATTCGAGATAATTCGTTTAGAGATTTGTGAAATGCTTGTCTAAGAATCTTCATTCTGCAATTGGCTGGCGCTGGGCAATGGCAAAGTAGGTTTTCTATTACACAAGTCTAAATCTCTACTATATTCTAAAGAGCAACATTTCCAAGGTCTCCAATTTGTTAACAAATCAAAAAACAACTTCCCCAACTTGTTAACAAATTAAAGAATTAAATCTTCTCAAACAACTTCCGAAATGTGAAGGCTAATTATCCCGTTTAGGAGCCGAGCCAGTCAAGAGAACTTCTTCAGTAAGACAAAATAAATTATTTTAACAAATTTGTATTTGTAAAAGGCCTTAAACACTTTACGCTCCGCTGGTTTCATTCCACTACACACACACACAAAACACAACTTAATCACTTCAAAAAGTGACAGTCTCACTCGTCCGAAATATAGGCTAGACAGACACATTGTCCACAACTCAAAAGAATAGGGCCAACAGAAAAAATAAATAAACGTAGACAATGAGCCAGCAACTGAAATAAACAAATTAACATTAAGAAGCCTGCATTAAAGCCAACTGGGAAGGTGGTCATTAAGCGTTTAACAGTCTTCTTTTAATATTCGGGAAGGGCGTTGATAACTAAAAGTTACTAAGTAACTTTAAAGCTAATGCCCGACCAACAACAAAAAAAGGTGTCAACTCGTTAGCAAAACTGCTGGTTTGGTCTATTAAAAAGTTTTGACACTTTCGTTTCATTTGGGGCGGACATGGCATGACGTGACGTGACGTGACGCTTCGTGACGTGATGTGACTTGCTACTGTCAAAAGAAATTAAACGCGTTTAAGTCGGCGCGCTCATTTACTCGTAAGCGCTCAGCGCTGCTAATGCAAAAGAAGCGGTGGCAAGAGAAGAGCAGCAAACTGGAGTTGCATAATTTAGCATTAAATCGCGCCTTAATTAATTAAGGTTTTATTGTTGTTGCTGTTGTTTTTTTTGCCCAACCGGAGTCTTTGCATTATTAATTTGGCGCGCGAAAAACAATGGCGAATTTGTTAACTGACGTTATTATATGGTATGCGCGCACCAGTTATTGTATGATTATATTTCCCTTTGCCGTCTTTATTTAATCTCGTTTTTATTGTTTGGCTTGAATTGGACAAGGTCGTTGCGTTTTTTTCTATTGTTGTGTGTTTGTTTCTTAACAACAACAACAACATTGTGTAGTTTGTTGGCTTTTGTTGGACTTAATCACGTTTTCTTTCGTGGCGTTTTATTTGATTTTTTATGTCTTGCTTTTGTATTCTTAATTTTTGCATACATTTTTTTCTTTTTTGCATATTTTTTTTGGTTTATATTTACAAACGGGAGCTACTCAATCAAAATTAATTTGTCGAGCTATTTTTTTTTGTTTTGTTTTTTTTTTATTTTTTGCAGGTAGCGAGTTTTATGTTATACATTTTTTTAAGCTTGCCAGTTTATCGTTAGTGACTAGATACAAATAAATTCTTACTTGGAAGAGTTTTTCTTATGTGCATAAAAAAGGAAATTTGTATATGCAACTAAATTTTGACTAGTATGGAAATAGAAAGTTTCAGTTTTTTAAGCGTTTTTTAATATAAAGATTTCATGTCAGTTGTTAACAAAAAATCGATACTAATTAAAGCTCGGAAAAGCCTCGTATATCTCACAAATTTATAGCTTTTCTATCTGCTGTTTTATTCTTCATTAAAACTTGAAATTAAATTTTGGCTAGAATGGGTTATGAAAGTTTCAGTGATATAAAGATATCAGTTATTTATATAAGAGTGCTACTGATTTAAGCTCTTAAAAGTAACGTATACCTCGTATACTCACCAAGTTTAGAGCTTGTAAATCAGCTGTTTTTATTCTCTATATAAATAGAATTTATTTACTAGATCTGGAAATCGCTTACATTTTTAGTATATCAATTTTAAACATTAATTAAAATTCTGCACAAAAGCGACATATAAGGGTCAAAATATTAAAATATAGTAGATAACTTCAAAGGTAAATCAGCTTCATCTTTTCCATAACTTCTAAATAAAAAGAATAAGCTTAACAGCGCCATAAAACCTGCTACTAAATCTTTTACGATCATCGTGCTATACTATACACAACCTGGCCTCATAAATTTCTACATTTTATGGCCGTACTCATTTAATTTTTTACGCAATGTATACTCATATGTGTGCATACATATGTACGTATATACATATAAACGAGTATGTATATCTTTTACGTTTTTGTTCTTCTTGTGTTTTTGTGTTTTTGTTGTTTTTTTTGGTTTGGTAATTAGCGCAACGTGTAATTTGTCGTAGTCGCGGCCTGCTTCCCTAGCCCTTGCCGAGACGGCCGCTACTGCTGGCGCACATTGCTTCCCGGCCGCAATTGCACGCGCTGTTGCTCCACTTGGTCATGGATGTCAAGTTCAGGGTTAAAAGCATAAAACGATCGCTCGTAATCGTATGGAACGGCAGCGCGTATGCGCGCAGGCGCACTGCTATGAACAAAACAACAAAAAAGCGACAAAGTCAAAGTCAAGTTGAACTCGATGATGAAAAAATTCAACAACAACAAAAAAAAAAACAAAAACAAAAATAATTTGCAACTCTAGTCAAGTTGAGAAATGATGATGGGAAATTTTTAATCTTTTAAGCGGCATGAGGCGTACAGACAAACAAACAGACAGACGGACGAACTTTTGACTTTGACTCAGTCTCAGTCGCAGACTCCGGACAGCGACTCTAGTATGTGTCGTTATACTTTGTAGTCGTCTGTTAACACTTAAGCCACTGTCAATGTTAACGTTAACGTTACGTACTGTAATCAAATGTAAATTTAATTATCCACATATCGAATCGAATGTTTTTGCGCTTCACTTTACTCAGCTAAGCGTTGAAAATTTTCACACTTTTTAACCATATAATAGACTATACGAGGTACTCGTATATTGTTTCGGTGAGAAAATCATAAAATTGGTCTTTAATAGATCATTTAAAAAATTATAAACTGAATTTTTGTTATGTACTCAAATGAATCTTGGACCCTCGGACCAAATATATTTTCAACAAGTCTTCAAAATCAAAGACTTGAGGTCGATTGTGGTGGAAATTAAATCAACATTGCCATTGAGTTATATAGCTCAGATGGATTTGAAAGTTGAGTGTTGTTTAAAGTTCTTATTTGAAAATAAGAACCTGGATTGAAAATTACAAACTATAACTCAAAACGATTTTCTACACAGATCGATTGCAAACGTTCACCAACTAAAAAACATCGTAGGACTTATAGAGTCTAGAACCATGACCCCGAAATAGCTTAAATAGCTTTGATAAGTTAAAATATAGTTTCAAAAAAGAAAAGAGTTTAAAATCTTAAACTTTGTAATTCATATTTGGTCCACAAATGGTTTACAAAAGCAAAAGTTTTTGTTTCGAATTATAGCCATAATATGAAATATTTTTGCAACACGATTCATCATTTGACTTTTCTTTACGTCTCTGTCTGTCTGTCTGCCTGTCTATCTGTCTTTCTGCCTGTCTGTCTATCTATCTGTCCGTCTATCATCCAAGTGACTCCAATTTCACTCGTACGTTTTTGTTTCTATAAACATTAATCGATAAATAAGTGTGAGTGTGTGTCGTCGTTTTTCATGCCTATAAATTTTGCGGTTGCACAAGTGCGTTAATAACTGTTATTATTACCAAACCCGATGCTCGTTTTGCCAACTTGAACCTTGTCGCCATACATATTTTTTTCCCCGTCGAGCTGTCATAAATGTTGTTGTTTTTGATTATGACACTTTATTAACATGCAACCAGCCGTATTTGAAAACCAGTCAAGATGTGTACTATTATTTGTAATTTGAGTTTAATGAGTGTCAAAGTTATTGAAACCTTTTTTGGTACAACATATTTATTTGCCATGTGTGATTTATACTTTGTTCGAGCGGAATTGTTTCCATAGAAAAACATTCAAGTGCTTTTAATAATTATTGTAATGCGAGATTTTTTATAATCCGTCTACCAATTTTGCATTTAATTGCCGCCTTTATATGGTGACTATGCGGGAGATTATAATTATTTGGTAAATTATTGGTTGCCTTTATTATCCTGCTAATAACAATTTTATGTTTCTTATAAAATTATATTTAAGTTTGTTGTCAGATGTTTGATATTTTATACGGTAGACATTATTAAACACAAATTTAATGTTAAAGTGGCTGTAGGCATTCCAACACACTCAGGCCAGCCAGTCTACCTAATTATTTCCACAGCATTTTATACCCTTCTTCTATTCACCTCAACAGGAGTTGCTTCTGATGAGTCTAAAAATTTTGTTAGGCGAGAGATCACACAGACCATCCAGAAAAATAACCCAGATAACCCGAAGAGCGTAAAAATAAAGCTGGATAGTGAAAGCGAAGATAATAATATACTACCTCTTCCTTCTCCTCAGTATAAGTCTCCTTTTTGACAAAATAGATTGTATCAGTCCCCTTGTTCCACCAGAAGCTACTTCCAACGCTTTCTTTACTAGAAAACATTTTTGTTGTTTTCTAGCCAAGAGCCAACACAGACTATCCAGAAAATAAGAACCCAGATAAGTCTTTTTTTAATCGAAACATATCTGGGCAATGGCAGCGAAGATGAGAGACAATCTCGTTCTCCTGCTTATCTCTGCAACTTCAGCAAATAAAGTAATCAGCGACTCAAATGTTATCAACTTCAAATCACTCCCGTCAAGTTAATGATCAGAATTAAACGTCTCTGCCCATTATGTTTGTAATACAATATGATAAAATATTTATTTAATTTATCTCATTACAACTTCCTCAATGCAAATAACAAAATTAGTTAATCCATATTTTAACGATCATCTCTCTCGCTGTTAAACGCTCAAGAACCGTTGACGTTATAAACGTCAAACTAAGCCATGTATTTAAGAGCAATCATAATAACGCTGGCGAAACCTTTCTGCTCCTTTGCGATCGAAACTTTAGAACAGCCTGCCAACCAGCCAGTCAGCCACTTCGGCAGAATTCACTTACTACCTCAGGAACCCAGTCAGAGAGTCAAGTGCATCGCGGGATTTCAGCATCTCGGCGAAGATTATTAACGTCAATTAATTTTGTATTTACCTGCAGCTATTTATTTCGCAAAAGCAATTACAGCAGCGCAACAGCAAACCGGTGGTAGCAACATTAAACGGTGGCGGCTATTAAACGGTAGCAACAATTGCCAATGCCAGCAAGTAATCGTTTAACCATCTGTAGCTGTAGTTGTAGTTGTACGCAACGTAATGCGGAGCGATGCGGTGCTGCTTAAGAACAGCCAATCGACATGATACCACCATGATACTAAGTAACTAATAGCTGCTAAAAAAAAATTGGCCATCTTAAAGTGTTGCCAACTCTGTTGCGATTTAACTCAAATTATCACTAATCATATGTTATCGATTGTTCGCTAGCCCTGACTGGGACTCACTCGGGCTATGTGGGGCTAAGGCAATTTGTTTTCATAATTTTAATTCAGGCAATCGATATTCTTTTGGCTGCTGCTGCTGTTGTTGTTTGACTGTCGATGTTGTCAACCCTTGTTTCGTGTTTTGGTGCTGCCTGATAATCCGGTACTTGTTTGGAATTATCTTCTTCTTTTTCCTTTTTGTTTTTGTAATCCACTGTCATTGTTTTTTCTTCTCGATTTTTTACTGTTTGCTGTTTTGTTGTTGTTTTTTTTGTCGCGCGGCGTCATCGAAGCCGACCGCAGAGGGCTCTGAGGCACGTTTAAATGCGATTATTATCGTCGTCACATGAATGCACGTTTGTTTCGCTTTTGGATTTCCGTGGTGAAAAATCAGTTTGAACTTGAAATTTCCCACGTGAGAGCGCGCTTCGTTTCGTACGACAATAGAGCTGCTGCTGTTGTTGTTGCTTCCCTCCGCTAAGGTGCATGACTTTGCTGAAGGCAGCAGGCAAGGCATGGCATGGCATGTTTGGGCCACCACTTGGCGTCTTCACATATTGCAAGCGGCACAAGGCACATGCGATTCTTTTTTCATTTTTTTTTCTTGTTAGTATTTAATGTTTTCCGCGGTGATTTGCCTATGTACTGGTGTATATAAGTACTCACACAAATGCATATGGTATTGTTAACGGTTTAAGATTTTCTTTTTCAAATTTGAAAGATTGTCTCGTTTTTTTTCTCGCCGCGTCACCCAAATAAAGATGCCAAATTTAGGATAAGTAGTTTGCCTCTTTCGAAAGTTCAGATTAATTGGACAGATTCGCTGAGAAGTTGAGCTTAAGTGGGTTTTTTGTTGTTGGTATGTCAAAAGAAGAGATGAAGCGTACGTTTGATTGGAAAGTAGGTACGGCATCCTTATTCTAATGTTCGATGTCATGTTCATGTGGGTACTTACATACATTCGAGTACATTATATAGGCAGAGATGTTTTAATGTGGTAACTTGTTTCTTGAGCTTAACCTGGAAAAGCTTAAGTTCGCACGAAAGTAAGCTTTATGTAGGTTGGTACAAGGACTTTGTTGTGTAATATCCTTGGGATTCAATTTTGAACAGTTGTTTAAAATTTTTCAACTGATCTTCTATTTAATCAAACAATGATAAATGGAAATGAATAGATTTAAATGTTAAACTTTGTAATCTGAATAGTTTATTAATTTGTCCCACAAAAACGACAGGATATTTGCTATTACCTTCGGCTGCCCAGTAAAAATAACTCATAGTTTGCGGAAAAATCTTGATCACGTCATTTTCACAGAAAAAAAAGAAAATCCAAAACGCTGCGCTAGATGCCTCAATCATGCCCGCTCGTTCCAGTCTAAAATAACAACCAACACGCAAATGCAATTATCTCACACCAGCAAAACTATTTTTCTATTTGCGACAATTAAGTTTGTTTATTTATTGTCTACTATAATTTTTTCTTGTTGTTGTTGTTGTTCGACTAGAATATTTTTTTTGCAAGCCATATTCAAATGATACGCTTTGTGCCCTTGGCGGTTGACATAGAATCCTCAAACCACGCGACGACAAGCGAGCGTGGCTGGAGAAATTGCAAAAGCAAAAAAAAAATAACAACAACAAAAAAAGTAAATTTAAAATAATTTCAGTTTTGAAATTATAACAAAATGTAAAAAAAAAAACACGCAATGATGCTAAATTACAAAATCAAATAAAGCGAGATAATGCAATTGGCGATGACACAGAGCGGGAAATAATTGTCAGCGAAAATTACAACAAAAAAAAACATTCAAAACTGTCAATTAAATAACAAAATAATATTTAAGTAGATTTACACTTTTTTCTAGCATGCAAGAGACTTTTCACATTTATTTATAATTAAATAATTGGTGTACACGAGACACGAGAATTAATAAGGCGTAAAGTTATCTAGAAACACTTAAACTTTTTTGTCGCATGCGATAAATTATAACTGAACTATTATTTAAATTATAGAAAACCTTGACAAATTTTTTATGCATGCTACAAATTATGAATGCGTACATTTACCAAAATTTGAAGTGAAAAATATGTTCAAGAATTATTAATAAATTTATAAATTTCTTAAAAAATAAAAATAATATTCCACTTAATTTTGTCAGTAAAATTAACGGTATTAAAAAAATTTATTATACACTTTAATAATAATTCAGAATAATTTGTAAACGATTTATTTAAATTCATTGGAAAACTAATTTAAAAAAAAAAACCATTTAACTTTGTTTAATATCTATATGTAAGTTTTATCGCATGCGACAAGTTAGTTGAAATTTAAATCTTACACAATAACGGATTTGAATAATTCAAATGTAATTTGAAATATAAACTAAAAATATAAAATAAAAAGAAAAAGAAACCCGTTTAGCAACTACCAACTAAGGTGCGATCCCAGCCAACTGACAATGAAATGCAATTTCCGCAGTTTAACAATGCGCCGCCGCGCATGCGCATTGCAGCGCCACAACCAACTGCAGCAGCCAACACAGAGAAATACAAAAACAACAAATAAATAAAACAAGAAAAAAAATAAATAAAAATTAATTTAAAAATTACAAATTGCTGAATAACAGAATTCAAAAATTAAAAACAACAAACAAAATTCATAACGTTGTCTGTCTGTCTGTCTGTCTATCGCGATGCTCGTCGACTGATAAGCGCATTTGTTGCCACAACAATTCAACAAGAGCAAACAAGAACGGAGCAACATGGCGCACAATGTTGTTGGCAATGAACGGCAACAAACTTATTGGACAACGTTTGGCAATGTTTGCCAAAAAAATTGTATAGCCACTCGAACGGAAAATATTAACAACCACGAATCTAGTATACAGTCGTGTCTGGATATAGGGAACTAATTATCTATATATAATATTCTTGCGTTCAGAAATAGACTTTTGGACCGCTTTTTCACGTAGACTTCGCAGTGCTAGTCCACAACCATCATCAGTAGAGTTTTTTTTTTTTTGTGTTTTTTATCGCTATCTTCTTAAAGTTGTTTTCAAAATTTTATTCACTAACCTCCAAATAGTGAAACTAACTTTGTAAAGCATTTCGATTGTTCACTATTTAGAGTACTCCATGTAAAAATTTGGGGGTTTGCTATACCCAGACACGACTGTTTAAGTTTTTAAGTTTCTCGGTTTCTAAGTTTTTAAGTTTTTAAGTTTCTAAGTTTCTAAGTTTTTAAGTTTTTAAGTTTTTAAGTTTTTAAGTTTTTAAGTTTTTAAGTTTTTAAGTTTTTAAGTTTTTAAGTTTTTAAGTTTTTAAGTTTTTAAATTTTTAAGTTTTTAAGTTTTTAAGTTTTCAAGTTTTTAAGTTTTTAAGTTTTTAAGTTTTTAAGTTTTTAAGTTTTTAAGTTTTTAAGTTTTTAAGTTTTTAAGTTTTTAAGTTTTTAAGTTTTTAAGTTTTTAAGTTTTTAAGTTTTTAAGTTTTTAAGTTTTTAAGTTTTTAAGTTTTTAAGTTTTTAAGTTTTTAAGTTTTTGAGTTTTTAAGTTTTTAAGTTTTTGAATTTTTAAGTTTTCAAGTTTTTAAGTTTTTAAGTTTTTAAGTTTTTAAGTTTTTGAGTTTTTAAGTTTCTAAATTTTTAAGTTTTGAAGTTTTTAAATTTTTAAATTTTTAAATTTTTAAGTTTTCAAGTTTTCAAGCTTTCAAGTTTTAAGTTTATTTTAGTTTCAATTTTGCTGAACTCGCTGGTTGGCGCTCTCAGCCAGTCTAACAAACTCGCGCGAGATATGCAAAAGTTTTGTCCAATTTTTAATTTGCGATTGCGGCAATTAGTTGCAACAACAACAACAAAAACAACAGTAACAAAAATTGCCGCATTTGGCAGATAATGCTGCAACAACAATTGCAGCCTTTTGTGTGTTCTTTACTTTTTGGCAAAACTTTTAGTACTGACGCAGTTCAACTGAAGTTGGCCAAAACTTTAACCTTCACTGAAGTGAAGAGGCGCTTCGATAAACTTTGCTTTGGAAAATTTTATTTAAATGTTTATTTTTCTTAAATTTAAATAAATTTATTTATCAGTTTCATTCATTTTAAATTACTTTGCTGAAATTTTTTGAAATATAATTTCCCAAATTCCATCCATGCAAACGAGTTATTAAAAATAAGATATTTTTAATAGCTTCAGAAGAGCGCATCCCACGCTTTTGTTTTAATTACAACTATAACAAACAGAAAATTTTTATCGCACAAGTTCCCATCAAAATTATGTCAGCGAAATGTTTGAGAATGTTTGCGAACAGAATTTCTCTTCTCCATCGTTGTTGTGCGACTTCCGCGCCAGCGTTTTCTTGCAATCAAAATAATTATGCACATGAGACGAGCGAGCGAGCAAGCCAGCTAGCGAGCGGAGTTGTTTAATTGCCCCCACTAGACCCGCATCGCATCGCATCGCACCGTGCCGTGCCACCAACCGTTGCCATTCATTTCCACTGATCGACGCTGATCGTTGCTTACTCTGCCAACGTTGTAGTTGTAGTATAGTTGTATGGTGGCTTCATTTGCATCCAGCAGATACGATTTGCCACAAGCACGAACAATAAAAACTTTTAATTTTTTGTTTTTTTTTTCTATCGTTTTTGTTGTGGTCTTTGTTGTTGCTGTTCAAATTTTTCGAGTGGCAAGTTTTGCGGAAAAGTTCTGCGCCAGAGAATGAATTTTTACCGTAAGCACAGTGTGCAGCTGTGGATGCGCTTAAGCTCACCTGCTAACCCAGCAGATACAATTGCCACAGACATGCACACAAACACACACACACACAGAGAGAAAAACGCAGAAACATGTTGGGGCGTAGATTTTGGATCGTTTACCATTGCAGTGGGTCCCCTTCCTCCGACTACGGATTTAGGTTGAGCATTGCCACCCCTAATTAAAATTTAAAATCTTTAAATTTAAGAAAATAATTTTCGATTTTGTATTTTTTTTAAATTTAACCGTTTTTTAGGGTAACAATTTGTCTACTACGCCCCTGACGACATGCAGCACAAAACGTATCTTCCGCTGTCGAGCGTTATTTCTAATGCGCATAATTAAGCGCGTGCGTTTGCGCTTTTGCAATTATATCTTTGAGATACATTTGCTGCTGCTGCTGTTGCTGCTTTTAATTTGGCTCAGCGCACGGATACCGCTTGCAGACGCTATTGTCTTTCCGCCAGAGCATTTATCTTCTTCACTTCTCAGTCTGTGCATTTGCTTCATTCATGAATTCCGCGCGCGTCCGTCCAAGACAATTTCTTTGCACTTTTGTATCTTTTAGATACATATCGCGTATCTGTGCGCTGTTTGTCGTTCTTTGGTGTTGTTCTTTAACTCAGACAGGCAGACAGACAGACAGACAAGCACATGTGTGAAATTCAATCATTAATTTTAATGTTTTTCTTTTTCATTCTTTCTTTCACTCATTTTCCAAAAACAATTTATGCTTTTCCGCTTCTTGCTGCGATTTTTCCTTTTTGACTTTTGCAGAAAATAAGTTTTTCTCTCACATTTCTTTAAGTTTTTACGCCGCTTATTGCAAAAGAATGTTGCATTTTGTTTTCATAATTTCATGTTCTTTTATTGGGATTTTGTTTGTGTTGCTATTGCTATTGCTGTTGTTGTTGTTGTTTTTGTATTTTTTATCAAGTTGTCGACAAAACTTTCCTATTCGTGCGCTACAATTTCATTTTAATTATGATGAATTCTTTGGATTTCACTCAATCTGTGCTCAATTGTTTGAGCATGTCAGCATCATATGTTGTAGTTGTTTTTTTTTTCCATTTTTCACAAACTATAGAAGAAAAGTCAATTTACATGACACACTTTTGTCGTGTCGTGTGCAGTTCCGAGCAGCGCTTTTGACATGATTCGAAAACACAATTTTCCTTGGAAAAGTCAAAGTCTCTTTATAATTACTGCTTTTGTCAGTTGAGTCATGCAAATGACTGACTATGATTTTCTTTATAGTAAGTACACCTGAATGAATGAAACACATTTTTGTATGACTGATGACACTATCGATGACATGTCAGCGAAAGTGTCATGGGTGGTTTATATACTCGTAAGTGACAAAACAAAATTGTTTTCTACTTTATTTTTGAAACTACTTAATAGATTAATTTTTAGAATAACAGACAAATGTAGACTTATTTTCCCATATATCAACCCCCCACCCCTCAGTCTTAAATCCTTTGAAATCCTTGCCAAAAAATCGCTCAACATACCATTGACATTTCGAGCTACTTAATCTCAATTTAAACTCAGTCATTCATTCGTTCATTCGGTCATTTGGGGCGTAAATCTGCCTTTGATGCGAAATTATTGCCACTACTATTTTTCGCGGCAGCAGCAACACCAGCAACAGCAGCAATCGCAGAGCCATGTCGCTGGCGCATAATTCATGCCAACTGCCAACACTGGCCGCCTTCTTTACACCAAGTTTACAGCGAGTATACACCATAAAGACCAACAACCCCTCCCCACTCCTCTACCTACTGACATATTTACGCCATTTATTGTTAATATTGCTGTGGACTTTTCTTTTCAGATTGTGGCAGTGGCATGGGCAGGGGCAGTGGGGTTTTTTTGTTGGGGGTTGCTTCGGTTGCAGCTGTGTGTAATTTGAGTTGGTCTTTTTTTTCCTTCATAATATTTATTAAAGACATTTTCGCTGTTTCGCCTTGTTTTGGCCGGCCAATGTGGTATTTCGTGGGTATGGACACATTTTCCATTTTCCATTTGCCACTTTTGGCCTATTATTTAACACCGCATTTCGGAGTTTGTATTGCAATTTATTATTTGTGCCGGAGATTTTTCGCCGCGACGTTCGCTGCACGATAAAAGATTGAAAATTATTAACGATTTAATTGCAGGAAGAAATCGCATCGGAGATTTTCTCTTGAATTTCTTCTTTTTTTTGCAGTTGGAGGTTAGATGCCAGATTATTATTAATTAGGATTTATAACTTTTCGAATTGAAAATGTTTTTCGCTTATAAGGTGTTAATTTAATTTGGTTTGTATTTTTGTCTTTTAAAGATTACTTCAAATCTTTTTTGTTGTATTAAATCTTTTTTGGTTTATTAATTTTGCTTTCAAGCTGTTTTCTTTTGCGATTTAGATAATCGTTTAAGTAAAGATAAAGAGAGCAAATATTCGT
The DNA here is from genome assembly GCA_949127995.1 of Suillia variegata. NCBI lineage: Eukaryota > Metazoa > Arthropoda > Insecta > Diptera > Heleomyzidae > Suillia > Suillia variegata. The sequence continues at coordinate 6,661,145 of OX421842.1, forward strand.
GTCTACCGAAAAGGATAAGCAAATATTTAGACACAATTAATTGAACTTTACCTTGCCTAGCCTTCAAGCCAAAGTTTGCCCAAAAATGTCTTCATTAAGTTGTTAGAAACCAACGTTAAAGGAGACAAGCTCTGCAGACTTAAGCTGAAATGGCAAGAACCATTTTTTCTTAAACGATTAAAATGTTAATGAAAAATGTTTCATAGAAGCTATTTTTTTGATATAACCTATTGTATATGTACATATATACATTTTTCGAAACAGACTTTTAGCTGACATGTCATCGAAAGTGTCACCTACGGTTTTTTAACCCATACAAACTACAAATAATACCAAAAGTTTATTAAGCAGATCTAAAAGTTATGATCGAAATAAATCTCGTATTGGCTACATAACAAACAACAACAACAAAAAAACCTCCCTACTACCTCATAAATATTCAAGAATGACACTTAAGCGTTTTTTTGTTGCTGTTTTTTTTCGAGTGATTTGTCAGTGCGGAAACTGGCAGAGTCATTAAATGTGACTTAGCATGCAATTTGTGCGGCAAATGAAGCTACGACATCATTTTTTTTTCATCGCCAGCTGCACAAATACTAAACTTGGTTAGTTATGCGCCTTTTCTTGCTTGCGGTGCCCCCCTCTCCCCCTTTACCGCTCCATCAATGAGTGAATCGCGCACATGTCATTGTTTTAGCGTTGCCGAGCTTCAAATTAACGTCATGTGTAATGTGTGCAATTAGCAATGAGAGTGTTGCCTACCTACTTTTATTTTTATTTTTTTTTTTCGATTCTAAGGCAATCATGAAAAAGTAGTGGAACAAACAAAAAAATAGAAAGTCTGTCGATTGTAGACGCTTTCTAAAGAATTATTGGCGATTATAGTTTTGAGTTTTTAAATAGGTACCACAAGTCACTCGCAAAATCTTATGTTACTTAGGTGACGACTTTATAAAATGGTCTTGGTAGGCTTAATTTATATTCCGACCATTCGAAATGGAAAGAAAGGCGATCCCCCAAGCCGGTAATCTGAAAATACTTCTTCTGGAACTGTGGTAATAATATTTATGATTTTTAACTCAAAATTATGACGATTTTCAAGCCAAAGTTTAAACCTCTTTAAGAAGAATTCTTGAAATGTTCTTTTTCCATTTCGTTTGCTACAATTAAAAAAATAAAAATTTATTAACTGAGTTTTTTAGTGTGCCCTTATACTCGTATAACTCCTGAGGTCCTACTTATATCAGTTAGTGAAAAATGCTTGTCTTCTGACATCTTCATGGCAATATTTCATGTTCCAAGCATGAGACCAAAAGTTTCTCTAAACGTTTATCTGACCAATAATTCTCATAAAAAATAAACCAAAATTTTTTTAATTTAAATAAAAGAACAATCATTTATTAAATTTGTTCTGGCTCATGTTATCGTGGATAAAAGACACTTTTGACCACTACAAGAATGCAATAGAGTTAATTGAATAAATTCTTTGCTAATATAAAATTGACCGAATAGTTTGTAACGTAACAAGATTTATTATCCATTCTGATATACTTTGTGTATAGATACATTTTGTGTATAGATACAAAGTATATCAGATCGGTACATACTCGTAGATACAATTGATAGATACAGTATACAGATACAAATCATATCTTTTCCTTGGTCTAACTCTTACAAGCAAAAATTTTTTTTATTAAACAAGTTTTTTAAATATTTCTCTGATTATGCATTGAAAGGATTCAGTATAATATGAATATGTTCAACATAAATTAACATTTTATCATATTAAAACTACATTTTTTCTTATTAAATTAAATTTTCCTAAATTTGTAATGACCCATATAAGTTATTAACGACTTTTGCAAAAGCACACATTGCGACAACAAAAGCTTTGGCATCCGTTAAAAACTGATTTTCTTTTAACTGCAAAAACTTTGCACCACATCTTTTATATGTACCTCTAAAAGACTTTTCTTCCACTCAATGCGGCTTAAAGCTATGCGCCAAAAATCAAGCTTATACGCCATTGTGTGATAGACCGCACTATCTAACAAAACAACAACAAAAATAACATAATTTATTAAAATAATTTACGACTTGAGTTGGTAATTACGAAGCTCATTAATAATTGCAATGTGTGCTCGAGAAGCGAACGATAAACGCCATATGTGTGTATGTGTGTGCGTGTGTGTGTGTGTGTGTGTCAGCTGCTAAAGAAAATATAAAAAAAAACTATAAAATAATAAAACGTTTGTAGTGCTCCACTTATGCTCAAAGTGCACTTAAAGTGCTTCCCAAGCTTCCTGTCGCCGCCTGCCGATATTCCCAACTTTACGAGAAATTTGTCCAGGCCACCGACTACAGCCGCTGCCGCCGCTACTGCTACTGCTGCTACTGCAACTGTGTGCGGCATAAATTTTTAAACAATCACTAACCTAAATTCAGTTTTTACTCATATTTACGGGCATATTCACAAAAGCCAACAACAACAAATAGTACAACAACATCAGCATCATCGTCAAGCGAAAACTCTTGCAAACCGTAACCTATATACGAAAATAGTAGTAGTAGTAGTAGTAGTTATACCTTAAAATGTATGATAGTAGTATGTTAAAAGTAGTAGAGAAGTAGTAGTAAATAGTAACTGCAAAGACATTTTGAAGACGGCGTCTTTTGGCGGCATATCCCATCCCACCCTATCTTGCTGTGAAATTGGAGCAAACTTGGCAAGGAACGGGCACAAAAGATTTGCGCCCAACAAAAAAATGTATGTATATAAAAATAACCGTTGAGATTCAAAAGTGTAGTATTTCTTTTTCTTGTTTTTTTTCTTCGTGGTATGTGTGCCTGCTGCAGCTTCCAATTTGATGTGTACAGGAGCGGATTAGCCATGAGTGCGCATAGTGCAGTATATTTGAAGTTTAATAAAATTGATGATATTCAAATGAAATTAATTGTTGTTGTAGAAGAGTTTCGTATTTTTAATATATGTTGTTGTTGTTTTAAATTTTGAACGATTTTTATTTTTAAAATTAAAAATTTAATTCTCATTCTTTTCCTCTTTCACATTACACATTTGCAATTTCTTGGCCCTCCCAAATAAACCTTTTCACATTTGCCGCTTGTGTTCCATTTGCGGCCCTGACTGTGTAACCGAAACCCTTCACTTTGCAGCAGCAGCATAGCAGCACAGCAGCTGCACATTGCTACAAATTTTTCATTCTTTTTTTTGCACTTGCAACTGCTGTTACTTCGTGCTCGTTCGTATTTTGGGCGTTAGCAAAATTTGTAGTTTTTTTTCCTTCTTCCGCTGCTGCTGCTCACGCTTATCAAAAGTAAATATTAAAAATCCGTCTTTAGTTCGTTTAGGCCGTTTTATTGCATTTGCAAGTGGTGCAAGACCTTTTTTTTCGACTTTTTCTTGCTAAGCAATTGACGTTTTGGTATGCTCCAAACAACTTTTCGTTTCCTATGAAAATTTCTCTTTTACCAATTTTTGTATTTGTTATTTTTTTTTGTTGGCCAGTTAAAGTGGCTTGATAAAATTTAACTGAGCTTAACTGAGCCTTTGGTTTTGCTACAAGTTTGATTTTCATTTACATATTTTTTTTGTGTGACTTGTGTTGTTCGGCTAATTACGAAACGTTTAAGTTTTCCTTTAAGCATTTCCTTTTGAATTCATAAAAAAATCTATTAAAAAAAATTCAAATTAAATTCAAGTGAAAATTTCTCAATTCAAATAAAATAAATCTCAAAAATTCGCGCGAACTTTTTAAATACAAAAATAACAAAAATAGGAGCAAAAAATCTCACAGAAATTCAGTTGAATTACTTTCTTTTAAATTGAATTTAAAAAGCAACATTGTTTTTGTTTTTGTTGTTGTTTTTTTTTTTTGTTGTACAAAAGCAGCGTAAATTTCAAAGAACTAAAATCGACAGAAAACCCGTGGCGAGCTTGACGGGAATTCACGCTTTCAGCAAGCAAACGAACAGACACACAAACAAAAAACAACAACATTTCTTTGCGCGCAGCGTTGCATTTGAAGTGGAGTTACCTCAATGCGGTGACAGCAGCAGATGTCAGAAAAAAAAAGTTAAGATAAAATAAAAGTATAAATAAAAAAAATATAAAATAAAATAAAATACAAAAATAAACCTTAGAAAAAGATGCTGTACAGCAGGAAGTTTGCTGTTGTTGTTGTTGTTGTTGTTGTTTTTGTACACGGCGCTATCTTCTCGCCGCTTTTAAACTTTGAACCGAACAGGTTAAATACAATTTTTAATGGGGTTACACAAAAAAAAATGAAGCGAAATAGGAAAGAAAAGCAAAAGAAAAGGGAAAACTGTTGGCATAAATGAAAAAGTGCAGCAAATAGATCTGAAAGATAGTAGCATAAAAAGTGCCGCATTACTGCAACGCTGTGGAGTAGAGTGGAGTACAGTGCACCGCGCGTTCATTGCACCTCAAGAAGCCGGGCTCGAGCGACCAAAGCGGGTGTTTCTCTCTGTCTGTCTGTCTGTGTAGTAACTAAGATTAACTGCAAAAGAAGATGCACGCAGCAGCTTAAGTTGGCATTAGGCAGCTAAGCGGAAAAGGTAGCAGTGAAAAGGTAGTATTAGTTTGATTGAAAAAACTTTGTGCTTTTTTTAAAGTTTATGTGAAAATTAATTTGATTTTTAAGTTGCTGATAAGAGCGACGTAGTTATCGATGGATGAATTGGCAACAATCTATGAAATTCCTTTTTTTCACAGTAATTGTTTTCTATTAAAAAAAAAAAGCGCATTTGACTTTATTTAATGCATTTATACAAATTATAACCGAATTTTGAAAAGTGCACTTTTACATTATTTTACTTAGTTAGAATCAGAGTATAAAGCCGGCTCAGCCTAGCCGCGCTGCCGAAAAATTCCATTAACCGCGGCGTTGTCGAAAGTTTTTACTAATTCTGGATAAAAAATTCAATAAAAGTCAGCTACGCTTTAAATTTTAAACAACTTTGCAGCTCTTTTAATTTAAAGAACTTTATTGATTTTTAGACGCCGCCGACGAAAAATTAAAACTTTCAACTTCAGCCGACAATTTTGGTCAGTTAGCCGCCGCAAAAATATTTTCAATCGACTTTCTTTTCTGGTTAGAATATCTATCCGTAAATTTAAATTTTAATATGTCTCTAAAAACATTTACTGTATTTTTTTTTCATAAAACTTCTGCAAAATATTCACGTGAAGTAAGAAAAAATTGTTCATTAAACACGTGAACCTTTTGTTAAACAAAAAGTATTACAATATATTACTAAGGCAAGTCTACGTATTTCGCATGGCAAAAGTGTGTGTGCAGCGAAATTGTGAACGGCTCGTAATAAACTTAAAAAACTAAACTAACGGTTAATGGAAACTGCCAAAATAATTTATCAATTTACAACAAACAAACCAACAAACAACCAAATATACATTTATTTGTTTAATTTGGCCACTTACTGCTTTTATGGCAACCATTTTAATGACTACTATTTTTTAATTGCTACTACTTTTTTATTGCTACTATTTTTCACTGCTACTACTTTTTTATTGCTACTATTTCTTACTGCTACTACTTTTTATTGCTACTCCTTTTTTCGACACACACTTTCAACTTAAAACTACATTTTTACATAATACGCCTGATTGCACGCCTGCCTACCTGCCTGACCGCCCGCCCGCCCGCCTGTCTTACTGACTCACTGATCCATTGGCACAGTACGCTCCAATCAACCAACGCCGCGGAGTCAATTGTGTGTCCTCATCATCTTTGATCCCGAGTGATCGCATATAGGAAATGTCTAGCGAGGCGGCTATTATGCAAAACTTCAGTTTTTTTACTCCTCGCACACTTTACTGCCAAAAGTTATGAAGTTGCTTACATCTTTCTTGCTTTTTCTTTTATTATTTCTTCTCTTCTTTTATGTTTAGTTTTTTCTTTAAAATTGTTAAAACTCAGATAAAAAAAGAAATTCCATTTTTTGTACAGCAAAAACAAACCACCTGAGGAGATTGTTACTGCAGAGAAATTATTTTTGGCACAGCATTGATGATTGAATGATCACTGCGAGTCCGCTTTGCGACGGGCATTTCTCAGCATATGTGTACACTAAAAAAACAACAACATTAAGTAGCGAAATTATATAAAATTTATTGTCATGAAATTTAAAATCACAAATTTAAAAAAAATTAAATTTTTAAATTTTAATTTTACATTAAACTCATGTAAAAGCAACTTTAAGTCATATCAAATTTACATTGAAACATTTAAAATTTTTTAATTAAAAAAGATATCACAAATTATCTTTGAAAATATTTGAATGTATACTGAAATGTTTTTAAATAGTACGCACACCGTTAAGGAGCGCTCCATTTGTAAAATGTTACTTTAGGAGGCTCCTTCTTGAAAGAGTGATCCGTGCGACCATACTAACACGTTTGTATAACTTATTCCAAGCGTATATTTTAAACGAGTACGCTGAGTACGAACGCTTTACTTAAAAAAACCAATATTCCGGAGTGCACCATTTCAAAAAAAAAATCATAAGCAGTCTGTATTTTTATGCGTATTTTAAACGTATATTTTAAAGAATTTCAATGTAACGGCATACTTTAGGGCGTTGCCTGTTAGCCATAAAAAATAAATTGATTAATGTACAATTGATATTCTTAATATCAACTATTTCATAAAATTAGATAACACCGAAATATATTTGAAATTTCTTTTAAATCAGTTCATCAATTAAAGTGTTTCTTTGAGTGTATATAAAATCGAATGTACGTCTGTATGTCTGGCGCTCGGTGTGCATTTGAGCGCCCACCCACTTTCCGCCAGGGTTGATTTAGCTGCTGTTAGTTAGGTTAAAAATGATTGATTGCCACCAGCCAAAATCAAAATTATTTAAGTGAAAAATATGGATTTGAACAACAATAATACGTTCGCTGTTGGTGTTTATATGTATGTATATGTACATATATACAATATATACATCTTTTTTTAATTTTCGGCATTTTGCAGTCAATTGGAAAATTGCAACTGGCAGATGAAAACTAAACTTTATAATAAATGTATTAGCGCGAAAAAAATCGCAATACATTTGCAATTTTCAAATTAATGGTTTCGAGATATTTATGGGTTTTGCGAGTGTGTGTGTGTGTGTGTTTTACGCAAGCGTTTTCGAGCTTTTTAATTGAACGCGCCAATTATTTAAACTGGCTTTCGGCCTATTTTTTTTTTCATATGTAGCTACACGAAGAAAAAAATATATTTGTATCAAATAAAAATACTTTTGTGTTTACTTTATTTGCACCAAAAATATTTTATTTATGTCAAACAAGAGTATATTTGAGATAAGTAAATGTTGTTTTTAGCAATTAATAAATGCATTGCACTCAAACATTTTAGTATTTGGGTGTAATATATTTTTTACTTGTTCAAAATAAACATTTAGTTATGACTTATATGTATACTTGTCTCAAATATATTTTTGTTTGACATAAAAAAAATATTTTTGGTACAAATAAAGTAATGTATTAGAGCTAAATAAAATTGTATTTGCTGCAATTTTATTTGAGACAAAACAATTTTTTCTCTTCGTTATATGTATTTAAAAAAAAAAACGTTTTTTGTGAACTTTAATAAACCGTTTTTCTCTTCTTCTTCTTTTTAGCTCTTTGATCATGCACGTAGTACTTTTTTAATCACATCCGCATCAAAAGGTGAGTTAAACGGAATATTGTATTTCAATTTTATAACCCTTAAGATAAGCAGACGATTTTTTTATAACCTGTTAACATTTTTAAGAAAAAGCTTTGACTGAGTATTTTAACATCAAACGAAAATGTTAGTGTACAAAAGTATACTTGTCCAATGTCGATACAAATCATTTACGCCTTAAATCTAGACTTAAGCCGAATCTAACTTTTTGGCGAAACCGAATATTCGCCTAATATTTTGTCAATTAACTTTATTTTTTAATAAAACCGAAACCACAAAACCGAATCAAATATTCGGTCGGTCACAAACCATTTTAAGCATTTTGAAATGAAGCAGTTCAAACGATTCTCACGAATTTCTGCACCATTCAAATCTTGTTTTTGGAATTTCACAAGCACCCACTACAGATATTTATATCTACCATTTAAAATTATAAAAAAAAGCATCACAAAAGCAACACAAACAAATTTGACAACGTTCGTTAATTTGAATTTATTTGAGCGTCAGTGCCCAAAATAAACGTGTGAAATACCTTTAAAAATCATCACTGCAAAAAAAATCACACGTCCAAGGATTTTTTTGCACTTCGACTGAAACGAATGAATGGTTTAAATTAAAAAAAAAAAATACTCAACCGCTGAAGTTTTTTTATATTTATTTCCTCAAGTAACAACAACAACGATGAGTCTGCTGTCATCACAAAACCAAGCAAATCAAGTTAACTTAACTTAGCTCGCAGGTAGCAAACAGACTAAAAACCGGTCACTAATTTATTAGCAAACGGATTTCTGTTTAATTTTTTAATTATTCTCTTATTTAAGCTGCATTCGCGCATTTTATAGATACATTGTATAATTTTTTTTATATTTTTTAGTCATCACGAGTTGGTGAGAAAATAAAAACAACAACATCACACAAACGTTTTAAGTTTTTGAAACTCAAATTTAAAATTAAAATTAAGCTGTATTCAAAAAGCTTCTTATAATGACAAAATCACATAAAACCATAAACAGTAATTTAAAAAATATTTTAAACTTTATTGGTTACAGTATTCACCGCTAACGTACTTCTCCCCTCTTAAGTGCACATGCCGTTAAAGTACCCAATTGTTGAGGATTTTTTCTTTTTCCATATTTTACATATAAATTTCATTTCTTTAGAACTTTCCCAGTTAAGTGCCGTACCCGTTTAGGTTCCTCACTCGCTTAAATCTCTCACCCGTTTTTCCCTTTTAAGTGCACATTTGAAATCGTATAATTTTAATATGGCAACCTTAGTAAAAAAGCAAAAAAATTTACTTTTACATACCCAAGAATTCATAATTGACATCACTAACGTCAATCGCAGTTAAGCGGGTTTATATGACAGTACTAAGGTACTTAAGCGGGTTTAAATAACTGCCTTAACCTAATTGGATACAGTTTTATAAGCGCCTAACCCGCTTAAGTACCCACAAATCCGTGTATTTCCATTTCATCATATGATATTTATTAATATGACTTTGAAACTAAAACTGTTAATATTAAATGGCATTATGGTTAGTATTAAGTAATTATTTATGAGTATGAAGAACTTCATTAAGTAATGCTAATGAAATTTTTCCACTGCAACTCCAAATATGTCTTAAAATTTCGTTAAACCAAAAATTGTTTTCAATTGTCTCGAATTTCATTTGCCTCATTGTTTTCATGTTTATTTTTATAATTGTAACGAGTGCATCTGCAAATACTCGTTCATTCTACCCGAACATTTTTGTATAGAATTACTAACGCTTTTTATCTTATGTATATACAAAAACAAAGCCACAAAAACGTTTTCGGATTTTTATTTAAAAGCTCTTGCATCCGATGATATCATACGAAGAAATCGAGTTGTAATTAATTTTTGGCCTCAATTTCAATATTTGCGCCAGTCAAACACAAATCTGCACCAATTACCAATATTAAACTAAAAATAACAACCACAACAACTACAACAACAATTGCAAAAACAATAGCAAAAACAATAATATACACTGGCCATAATAGTGGCTTGTAAATAACAAACCAAGTATCCACAGGATATAACTACATATGAACAACAACAGCGCGCATATCATCAAACTCCTACTCTTACTCCTCCGCCTCCACGTCCACCTCCTCCCCTGCATGATATCAAATCCAAGGCATAAGTATTCAAGCCCTTAACTGAGTGCAGCAGCAGTCGAAGTCGTCGGAGCTTATTAAAAAACATCGAGCAAATACAACCAGAAATAGAAATAGAAATTCTACAGAAATTGTTGTAAACTCTGACCACATACCAATGGACATGAGTTGCTCCGTGGGTAAGTGTCATAAGTGAACATTTTCGAAAGGTAATGTTAGAAAATGAAAGCATAACTTGAAGGAAAGAAGAAATTAAAAAACAATAACAAAGTGGAAAATTTCACAAATCAAGAATTAGGTGTTCTTTTTCCAGTTTATCTTTTTTCAAAGCAAGAATTTTTCGAAGTTCGAATTGTCATTGAATTCATTCATTTTCGAATTACAAACATTTAATTTTCGAATATTCGTTAAACTAATTTACGAATTTCGAATATTTTTAAACAAAAATTTAGAAAATTTTTTTAAAAAAATATTTGAAAGGATAGTTTGATCAAAATATGGATTTTCGAATTCGACTAACATGATAATGTACTGATGTTCGAAGTTCTAGTTAAGACCGAGCGTTCTTTTTTCGAAGATTTCTCCTGTTAAGTCCTAACTATCAGAAGATTTCTTAAATTTCGTTTTTTTCGTCTAGCAAGTATCGAAACTGGAACATTCCGCGTCGAAGGCCAGTGCACTAAGCAAATCGTTTTGCCTCCAGATTTGAAGTTTCTAACCATGTTCGAAACTCAAATTTTCGAACTATATCTCAAGGATAGACAAATTAAATTTGTTTTTTAGAACCTTTACTATGGTTAGTACCCTTTCGCACTGAGCTGCTCATATAAAAAGTAACAATAACAGCTCAAAACATACGCACACATGGACTCATGTGATTCCGCAAAAGTTTCGATACGATATTCCACATGCGGTTTTCATTGGATTACTTTGCATTGGGTTGTTGTTGTTGTTGTTTGTTGCTTTTTTTTGTAGTTGTTGTTGTTGTTGTACACATTGCATAGGAATCAATGGCGACTCTACTCACAAACACCCAAACCAATCGAATCGAATCGAACAGTTTGAACCGGAGCTGACTGCCCTGCGGACTTTCGATGATGATGCCACTTGATTGAAAACGAACGTGACCAGAAAAATATTACTATTATTATTACTATTGTTGTTGTTGTTGTTCTTGTTGTTATTGTAATTTTGCTGTCGTTGTTAAAAATAATAATTTGCTTTGTTATTTGTTTGTATACGTTGTTGTTTGTTGTTTTTGTTGTTGTACTCGCCCGGCTCACATACTAAAGTGTTCTACAATAGTATTAAATAGAAAAGAAAAAAGCAAAAAGAAAAAGTTGAAAATAAAATAGAAAATAAAAACCTTATTTAGCATAAATAAATTTGCTGCTTTTGTGTACTTTCACACTTGCGTATTATTCCGATGAAGAACCTCAAATCGCAGCCAGTCGCCGCAAGAATATTTTATGGCTAGAACCCGGAGCGGCATGTGGACAAAGTCACAGTTTTTTTTTATTTTTATAATAATCATAAGAAGGCATATTCCATGCGGTGCGGTGCGATGCGATGAGGTTTGTTATTTTATGTTTACTCGTACATGTCGCTACGTGTTGATTGTCTTTTGGGGCGTGGCAACATGTGTTTCTGGCGTAAATATTATTATTATACGAAAGTACGTTTATTTTGCGGAGCATGGCTTGCGAAAGTAAACTCATGTTTTGGCAGACGAGTACAGCTGAGTTGACTTTTGGCTTTGGCGCTGCAGTGAGCTCATCACTTTGTGGAAGAGAGTGTTTCTTTCTTTGAGTGTTGAAAATTACTTAGTTTTTTTTCCTAGTTATGTATATTTTGTTATTTGGTTATGCATTTCTAACAAATTGTTTACATTAGAAAATTTTTACATAAATAAACCATTAAAATATGTGTAAATTGTAAATATAAATATTAGTATTTGGTGCAAATTTACACATTTCGTTTGCAAATTTACGATTTACACTTTGATAAAGTGTAACAATTTTAATTAAATGTTAATTTACATATTTTTAATATTATGTTATACACTTAAGTTGAAGTAAGTTGGTGCAAATTTACACATTTCGTTGGAAAATTCGGTATTTACACTTTGATAACACATAATTATTAATTAAATGATAATTTACATATTTTCAATATTATGTTATACACTTAAGTTGAAGTAAGTTGGTGCAAATTTACACATTTCGTTGGAAAATTTACGATTTACACTTTGATAAAACATAATTTTTGATTAAATAGTAATTTACATATTTCAAATATTATATACTACATTTAAGTTCAAGTGTAAAATTACACAATTTCATGAGTAACCAAACAAATTATTTGGCAATAAATGTAATCTTTTTCATTCATATAAATTCATATTCTCGAAAGTGTTAACTTACAAAATTACATTTACATTACAGCAGAATCTCATTATTTAACTTTTAATGCAAACTTACAGCTTTATGCCACATTTATTTACCTGCATATAAATTCGTCAATGTGTAAACTTCAATTTAAGACATGAAATTACGCGTAAAGTTTATTTTTATATTTTGAACTGCTTACATATGTAAAAAAGTTAAATTTTGTTGTAAAGTTACACAGAAATTTTTACTCAAATTTTGATATATTACACTATTTCTGAAGTAAATTCACACACTTAAATGTCAATCTTCATTTTTTATTCTGTATTTCCAAATTGCTTTCCACTCAACAATTTTAAAATTGATAAACTAAATGAAGTAAATTTACACAAATATTTTAATGTGAACATTAATTAAAAAAGATTGCCTGCAATTAAAATAAAAATCCTAGAAAATTATGTTGGTATGTAAATTTATGCAAAAATGTATAAATAGCTAAATGTAAATTTACAATATAAGTGAATAAATTTCTGCTTGTATTTCAATTAAAATGCATCGCATTCAAAAGCGTCTTCCTCTGCACACAAAGCACACAAAGCACACACACACATTCACATATTTTATTTCGAATGAATTTGCTGTTTTTGTTGTTGTTGTTGTTTTTTTGTATTTTTTTTGTGCACATTTCCAAGTATCATCATTTATTCGAATTACTACGAAACACCTGAACTGACAGCACACCGTATGCCGTGTATCTTATAGATACACATACTCGTATGCACACACACACACACATGTACGATATAGCATAGATACGACAATAAAATGCAAGACTGCAAGTCTGGCACAATGCACAAAGCATGTTGCATCTACCAGATACTCTATTATAAATATTTGAAAATTGAAAATTATTTTGTGAAATTCGCAAGACGACGACGGACGACAAACGACAGACGCTGGACGATGGTCAAATGGTGGAGTTGATCGACCCAAAACCGACTTTTGGCCTACATAATTAATTATTTTGAAGTTTACGCAAGCGTAACCAGTTGACTTATTCGCACACATCAATTATTTAGAGTTTAATTTTGGGTCAATTTTTGACTACAAGTGGAAAAATCTGATGCGCTTTCCCATGAGGAAAATAAACCAAAGTATATACATACATATACATATGCATAAGTGCATTTGTATGTATTTTAAAGAGGCATGCATAGTCGATGCATTGCTACTTTGCTTTTTCTGAATTTCTGAATTTTTCTAAAATTCTAAAGTGGATTCTTGGTTTTTTTCTCTCTCTGCTTAAGTCCTGAAGGAGTAGGATTGCATTTATGTTGTTGTTGTTGATTTTTGTGTTGCCAATATTGACAACGATTTCCGGCTTTGAACAGAAACCTCTTTTTTACCATATTTTCGCTTTTATGGCACACAACTCTGAATTCATAAAAGCGGTTTTTTTTTGTTTTTGCTTTTTTGAGCTGGAATATCATTTTTTTGTTTTCTGTTTAGAATTTTATTTTTCTTCGTTTTCGTTTTTGTTAAAATTTTTTTTATTTCTGTCAGTTTTGACAGTTAAGCTGCTGTTGCAAAATTTTGGTTTTTAGCGCTGTCAGCTTGCGGCCAGAGTCGGCCAGTGTGGCCGGTTTAGTATTAACTTTTAGATTTTGTTAGCTTGACATTTTTATTTTTTTGTTTTGTTTCTTTTCAGCATTTTTTGTTTTATGCTGAAATGCAAATTTATGATTTGTATTTGTTTTGAGAATTTTCGAAAAATACTAAAAATTGCGAAATAAATTGTTGCTGTGTAATATTTGCAACAAATAAACGAATTCGCCACTTCGATATTAAAAAATTTAACTTATTTAACAACCAATAAACAATTTCATAACAAATATTTTCAAATATTTTCTTCATCATGTACTCGTATCATCTATTACGTTTATTTATATATGTTGATATCCGCATGTACTTGCATCCTTCAGTGAAGCATCCTTTTGTCAATCATTCTTCAGGGAAATAATAAGTGATCCTTTATAGTAGGCCTAGAATCTAGTCCGATGAGCAAATTATGTGATGAAGAAACTCAATCGCCATTGCACATTTCAGGTAACTGTGGGGCACTGATGCACATGAGACAGAATCATCCAGGATCTTATATTTATATAGTACCAATAAATGAACTGATAAAGTTAGAACCAGCCAACATCCTATAATATCTAAAAGCAACTGAACTGAATGAGGTTTTGTAAAGTTCTTCTACATTAGCTACATTAAAAAAAGTTGATAAACCTAACATTAAAATTATCAAAGCAAACTTATTACAAATATTTTACATAAAAGAATAGAATTCAGCTTAAGTGATCATTCAGCTTAATCCAATGATAACATTATTTACTAATTCGCATTCTCGCATTCTCTTGTATGCAACTTATCCGATATTTGCCTAACTTTGTAATGCAAAGCTTCTGTAATAAATTATACAAAGTACTTCCCTAAAATAAAATACTTACATCTCACATTACACTGCCTCGTTCGCCATACTCAATCACTTCTTCAGTTGGCGCACTCGCTCATTCAATAACTTACTTGAACGCCACTTGAAACCCTGTCATGCTGAGCACTTTCCGAGCACTTTCTGCAGCGCCCCATATAAATCTCCATAACAATAGCGGGAGGGGGTTGGGGGGCGGGGCACTCTTTCAATTATAAATTGCAAATAGTTTACCTACACAAAATCATAATTTATTATAAAGTAATTAAAGTTCATAACTCCAAAACGTGACAGCGAATCTACAAGCAGTTCTCTTCTACTCCTACTCCTGCTCTTGCTTCCCCGCGTCGCTACCACCCCGGACAACAACTCGTTGCAGCCTCACTATTGCCTTAGACTCTCACTCCTTGGCAATATGACACGTAGTTAACCTAGCAAAATTATGTGCGCACTTCCGTTTCCTTGTACGGCGCTTCCACTTCCATTTCCTCTTGCTCTGCCCCATTCACCGCCCCTCCGTTCCTCTCGCTTTCACTGCTCGTTGAGTGATGCAACAACTGCGGCTTACGTTCGTGCCTTGCAATGGCGGCGTTGCCAGATTTCAACACTGCAGGATCCATGCAACAAAAACAAAAACAACAGCAGCAAAAACAAATACAAATACAACAAGACAGTGCATGTTTGACTCTTCTCGCCGCTCTCGGGCGGCACTAAATTGCATTTGTGTTGTCAGTAAATTTCCGCAAGATGGCGCCATTGCCATTGCAAAATGGTGGCACTGTATAGAAGCGCGCGCGCAAAAAAAGCAACAAATTAAATGAATGCAACGAAATGAAATTGGTGTCGCCATTTTGTTTTTTGTTTCTTTTTGTTATTATTAGATATTTTTCTTTTCATACAGCAAAGCAGAATTTTTAAAGCTCTAGCTTATTATGTAGTCTTTTTTTTAGACGGAAGCGATGGTTGCCGCTCGGCAGCCGGAAAAATGATGCTAGGTGGCTGTGGGACTTTTGTGCATTTTAAAATTTTTTCTCTGATGTTTTCTTTTTCGCCATTCTGCTAGACAAAGTGTGACAAAGCTGTACTTTATTAATTAAAGCAGCTTTTGTGCAGCTGCTCTTGCAGTTCTAAGTCTTGTTTTTTTTTTTTGATGGTTAATTAAAAGAACTTAAACTCTCAGTTTTGATATGTTTAATTGAAATGAATATTTAAGAAGAACTTAAACTTGACAACAGAATATTAAGTTTATATCCCAATTACTAACCTTAAGATCTTGTTCCGAAAAATTTAATTAAAATTCAAATTATCTTGCGATCTACCTTTAAATTATGTGATTCAAATGCAAAAAAAAACTCTTCATTTTAAGGTGCAAACATTTTAGTATTTATATACTAAATACCCAAGATTTTATAGGGATAGTATATAAAGATCGAAAACAAATGGTTAATTTTTTCGAAGGTCTCACAAAACTAACTTGTGAAATATTTAACAAAATAGGATCCCGATGATCTTACAAAGCTAACCGTAGTTTTAACTATAGTTACCGTATTATTTAATAGTTTACAAGTTAGCCTTCTTTGCTGGGTAAATATCAAACAATGGTCTCACAAAACTAGTCCTTGAAATGTTTAACAAAACAGGAAGAAAGTGGCTAGTTTATCCCTAACAATTTTACAAGACTAACCGAATTTTAAACCGATTTTATCGTACGAAATAACAAACAGTTTACTAATGATTTACCAGTTAGCATTTCTCACTGGGTACGATGGTCTCACAAATTTTTAACAAACTTGAAACAAATGCTAAGTTTAGCACCGATGATCTTACAAAACTTACCGAATTTTGAACATATTTTATATTATAAAATAACAGGGAGTTACCGGATTATTTACCAGTTTGCGTTTTTTGATGGGTGTATGAAAAACATTGATCTCACAATATTAAACGATAACATTTTTAACACAACAGGATACAACAGGTTAGTTTATTTTCGATGATATTACAGAACGAAAGTATTTAAACTTACAAAATAACAGGTAGTTTCCGGATTATTTACCAGTTAGTATATTTATATGAAAAAAAAAACGTTGGTCTAACAAAACTAACCGATACAATTTTTAGCAAAACAGGATACTAACGATTAGTTTATTGCCGAAACAGAACTAATCCTTTTCTTAGCTAACTAAATAACAGGGTAGTTACCTAAGTATTTATCAGTTAGCTTCACTTTGCTCGGTACATAACAAAACGCTTTGAATTTGCAATTTCAAAAATAATTCATAGAGTGTCGTAACCTAATAAAATTATATTTTTTGCACGCTCATGTTTATTTTTGTAAGCTTACTTAAAACCAAAATTAAACTCATTTAAAAATAAGCCAAATGCATCACTCGTTCTGAAACACGTAACGCCAGAAAATAAAATCACGTACAGACTCAGCGAACAGTGACTTAACACACACACTTGGTTACTAACTACACAACATATAGTATAATAAAAACAACAACAAAAGCAACAAAAAAATCACCAAGAAACAGCAACGCTTCCATTGAACTTCAACACGAAAAACGACTTATTTACTTATTTTCCAGCTTATAACTTGGCCGACAGCCACACCCACTCACGTTAGTTTATTTGGTTTTTTTTTTATTCTCAAACGAAAATACAATTTTCGCGTGCTGCCGCGCTTCACACGCCGCACTACCATCGCACAAGGTAGCTTCGGCTAATATGGCAACACCGGCAGGCATTCAGTCTGGCAGGGAGGCACACAACTGCCAAGTAACGAAATAAGTTCGCTTCAAATTTGGGCGAAAAAAGTCAACAAACGTGTCAATTTGTCATCACAACTTAATTGTGAACGCGTTGCGGTTGCCGCCGTCGCCGCCGTCGTAGTCGGCGCTGCCGTCGTCATTGTCTCTCTTTTGTATTTCGCGACGGGACGCTGTAACAGTTCGAGCTTTAAGTTTTGACACCTTTTGTTGTTGTTGTTGTTTTTCTTTAGGTAGCACCTTAGCGTTGCATTTTCTCTAGCATTAGAAACAAGTTATTTCGGGCGGTTGCATATGCGCCCCAGCTGCATGAGTTTTGTCTTACCAGTCTTACCGACTGGCAGCTAAGTTTATATTGGTGGCAAAAGTTTTCGTTTTTGTTGTTGTTTGTGTTTTTGTATTTTTCATTGCATTAACAAAATTTGTGACAAGTGAAAGTGTTGCAAGTTTTGACACATTTTTAAGTGCAGTCAGTGACGCTTTTTGGATTTTTTATTTTTTTAAATTTAATTTTATTTTACGATGTTGCCGGAAAAGTTGTTAAGTTAACTTACGTCACAAAATTTAGGAAACAATTGCTGATAATAGTAGTATTAGTTACTTTATTGGGTTTGGCATTGAAGACGAATTTCTTTACTTCTGCAATTTACTCATTTTAGATCTGTAAAGTGGACTACAAAATATTTGATCTGTAATTTTTTAGGACCTTAAAGTTTTATAATATTAAAGTTTTTTTCTCAAACTTTCGTTTTATAATTTCTTGTTCTTTTGAAAATTTGTATTTCATAAGTCTGCGATGACTGAAAAATTTAGTATTTAGGCAATTCCTAGAACTTATCTCTCTATTGAAAACTTTTTCGCTGTGAGGTTCTAAAAGGCGTTCAAATGAGGTTCAGTTAAAGTGGTCCAAAATACATCCGAAATGGATATTTAAATACTTGGATGTTTAAATACTTCAAGAATATTTGGGCTCCTAAAGATGGGTTGCCCTCCCAGCAAGCTGTTGGATGATCTTCTAAAAGTAACAGCAGCATCTTACTTCTATTTAATTATGTAATATCAAATTTGTGGTTTCTTGAGGAAAAACATTCAAATGAAGAAAATTAAATCAACTCTAACATTAAATTCCTTTAATTTCTATATGAAATTGTTGAAATTAATATCAAAATAATAAAATTTCATGTTTATATTGGTCCACTATAATGAAAAGATAAATGATTCAGAGTATAAAAATCATTTATCTATTCATTAAAACCTTCTTTAGATACAATTCTCTTTTCTCCAATGTAATTGTGAAGTTTCTCTGATATCCTTTTCATTTATTAAATTCCTTTCCTATTGTATTCACAAGTTTTTTAAAAAGCCTTACGTAGTACCTGCACGTAAAATAATAAAGCTCAAATGCCGGATATCCGTTGAGGCGTCACGCAGATAAAATGCTTCGCCGTTAAACGCCACTATCCAAGCGAACAAACCCCAAAAAAAAAATACCCCAAATGTTATTTACCGTTAAATTAATGCGCCCCTTAACGAATTACGCACACGATAAATTGGAATAGGTTTGTTTAGAGCGTAATTTTCTAGAGGTTCGGTTCGGTTTTTTTTTTTTTTTTTGTGGAGCAAAACAAGGTTGTTTACTTTGCCAAGAGAAGCGCTGACTGGCAGACGAACGTTACGAAAGGACACCAAACAATAGACACAACCTGCTAAACAAATAAACAAAAAAACAAGCACACAAACAAACCTGTTATATAACTGTCAAACACTGACAGCAGCTGTCAAGTGTGAGAGCAAACCAAAACAAATGCGTGACAGTCGAAGAATTATAAAGAAAACCTTTAGCAGTAGAGAAAGAGAGAGTATATCTAGTCTTGCACGGCAAGTATTAAGACTGTTGAGTAAGATACTCTTCGTACAGGGTTGTATTTAATTTTTGACAGTTATAAATCGGTGCGACATAAATTTAGCACCCTTCGGTGCGGGGCAACATCAACGACAATTGTGATTTGTTGCTGGCAATTTGATTAGTTGGAGAGAGCAGCTTAAATGGCCAACAATTTAAATCAGTATTTAAATGTACACCCGAAATAATGAGCAATTATTACAATTTTATTCAATTGAAGAAAAATTATTGAAAGTTAAAATTTACACTTAAAAATTATACACCTTAAATTAGGTAACATAAGTATGTAAATTTAAAAATTATTTGTTGAAATTTTCTTAGGTAAAATGAACATTTCTAATTTAACTAATATCTGTGTACAAAATTATGTATATTAATACTTAATGGAGTACTTAGGTAAATTTACACATACCAATAATTGGGTTTGTTGAACTTTACACGGTATTGGTGTACATTTATTGTTTGGAAGCATTATTTCACACAACGAATATTAGTTATAGAGCACATTTTTACACAAACGTAGAAAGCATGTAAATTTGAATTTTTTATGTGTTGAAATTTACACATATTTTAAGTTAGTTGTTAATTTTTTTTTAAGTGTAAACTGTTCACTCCTCGGAAATGCACAACTTATAATTGAGATAAATGACAGAAGGTCACACGCTTTGACAGTTGCTTGTTTCAGCGTCACATAAGCGGGTCGTAAGGTCAATTTGACTTTGTTTATTTTTGTTGTTTCTGTATTTTTATTTCTCGTTCAGTAGTCAAATCAAGCGTGAAAAGAGTTAAATTCTATTAGAGCAACATAAAGCATATTTATTTATAAATAACACTTAATTTAAATAAAATTGCATGGGAAGCGAACCAATGAATTCGTTTGAGAGCTAAGCAAAGCGAAGCGGCGGTAGCGGCGCATATACCGAATTGACTGCAGCCTGTCAAACTGACAGTAAAGTGGTAAATTGTGCGTCATTTGATTGCGCCGTTTCGAAGAAGTAAACGAACAAACAAACAAAAAAAGTTCAAATTTAAATAACAATAGAACAACATGATTTACCTTGTTTATTCGCTGATTACGTCGTTTATGTAAATGTTTATCCAACAACCGACAAAACAACAACTACAACAACAACAACTATGACAACGATTTGCAATTTTTCAATTGTTATTTTCTGTTGCTTTTGTATTTGTTAATCTGTTTTTTGTTTCGTATACTCGGGGTAATTGATTTGATTGAATTTTTGTCGCTTTTTTTTGTTAAAGCTAAAAAAATCGACCCGCTGAATATTTGCCATTGTTGATTTTTTACATTTTTTCATATCAACTTATCCACTCAGAAATGTTAAATATAGTAAAGTGCAATTTATGCCAAATTAATGCATTCATTTCAATTTGGCTTTCAATTTGCGTTCGCATTTTTATTGTGGCTGTCATGTTGTTGTTGTTGTTGCTGTTTCTATTGTTGTTGTTGCTGTTGTTGTTTTTGTTCTTTCTGTGCGCACATAATTAATTAACTTTTTAATTGTAATTTACATATTTAGGTTGACATAACAAAAATCTGCGCTCCGATAAATTGTTCAGCGACAAGTGAGTGTGCGATGCCGCTCGTCCGTTTGGGTTGTCTGCATGTCGCATGCAGCATGCAGCAAGTTGCAGCGTTTACTCGTATGAACCTATTTGTTGTTTGTTGAATAATTTGTTTGGCACATTTCTGATAATTGAAATTTTTGGCATTATTCAGTTACGAGTATTAATAAAATATTTGTGCTATTTTCAATTGACTGCATTACAGTTAATTTTAACTTTGAGTTGGTTGGTGGAAATATAAACTTGATTGTGGGTTTGAGTATGAAATTTACGCTGTCATTTACATTTTTACATTTTTGATAATGTATACAAGTTTCCATTTGAAATGTTAAAAAAGTAATAAGATACTTTCAGTAAAAATTTCAGACAAATTTTGAATCTGCTAAAAAGAAAATTTTGTGCAAATGTCAACAATATTGTTTAAATATGCTATACATTTTTTGTAATGTATAATGTATATTATATAAAAGATATATTAAATGTATAAATATGTATTGATAAAATGCGTAAATTAACGTTCATTGCATGTTTTAATATATAATATCAGATATAACATAATCTACTTAAAGGAAAATGTTGAGCACAGTTCAACAATTTTGAAAGTTTAAATACACATGTATCAAATCTGTAAAGTAACAGTTATTAAATGTGTAAATATAGATTTTTGTTTTGTATGTATATTCTAGAAACACACATAAATGATGTAAAACATTTTAGATATTAAATAATTTTCGTACCTTTATGTAAATTTGCACATAATAGTGTAAATCAAATGTTTAAAAAATTTGTTTGTAATATATGTAAACATACTTTATGCATTTTCGAGTACAATCTTTACATATTTTAAATGTCCAAAATAAACAAACAAATTTCTTGCAAATGCAACAACAACAACTTTATTTTCTTATTCCTTATATTTTTTACTTATGTTACTATGTCACGGTCAGAATTTTTTACGGTCTACCCTCAAAAAACAAGATACATAAATTTAAAAGCATTAAAATTCTACACGATTATCAACAACCTTGACTAGAACATTAAAAAATTGTGATAGAAAAACTCAAAGACTCCAGCTTATCAGCATAGCCAAAAGAAAGCCACTAAGAACGTGCCACCAAACCACTACCACACCACAGTGAAAACAAAAACAAAAAACTTTACTGATAAGACAGTCATGCCATTTAAAAAAAAAATGGCTTAAACCAACTTAACTCGAGGGCAGCTGACAAAAGTATTTAAAAGTTGTGGTCAGTAATTTATATACAAGTGTACGAGTATGTATGTATAGAAAATATGTTCGTAATAAGTAACGAAAGGGAAATTTCGATAACATATCAGCTCCTTATCAGCAAAAAGGCATTTGCCTTTATAGAAAAGGAATCTCAAAGGCAAACTACGATATGAAAAATAAACTTTTAATTAATGGCCGCACTTGGTCAATAAACTTTAAACGCCGCACATACCTACGAGTATAGAAGGAAAAAGTTATTTCTGTTCCAGGCACTTGGCTGATAAAATGTAATTATAATCACAACAACAACAAAAATGATCGTAAATTTCGCGGAATTAACTTTATTTTTCATTTAGGAAAAAAAAAAAGCATATTTATGCTTTAATAAAGTCGCAATTTTGCATATCTGCAAAGTACATCACAAATGTGAATTACACTATTCAAAATTCAATTGAAAGTTGGTTAAAAAAAAGAATGTATATTTACACCTCAAGTTACGCAAGTTTTTTTTCGTATACACCTTAAGTTTGTGTGTAAATATTCAAAACTTAAATATATACAATATTTAAAGTTAACAAAGTAATGCAACTTATTTCATATCTGTAGTTGCTGGTTTGTTTAAATTTACACTTGTGTAAAACTACATTACTTTATAATAGTGTAATTTTTTAGATGTCCTTGTATGTAAATGCAAAAGTAAAATTGTTATTATACTCAACATTAAAAGCAAAAATTAACTAAACTTAAGTAACTTTTGAAAGGTACGCATAAAAGTGTAAATATCTGTTAAACTTTACACTTAAAAGTGCAAAATTACACAAATGTTGAGATACTTTTATTTTATACAACATAAACGTAAATTTACATATTTTAAGTGATTGATATAAACATTTAGGTGTAAATTTATGTTGGATTTCACACAATTGCAATTGTATAAATTTAAATGCGTTACACGTTATTATATCAACAAATAACGTTAATAAATTGTTTAGCATGTATTTGTTAAGTATGTATTTCACACTCTCAAATACTTTACTCATTTTTGCGGTACTTTATTAGCAGCGATTAATCGCTGATAACGTTAGTTTGCCTGATGCGTGATTTGATATTAGCCAGCTTTGCCATGGGCCAGAAATTTAATTAATACCAGAACCGCTTGACTTAAACTTTATGACTTCTCGGCTACTTAATTTCGATTTTAATTAGCTCGATTTATTAAGCGTTTTTTTTTGTTGTTGCTGTTGTTGTTTTTACTATTGCCAGCTTTATCGTGTAGTCAGTCGACAAGTCGCCATATTGGCCCATAAAAGTTCTTTATTCTTGCGCAAAATGAAAAAAAAACACCAACAACAACAACAGCAACAAAAAGGCAAAGTGTTGCCGGAAAACATTTACGGCAATATTGCGAAAATATGCTGCCAATCGGACAACAACAACAAAAACAAACAAAAAAATGCTAAATTATGTGCCAACTTGCAAACTTTTTAATTGAATTTCATTCAATTTTATAGTTTGGCTGGAAGTTTTTAAGTGTTTTTATTATTGTTGTTGTTAGGTGTGAGTTGAGAGGTGTTTGTATGTGTGTCTGTGTGTGCAAGTGTTTGTGTGTGTGTTGTGGGGTTTAAGCTGCCGGTCAGCGCGTTTTTGTATGCTGATTTAATTGCAAAACTTTTTTTGCGGAATTTTTATTGAACATTTCGTACAGGTTAAAAATAAAAGTAAATTTTAGAATTTCCAATTCAACTGAAAAAAACAACAACAACAATTACAAATATTTATATAATTAAATTTGCACAAATCCTTAAATCGCCAATTAAAGTCAATCACATCCGAATACCAAATGAAATATTCCGAACAGGTCGTCATCACTGATAGACTTAAAAGTGAATTGCAACTCTGCATGTCAATTATTTTAAAATCAGTGTTGCCTCTTGTTGCATGCATTTTTAAGCCGCTTTTCGTAATTTACAACACATTTGGCTATCTGGGTCATATGGACATGAATCTGTTAATGACAAAACATGTCAATTTTTAATACAAAAAACAAGCCTAAGCTTGTTTTAGCCAAGATTTAGCTGCTGACAGTTTCTTAACCAAAGGAAATTTTAACAAATATTTTTTAATCAATTTGCATATTATATGAAATTGTCTTTGAAAATGTAATACTGCGTAGAAGTGTTAAGACAACAGCATGGTATAATGTTAATTTAACATGATACATTATTAATTTAATACAATGCAGTGTTAATTTAACTCGATGCGGTATTAATTCAATACGAATTTAAATGTTAAATTCAACGATTACAAAAATTAACATGATGAAAGTTTTAATTTTACATGATATAGCGTTAAATTAAAATTTTTTAAAGCAAACGTCTGATTTAAAATGTCAAATTCAACCATTTTAAAAAATGCTCATGAAAAGATTTCAAATTAACATGATATACAAATATTAAATTAACACTTTTTACATAAACTTGTCAAAAGATTTGCAAAAATTAACTCGACAAAAATTGTTAAATTAACATTGAGTCCTTTTGGTCCAACAATTTGTGTTGTTAAACAATCACAGAATATGTCAAAAATATTGTCTGACATCTGACTACAATTAAAAGCACTTAAAATGTTATTTCCAACATTTTCATTAGCGTTGACAAATATTAACCTGAAATACTGTTAATTTTACAAGATTTTTTCTATGTCCAAAATAGTTTCTGTTTAAAAACTTTCGTTTGTATTTATTCAATTGTGAATTTGTATTAAGTTAACAATAAAACACATTTTTCAAACGCAAAAATTGTTAAGACCACACGGCAATGTCATGAAAATTAAGCTACAAGTGGCTTAAAACACACACACACACAGCTGCGTCTGTCTCTATTTAAACAGTTCCAGAAATGATAGACTAAAGCAATAAGATATTATTTACGAATTCGAATTTGTTCAGGAATATTTGTACGAGTATATCGTTTTATATTACCAAGAACATGAATTGGTTATCAAGCCAATTTCATTCTGGGCACTTAGAAAAAAGATATAACGAAAAATCCACATACCTATGTATGTACGTACCAACAGCTGGCAGCGTCTGTCTAGAGAAACTATCAATTTAACCTTGAAGCAGAAAACTCGAGAGTTTATCTGTCAAAGTGGCCCGTCGTTTGTCGTTTGTCAGAATGGATCAGAGATACCTTTGACGACGACTACTGACTGCACTGTCACACAAAACGGAAATCAAAGTGTTGCGCGTCAAAGCGAGACACACACACACACATACACGCCCAATCACAATTCCTAAGATGCAACATTAAGGTGTCAACTTGTAAAAAGTTGACAAATAAAAGTAATGCAAAAAACAAAAAAAAACAAGCTCGTGTCTAAAGTGTTTGGATCAGCAAACGAACGTGTACGTTTGTTTGTTAGTAGTACAAATGTTGTACGAGTGTGTGTTTGTTTGTCAGCCGTACTTGACACGGCTGCTGAGATTGGCAGCTGACAAAATTGTCTACAAGCGAAATAGAAAGAAGAAAAATTAACATATCCGCAGTACACTCAAAGAGTTCTTTGCATAGACAAGCAATAAATGTTAATTTAACATGGCGTCATATGAAATCAACCTAAAGTAATTTGAGTTTTATTAGAATTCAGCTGTCATGTGGTGTTGAGTAATATTAAATCAACATGACTTCTTTCTACGACATATTTGAAATGACAACTTTTAATATTGAAATGATGTTATACAATGTATTTATTAAAAATTAATTGATATTATCGTGTAAATTTTGAATATTCTGTCTAAAACAACTTAACGTCATATTAAAGAGCCATGGCGTCATATTAATTCTAACCGCAGTCATGTTACTTTAACATTAAAAAACTTCAAACATAATTAACTTGAAACTTAAGACAATTAATTTATGAAATCAATACGGCTTCATGTAAAATTAACAGCACACCATATTAATTTAACATTAAACTACGTTCAATCAACCTCTCGATATACAATATAAAAGCAATTTACTACAAACGTTTAAACATTTCTACTAATAATCCACAATTCGATTTGAATTATCGATTTTAAATTTCTCATTTTATTTGTGATTCTTTTCTCGGAGTGTGCCTCAGCTCATGTGGGCAGTTTTCCGCATGCAGAAGGCGATAGTTTACCTTAACGCTCGTAAATCCAAAAACAAAAAAATCAAAGAAATAAACAATTTTTACGATGAATTTATAATTATCAATCGGAATTAATTCCACAAAAACCCACACACGCTCACACGACACACTCACACTGCCCCACAACTGTGTCAGAAAGAATAGACAAAACCACTGACAGACTCCGACAGACAGAAATCGACAGCTCAGCTACAACAAACACTGCCACTGCCAACTTCGCATTGCAATTTGCCAATTTTACGAGCGAGGCCTTTTGTAAAATTCACACTTTTTTTTTGTTGTATTACGGTTTAAACAGCGGCGGCGGCGGCGCAGATGCACACAACATGGCCGCATTTGAAAAGAACACATGCCGCGCACTGGCGCTGCGCTGCGCTGCCTCTCATGTGTCGCAAGTGTCGAGCTGGCGAGTGCGCGACGGCAATCGGACAGCGCGAGTTCAAAGTTGTAATTATGTGCAAATTAAATGTCCGCCACCGTGGCCTGAACCCGAATATGGCCAAATGAGGCAAGTGAACGATTGTTTAGTTTTTGTTTATTTTGTTTATATCTCAGTGTTGTTGTTGTTGTTTTTTTGGGGGGACTACGCCACATACAACATTTAATTACTGACCGGCGTACAAACGAACTGACTGACTGGTTGGTGGTTCTTTTTTGCAGTCATTGCGTGTGTGTTTCTACTGTGTTTTTAGTGTTTTATGCGGTTTCTGTGTCACAGCATTATTGTCAACGTAGTCAAGACCGCTGCCACATTGTGCGCCAGCGGAGTGCCACTAAATTGCAACTAGTGTGGTTCGGTGGGGTGCGCGTCGGTTGTTTCGCATGATGGTCCAAGTGCAGTTCGATTTTTTTTCTTTGTCTCTTGTTTTGTTCATTTTAAAATATCGCAACTAGTTTTGCCCAAATTTGTGACTTTAATTAAAATACGAATTTAGCACGAGGTTCACAAATAATTGCTTCTCCTAATTCTGTATGTTTGGATGATAAGTATTTCTCATAATTTATAGTATGGGAAAAATTGCTTTGCCTTTGAACTTGATTTTAAAGTGATTCTCATGTGACACACATTGTTTTGGTAGTTATTTTTTTAATAAATCTTTTCAAGTGTCAACTCAAAAGTGACCGTCATATTGTTTTGGTCGGTGCTATAGAATCGTCTAAAAATCCTTCTACCATATGACCTAGAAATACTTTTAAAACACGTTCTAATGCAGACTGAGTTGATATTCCTATAGGTAACTTTCCGGATTCAAATTTAAGTCGATTGAACTTCATCGATACTTAATGGATTGGAGAGATCTTCAGTTTATTTCAATATAGATTTCGAGTTTACTATATATAAAATTACAATTGAACAATTATTACAGGATTTTATAGGTTATTCTTATAGTTGAATAGGTATAACCAAATTAAAGGCATTTGTATATTCAAACAAAACCCGACGCAGTTTATAAGAGATCAATTTTAAATATTTTTATTGAGCTTGCATCCTAGAAATACTTTTAAAAAATTGTTTTTAATGTGGACTGAGTTGGTATTCATGTTAATAACCTTTCTTAGATACTTGATGGTTTGGATAGATGCTTCATAATAGTATATACTTCTCTATTTAAATCAACAATTATTATATAGAATTTATAATAGAATAATTGGAATACGATCTTGTAGGTTATTCTTTAATTAAAAAGAAGACAAATTTAATGCCTCTTGTATCTTCGAACATATGTATTTTAAAAGATATCGACTTGATATATAGTTTAAGAGCATCTTTGCTTCTATGGTAAGTCACAATACCTTCCTCTCATACATTAAAGAATGAATTCAAATAATATATAGTATTTAGACAATCGGTTGATATCTTGAAAAATAAAATAAGCCAACATTTAATAAAGAAATTTCCGCGAAAACCGAATTAATATCGTGCATTTCAACAATGTGCAATGTTAAACCATTGCATGCCAAATAAAAATACAAAAAAATGCTAACCGTGAGCAGCTATGAGCCCATAAACCTACCTTGCTCGCTCGCTTGCGAATTCCACGCATTCTTCCGGCACGGCATCGCACGGAAGCAGAACCGTGGCCTATTTTTACACGGGAAACTGCATTAAATATGAACAAACAAAAATGCGAATTCTTTGCCATGTTTCCGCCGACGAAGAAGGCAACAAAAACAAAATTACAACAAAAATAATATGCAAAATTCTGTAAAAAGGGATTTTAATAAAATTGCGTAAATATCTGGTACGGGCGGGCAAGGCTGCCGCCTCCACGCGCCTCTTTTACATATTCAGTGATTTTGTGGATTTCAAAGAAAATTTTAAATTTCAATTATTTACCTTTACATATATATATATATATATATATATATATGAATTTTATTTTTCTTTAATTGTATTAAGCTAACCAATTAAATTATTCTCTTCTTAATATTTCAGCGAAATTCCAGTGAAAATGCATCACGCCGCTTTCGGTTGTTGTAGTTCTTCTGCGAGTGCAATTAAATAATTTCCACAGCATTTTTCTTAAGAAATATTCTCTAAACAAAAACGAAAACGCTTGAAAAATTAAAAAAACAACAAGTAGAAGATAACAACAACAAACGCCAAAACGTATACACCCCCACAACGGGCTGTCCCCATTTCATACACCGCCGCCGTTTGTGTGAAAATCTATCAAAATTTCGGCATACCACCCACCCACGCCCAAAGTCAAGCAGAACCCGAACAATATGGACACCGGTTCGGGGCAGGGCTTTGACGATGAACCGCCGCCGGAACCGCGCGACGGTTGGCTGCTGGTGCGCATCCATGTGCCCGAACTGAACGTCTACAAATGCTTGCAATTTCCATCGGAACGTCTTGTCTGGGATGTGAAACAACAGGTTCTGGCATCGCTGCCCAAGGTGAGTGCCGCGGCCGAATTTATTTTTAAATCTTCATACTCTTTCGCTCTG
The DNA here is from genome assembly GCA_949127995.1 of Suillia variegata. Taxonomy (NCBI): domain Eukaryota; kingdom Metazoa; phylum Arthropoda; class Insecta; order Diptera; family Heleomyzidae; genus Suillia; species Suillia variegata. The sequence goes on from OX421842.1 coordinate 6,690,526, forward strand.
TGTTTAGATACTAGTTGTAGATACTTTCAGCGCACGTCTTGGATGCCGAAATCATTTTAGTTTTTGTTTATAGTATAAGCTACATGCGCGCTGGAACACAAATTCCAATAAGATTGTGAAATATTTAGGCATTCACTTCATGATCCGCCGCCAGAAATGCATTTAGTTAATGTAAATATACAGTTTTCATTTCCCAAAAGATTGTTTAAAAGATTTTTATATATACATTTGTTCTTAAAGTTTCATAAGAATTACATTCACTTACTTAATTAGAATAATCATGTCATATATTCAGTAGATCAGTACATTGTGGGATAATAAATTATGATCATTATGAAAAATTTTTATCATAATATCGTTATGAAAAAATTTATTACGTCCTCAGAAAATACTTTATCAAAGCTTTAAACAAAAAACAGAAATAATTTATTGAGTCCAAAATTTTAAGTCAACGAATTTTTCTCTTACAAAATTCTCATCTATATTTTCTATACTACAGTATTCCCCGCTTAAGTGTCCATACCTGAAATGCAAAAGTTTGTGGGTACTAAAGCGAGGCACTTATTAAAACCCAGCTTAAATACATCAAGACAGTTACTTAAACCCTCTTAAGTACCTCAATGCAGTTATATCAACCCGCTTTATTGCATAAGTAAATTTTTTTTATTAAATTAATATAATTAATTAAGTCAAATTGTTGATAGACGTTAATGATGTCACTTATACATGGCTTCGGTATAGAAAGTGGAAGAAGTTAAAATCCTCAACAATTTGGTACTTAAGCGGAATGTGCACTTAAAAGGTACTTAAGCAGAGATTACTGTATGACATATAATTGTTCGTTTGTCATTTTATATATATGTACAGAGTAAACTTCTGAACCGATTTTGATGACACATGTATCAAGAGTTTCATTGATGTTGTCATTGAAATCGTTACTCGATAGAAGTAATTTTAACACGCCCATATCTTACGCCCACAAGTAGCAAAAATTAAAAAGAAAACAATTTACACATAACGCTATATCGTTGCAGCTGTAAGTGAAAGATTTTATATCACAAAAACTAACTAAAGATAATAGAAAACCTTTGGTTGCGAATTCAGCCATTACCTTGCGGCATTTCTTCACTCAAAAAGAAACTGCATTCCATAAGATAGTTTTTACACTTTGAGATACTCTTCAAAATGTATCTTAAAATTACCGCAAACTCATTGGCAACACTTTAACTAAATAAAGTTTCTTATTTTAACAAATATGTTTTTTTCTTTTCCCACTTTAATTAAAGATCTGACACAAATTGGAAGACGAAACAATTCATTAATTTGATTAATTCAGTTGTACAAATTTGATGTCTTAAGCAATTAAATTGAGCGCAAAAGTCCTTGTATTAAAATCAAATTTATACACTTAAAAAAATGATAGCTCCGCAATTGTTTCTTCTTAATTGTTAAGGCTGAAAGAAATTCTTGTCGTCCTTTAATTGAATTGATTTGCTTACATCAAAGCATTAAAAAGTTAATTTGAAGCTAATATATCAATTGAAAGCTTACGATTAAATTGCTTTCATAATATTAACCGTTTGTCAATGCAATTAATCAGTCAATTGAAAGTTAATGTACAAATATTGATTAAATTTTCAATTATAAAGCAATCGCTGCTCTACAATTTCCAGTCAACCAACAATTAATGCAATAATTTATTCAAGACTATTTGTTACAAAAGTGTTTGTTTTAATTAAAACATTAATTACATCGAACATTTTATTTATATATTCGGCTTCTCTAATTGAACATTTTATCATAATTTTCTTCTCTGCACCAATTGAACAATTAATTGTTATTTGAAGCCAAAATCTGGTTTTAAACGGAAGGGCGCCTCATGCTCCTCATGCCGCTATTAGACTTAATTATACCAGAAATGGCCAGAAATGAAGAGTTATAAATGAAGATGAAGACAAGATTGAAAAATTACAAAACCAAAGAAACCATAAAACGAACGTGTTGAAGCGGAAGAACATAACGGACAGACAGATAGACAGACAGACAGTTTGAGCGAGTGAGTGAGTGAGTGATTTGTGTATAAGGAACTCAAAGGAAAAAAGTTAAAGTGCAGAACAAAAGGAAAATTAAAAAATAGAAAATAACAAAAAAGAAAAAAAAATCCGAAATAGAAGAAAAATGTTGCTGCTACAAAATGCTGTTGGCAAAACACCAGCAGCAGTTACTACTCCAACAACAGCAACAACAGCAACCATAAAAAAATCACTAGGGCAATTTGAGTGAGTTGAGTTGCGCTTGTATGTATACACACATGCGTGCGTGCGTGTGTGTGTATGTTTGCTGTGCACTTGTATGTGCGCCAAGTTAATTAAAATGTGTTGCTGTTGTTCTTGTTGTGTTGTGTTTTGTTGTTGGCCATTTCTGCCAGCAGCATTTTGTGCTAACGAGATGAGGCAACAGCAACGGCAGCAGCAGCCGAAGCACTCGTCTCGAGCAATTTTCCTGATTTCCGTGAGCCATGGCTCACAGCAGCAGCAGCATTTGTCAGTGTGCATATGTATGTGTAGGGTAAAGAAGGGCAAGTTGCACACTAACGAGTTTTAGAAAAAAAGCTAAAAATATATTTGGCTTAGTAAAAAAAGTTTTTTTATTGATCCTTCTAAATCAAATTTTAGTTACAAGAACAATTTATTTTTATAATCCCAAATGTATCTGAACAATTTTAGGTTTTAGATCAGAACTCGAAACGAATTTTTTTAAACTTATTGCAATTCTAGTTGAAAAACAACTTGACAACAATTTTGACAAGAATAATTTTTACCATTTTTTTTATGAATTATAAAATTTTTAATTTTCTCAGATACTTTCCCACTTTACTTTACCCTACAAATGTATCTGTATCTATGCGTGTAACAGCATGTGTATAGTAACTGTTTTACAGCTAACATTGATTCTGCAGCGATAAAACATAAGAAAACTGTTTTTTTTTTGGGTGTTATATATGTATGTATGTATATGTATTTCGTTGGTCGCATTTTTTTTTCTTCTATTTAGTTAGGTCATATCTTGCAGATGAATCACATACGCAGATACAAAAGACATTCAGCGGCAATTTGTGTACTCAAAGTAACCGAAGTATAGTGGAGGAATGAGCGCATGTCTGTCTAGCTGTCTGACTGGCTGACTGTCTGTCTGTCTGTCTCCATCCCAGCCTGTGCCAGTGACAAAAAATTACTTGCGTAAATAGAATTTTCTATCTCCAGTTGTGTCGCCGACATCGCCGTCGTCATCGTCGTCGACGTCGTTGGTTAGTGTATCTAGTTAGTTGTATCTACATATCTACACAAATAGTTCTTTGCTTTGGCATGATTTTGTTGTATACATTTCGTGTTGTTGTTTTTTTTTTTCTTTTTTGGTTGATTGTTTTGGTTGATACATTTTTGTGACTTAATGGTGTTATTGTTCTAATGTTGACTTTCTGTCTGTCTGTCAGATATTTCTTCTTTGTTTCGTGGTAAACAAAAATTTAATTTTTCAAAGGAACTGGTCGACGCGATATGGCAGCAGGTTCTTGATAACAGGATAGTATTAGTAATAAACCTAAATTAGACAAAAAGTTTATGTTCAATAAAATTTAAACTTCCAATAAGAATTTTTTAAAATCTATTTTTCATTTAATATTTTGAAGATGAAGAATCCAATAATCAATCTAGCAAAGTGATTAATTGATTTTCTATTTAAAAAAAGTTGAATACAAATATCAGTCTATATCTTTTGCTAATTGCGTCATTGACGTTCTGTTTCTTTGTATCTTCATAATATTCACCAAATTAGCATCATAAATTGTGCAAAAAATTCTAGTTTTTCCTATTGCATATTATCCAGTCATAGTTATTACGTTTTTTACACCGTTGTCTAGTCATAGTCGCAGTCATTTGCCACCGCCACTGGAATTATTATTATTAATTATTTCTGATTTTTATCAGTTTTTTTGTTGTTGTTTGTCTGTGGTTTTTATTACCGATGATTTCATTATTTCGAGTATTGTCATTGACTTTTTTATGGCATTATAAAATGTTTTGTTGGTTTTTCCATTTAATTAAAATGACATCTTCGGCATAGCGCAGATAGCTGAAATTTTTACTAACTAGATTTAGATGCGGATATTTATAATGCAAAATAGTAAACGTTTATTAAATTTGTATCTATCAGAAATATTATTCATAAAAATTAACATGTAGAATTAAAAGTTCATAAAGATTTAGCTTAAGGTCGTAAAACTTCAATATCCGATACAGACAGTATGCTAAAACGAAAAAAAAAAAATATTTACATAATAGTTGATCTTAGATATTAATAGTCGAAGCTGCTTTCCCTCGAGATGTCAGTTTGGTTAGGAAGAGGAAATATCTTTTATGTATTTAAGAATACATTTAAAAAATTCCAGTTTATTTTACTAGCATTTAAAAGATTATTTTATAAAAAATCAGCTTACTGAGTCGTACTGAGTCTTCTTCGATCACTTTTGATGAACGAAAACTGATTAAATCAAAAAAATACTCGAAAGTTATTCACGCTTACGTTTAAAAAGTGAGAGTGTATCGAAAATACAATAACAAATAAGTGACAAATTACTTGAAAAAGTCTCGCAAATGATTAGAAATATGACTCGAAAAGGACTCTTCAAAAAAGGTCGCGGGTATCTCTCGACAAAAGAGTCTTTCATGATTAGAAAATGAACGAATTTTATTGCTCTTTTAATCGCGGAAGCTAATCAAAAATGACTCAAATATGATCCAATATTTTACAAACTGTTGAATGGGAAACAAGTTTAGTTATTATTATTAGAGGCCAGGAAGCACTGCGACCAACATGATTTATTGTGTATGGCCTATATTTGTAATCCTATAGGCTTTGAATGATTGTCGTTCCAAAGTTAATATACAATATATACAGTGTCACCAAAACGACAATATCTTTGTCTGCCAAGTGCAGGACATTCGCAGAGTATGTGCTCTGAACTTTCAGTATCCATTTCACAGAAACGACAGATTCCGGCGTCAGAAAGGCCTTACTTTTTTAGATGATATCTTAGGTTACAGCGACCTGTGAAGTACTCGGCTAAAATGCGTAAGTCCTCTCTGCTAAGCGAAAGTAACTTGTTGGATATTCCCTTTGATGAGATGAGAATCGTTTTGCTTGACGTTGGCCTGTGCTTTTGAGCCAGTGATCGGCAAATTTCTTTTTCCCCAGTTTCCTAATAACAAGTTCAAAATTTCTATATTTTCTAATTTCTATAAAATTTATTTTGTTTGTCATTTATTGTGCATTTTTACTTTTGTATTTCTATCAAATCAATAAATAACATGTAAATTTTTCAATTAAAAAATTTGTTATTTACATAACAAGTTCGATATACATTCATACATACATACATTCATATGAAAAATGATTGATTTTTCAACACACAAAAAAGCAAAGTTTTTGTTTTATGTAAAACATTTTGTTTGATGCCGCTCGCCACTCCACTTGCATTCGCTTCAGTTCATTCATTGCGCCTCAGTTCGCCGCAGCGTCATCTCGGACCACACTGCACTACTCTGCCGCACGTGCGCCTCCTCTAATCGTTGACGCGACCACAATTTGAGTGGTGCGGCAATGGCGACGGTGGCGGTGACGGTGACGGCGCCTGCGGTTTTTTCGTCGAAGCAATTTCGCTATTAGCCAAGTTAGTGAGTTAGTGAGTTAAGAGTTAAATGTGCCTGAATGTGTGGCAGAAAGACGCAAACGCAGACGCGCCAACCGCATGAGGTCAGTTTCGCAGCAATTCCGAGAAGCTGCATCATAGGTTGTTTGTGAGAGGACGGGTGGCGCATGAGAGGTAGAAGGGGAGGGGGGATTGGCAAGGGTTATACACAGCTTCGAGACGAACGAGAGTTTATCTCGTTTTTTTCTCGGTGCGATTGGGTAACTTGTGCACGTAACTTTCGACACATCATCATGAATTAGTGTCCAACAACAACAGCAACAACAACAACAACAAATAACAACAGCAATTTTGCAATTGCTGCTATTGCAGTAGTAATAGTTGTTGTTGTTGTTGTTTTTATTGCAACAATTCCGCCTGCTGCTCGCATTTCAGCTGCAATTGCAATCAATGCACGCGTTAAATCGCGTTTTGTTTTTTTTTACTGCCAGCCGCCGCCCCCCGCTGTGGGTGTGTGTATTCACAACAGCGCAATTAGTTTGGGCATAAATTGGTCTTAGTCTGTACCTGGCATGAGACGCGATTCAACCCGCTCTACTCTATTTGGCAAAGAAGAAAGAAGTTTTTTTATTTACCTAAAAATCGTTAAAATAAAGTTTGAATTTTAAAATTTTTACTAAAATTTAATTGCACACGATCTTATGAAGTTTGAATGGCTGGTGTAAGATAATTAAAGTTTTATTGTGTGTGTGTTTTTTTTTTGTTGCAATAACAAACATTAATTAGCTCGCAGCACAGTGGCAAGTCAGTCTTTCCATATCCTAAATAAAAATACTCGATAAGTCTTGACAAATATTTGCTAATAATATCAGCAATAACGACCACGCCCACAATTTGAATATGCAATATATTTCTTCAAAGTTTTAAAAATTTTATACAAAAAAAAATGGATTCTACAGATTTTCCTCATTTTAACAACTTTCATATGATACCTAAGTTTAGGCAGCCTACTTTTATATAAACCGAATAACCACGAGACATATGAGTAAAAAAAGAGGATTATCGAAAACCCAGCATCAATCTGACAGATACACATTTCGGCTTTTAATATTGATACATCAATGCATCGCAGCAGATACATTATTAACATATCACACAATTTTTCAACTTACCCTCTCGCAGTAGATTACGTATAGAACGTTTCTAACTAACATCAATATTAATTTATTGAGTTTCCGTTGTGGTCAAACCAACGCAGGGGCGGGGGCGGGGGCTGGTGCGATTTCGGATTGCTTCTATTATTTCACTTTTTTATATTTTATACATACATTTCCTTTGATACGCCCGCATTTGCTAGTCAAACTGGCCCACTCCAACCTAGTGCGCCAAATCATCAAAACCACAACACTACACATACACAAGCACACAAACAAACAAAAACAACAACAACAATAGCAAAAAACTAGTGTCGATTTAATCCGCAACTGCAATAATAAATTTATTTAATTTCGTTTGGTTTGGTTTGGTGCTGGAAGCCGCGGCCGGATCGAAGCGACGCGAGGCACGGAATGGCGCATTCGGAACCAACCGCGCAGCGTGTTTGTATTAAATTGTTATTTCCGGTTAATTAATCGCTTGTAGAACGGCAACAACAACAACTACAACAACAACAACAAATTGCTGTAACAATACAATACAGCCACAACAACCGAAATGACCGAAATAATCGAGAACAAAAATAAAAACATTTTTTCTATTGCTGAATTTTTCATTTCATCTCGTATTTCGTTATTTTTGTTGCTAACAAAAATTTTACAAAAATGAAAAATGTTTTTAGTTTTTTTTTGTTTTGTTTTCCATGTTGCGGTTTTATTTACGCTCACATTTGCGGCTTACATGCCCCAACCCCAGTCGACCCTAACATACCCCAATCTACCCTAATCTGCCCCTATTTGATTTAACTTTGCTTGTAATGCCGTGGCATAAATTTTAGTTTATAAATTTCAGAAAAGTTCGCTCGCTCGTTCGTTTGTTTGTTTGTTCGTTCGACAAACGGAAACACAATTAGCGCCATGTTTTGTTATCATTTACATCCGTTTCGGATGTCATGTAATTCATGCACCTCCACCCACCACCGCCCATACCCGCCGTCATATATATTATATAGGATTAACAACATCGCTACATCGGAATAATTATAATGATAATCATTTCAAGCAGATTTATAGCTGCATTTGGATTTGGTTAAATAGTTGCACGCTTTAAAGGCGTCTGTGCGCTCGGTTACCTGTTGTAATTGCCTACAGGCAATTTGACCTAATTAGCCGAGCGTTTAATGAGTTGGATAATTTTGTGATTAAGCATCTGTAAGTTTCTTGGTATTTTGCATTTTTTATATTCTGAAGATAAACTCTTTTATCGAAATTGAATTGCTTTGTTCAACTTTTTTTGATTTTGCATTTTCATTGCTTAATAACTTCGCCTGGTTGGGTTTCTTCCCGATAATTTGTCCCTTCACTATTTTGTTAAATCTTTAAACAATATTTTAAATGTATTTATTTAAATTTTCTATGATATTTGTTTCACATTAAAAACGTTTTTAGATCAACAGAAGTTTATAAATTTTAACAAAAATAATGTTAATTTAATTATAATTTTACAGTACAACCAAACAGAACATTAAATACTATCAAAATTACATTATATTAGAATTTAAAAAATTTGGATATATTTAATTTCAATGCTAAACCAATTTCTATGCTAAACTAGTTATGTCCAGAATGCAAATAAACTATAATATCAATTTAACATGAGCTAATATCAAAGAAAAATTTAATTACTTCTCGTCTAGAAATGTAATTGAGTGTGCTCTTTCTCAAGGTCACACAATTACCTTGAGAAAGAGTAAATTAATTGGAATATCATTTTAACATTAGATAATATCAAAGAAACATTGAATTACTTCTCATTTTATGTAACGTATAAGTAGTAAGAAATATAAATGAGTGTACTCTTGCTCAGCTCAATGTCATTGTGAGACGACTCTCATACTCACTAAACGGATTTAATTAATTTCCATTTTTTGAATTCTTGGCTAATACACTTAAGTGGCTTAAATCAACTTTTCATACAACTATAATTGTTTTAACTCCAAAAAATCAAACAATTTGTTTATCAGAGTAGCACAATCAATCATCACCAAAATAACGACGCCATTTTTGTTGTTGTGACAGCTGACTGATGAGATGACAGGTGCGTGAGTGCAAGAGAGCGCGAGAGTGCGTGTGTAAAAAACTGGCAAGAGCGCATATTAGGTAGCAATCGAGTGGGTTGCTGACGACTGGGCTTCCGCTCGCTCAATCAACTAACTAACTCTTTTAAAGTTTGTTACAATTTCAGTTATTGTTGTTGTTGTTGTTCTTGTTAATTTAATGTAATTAACAAACCGCTCGGTTGTAATTATGTTAATAAACAATATGAATTTATTGCAATGATTTTCATTTAAATTTTATTTTTTGTTTCTTTAATAAGCGTAAATTAATTCCAGTCAGTGGGTTGTCCGAAACGATTTGTTTGCGCTGTCCGCCGACTGTATAAAAAAACTAAAAACTTTACATAAAGGCGTCGTAACGACCACACGCCGTTAAAAGGTTTTTTTTCTTCTCGTTATTAATAAGATTCGTATTTGCTGCAGATATGCCATGCTTGACGTTTGACGTTTATCGTACAAGTTGGCTGCTATAGTTGGCTTTTATGGTCATGTTTATTTTGCCATTATCGAGCAATACGTAATTTTTTTCCTTATTACTGTAGATATCAACTGACTTGTTTTTGTTTTGTTTGGCTTTTTTTTCGCTTAACCGTTTTTTAAAGGGAAGCAATTAAAAAATACAAATACAACAAACTAATCTTAAGCTTAGAAACGTGCTGCCGTAAACGTCATTTATTATTTTTACTTACTTACAAAAAAAACAATTATATGGAAAATTGATATCATAAATATTTAAGCTAATAAATGATATTCATAAATTAAACCGGAGCGTTGCCTTCTTGTGTAGACATTGTTTAATTATTTTGTAGAGTTATGGCTTACTTTTAAAATTCATTTTAATACAACATTCAAAATGGTTTTAAGAGAGATACAAAATTGAGGATTTTAATTTTGAGAAACTTTAATTCAAATATCGATAAATCGAATTTTGTAAAAAATTGCTTGCTAATTAAGCTGAGCTAGGCCCCACCTGACCCTTTTTAGATTCGAGTGGGGGCTGGTATGGGACCTTGGCACTCAGTTCTCATATACCATTGTGATGTAATCAGAATTCTAAAAAAAACCTTCTATTGAAAACCTTATAAAATATCGATTCCTTTGAAAAACTGAAAAAATTATCGAATTATCAAAAATCGTTTCAAAAGTGATTGACTTTCTAAAGCTAAAAAGGTCCTTAATAAGAATTCAAACTTAATTTTTATTTATAATTTTAGCAGCCCAAAAATTTGAATTATAATATCAAAAACCGATAAAAATTTTAATCAAAAAACCAATATATCCAAATCTTCTTAATGCAAATTTGTGAGCTTACGAAAAAGCTTATGAAAAGATATTTTCAAGCTGTTCTCGCCAGTTTTTTTGACTTTATCTAAAGTGTTAGAAATTCTTTTTCAATTAAATTCGAGGATTTAATCAGTTTTAATTGTTTTTCTCAGTAACTTATTTTATGAATTTATTGCCATTTAAAGCTCCAGAATTGTAATTTTTGCAAATACAACTTTTGCCTGTTTAGATTTATTTGGCAACAATAATTTATTCTTGGCCAGGCTGATCGATCTAATGCGTATAAAGGTTTCTCACATCTTACCAATTGGTAACAATAACTTCATATCAATTTACAAATTTTTAAACTTCTTTAACGCTTTATAAACCATATTTTCGTTTTAAGCCAACTGTGAATTACATGAGACAAAAAAAGCAAAAAAAGACCAAAGCACGAAGCAGGAAAATAAATGGAAAATTATTGTATTAAGCTTTTTGAAGCATTGCACATGCGAGTAGTCTGATTCATCCAATTGCGATTGCCTCGGCTGTGCCAACATCGAGAATGGTTTTGGGCTAAACAAAATTTTGCCACGCCTACTTATTACACTCACAATGTGTGAATTTAAGTAAAAATATTCGATTGTTTCGCTAATATTGCTTTTAAAAATCTGGGATTTGGTATTTGAGATTGCATGAGTACTGCCGACAACATAGTATGTAATATTTAATAATCATTTTTTACCATAACTTTTAAAAATTGCTTTTTTTGCTATCAGTTGATCGCTTCCAGATGATTGCGGGTCACCTACAACGAGTACTCGCAGTCAGCTACTCCAAATATTTATCAAACCTTTTTTTATGTTTTTCTTTTTTCTCAACTTTAAATTCTTTTATTTATTAAGTTTAAATACTTTTTTTAAATCACTTTCTAATTGATAAGATTAGATTAGATTAAAGAATCTCGCGTACTTAAGCGTTTGATTGAAAAACCATTTCCACGTCATATTAACGACAATTTCAACTTTATCGTCCGTTCCTGATGAAGCCATTCATTATGATTTTGTGGTAGTAATTCGTTGTTGTTGTTTTTGTTGCTTTTTGCCAACCGCAAAATACAATTGCAATTTTATTTTTGTATATCGTTTAGTAATGAACTTTATTTATATACAATACATATAGATTTTTTGTTTTTGTACTGTCTGCGGTTGTATTTGAACTTTTGCCGCCGCCGCCAAGTCAAGTTCAGATGCCAGAGCAGCGACGGCGGCGGCGGCGGCGTGCGTCGTTTTACGGTATATTTCTTTGGATTTTTAGGGTGTGTTCGCTTTGGTAGTAAAGTACGTTGTGGAATTCTTGTTGGTACTTGATTGTAATTGTTTTTATTGTAGTTGTTGTTGTTGTTGTTGTTGTTGTTGTTGTTGTTGTTGTTGTTGTTATTTTTAAGTGGCGCCATTCGCCAATTTGTTAAACAAATTGTTTGCCTTCTGTTGTCGCTGATATGGTTATTGTTTTTGTTTTTTTATTCTTAAATAGTTGTCGGTATTTGCCATTGTTGTTGCCGTCGTCGTTTGTTGTTAAATTGTTGTAAAAATTAAGTTAACAATGTTTCGATTAATGATAACAATGTTTGCAAGTACTCAGCCATTTGAAAAGGTATAAGAAAAGTTTTTCAAATTAAGAATTTCGCTTGTAAATCGTAATTTTTTTCTTTATAAACCCTTAATCTAAAATTCCACTCAGCTTTTTAGCGTACTCCCAGCTTATCCACACACTCTCTTACCAGCATTGAAATTCATCAAATGTCACATCTGTCACGTGCAAACTTGAATGAGTTGTTTTATCGCGTCTCAAACAATAAAGAAGAAGAGAAAAGAATTGTCCTGCCACAGCTTTGTTGTATCTAACAACCTGCCGAAATTTACATTTGCACCCAACTTTTCTCTCCTCTCCTCTCCTCTCCTCTCAACACGAACATTCTCATTGTTGTATTTGTGTTTGTACCCACCCCCCACCGCCCAACGCTCGTGTAAATGCAATTGTCAAAGTTATTGTGTCACTGACACTGACATTCAAATGATTTTGCTCGATCGTTCGTTTTGTTTTTTTGGAATTTGTTTACGACTTTTTGGTTTTTGTTGTTGTTGTTTGCTTCTTTTTCGGTTCATTGTTTGATGGCGAATTTGCCTGCCCACCTATCATTCATTCAAACTTTGAAAGCCGAAAAACTATTTCAACGTTCATCTTTGGGCGGTTCTTGTTTTGTTTTTGTTTTGCTTTGTTTTCCCCGGTTGATTCGAGTCGTCGAAGCCGCCGCGGAAACTTTGTTGTATAGTACCTATGCTCTGTATGTCAGTGTCAATTGTTTTTTGACGTTTCGACGGCAATGACGATGGCGATGGCGTTTACCACCGCAAATTGTCATTACGTTCGTTTTGGCTGGCGCTGACTATCTGTGATCGTTTTAAAAGTCACGATTTCAGTTTGAATCGTTTTGTTTATAAATTCGTTTTTTTCCCATTTTTATTTGCAAGTTATTGTTTTTGCTCTCTGTTGTTGTTGTTGTTGTTGTTGTTGTGCCTCTTGGCCAGAATGGTTTAGTTTTCGAAATGGATTTTAGTATTAAGAGTTTATGGCATGAGGTGGCCTTTTTTTTTTAGTACTTTGTTTTGTTAGTCAAAGCCGCTTCATTTTCAATTGAATTTTTGTAGTTTAGACCAGATTCTCGTTTTTTTTTTGTCGATTTTTTTGTTAACGCCAAATATCGTGCACTTCGCCAAAGGCACTTCGGCCAATTCTGTTTGTTTTAATATATTTTTTTGGATAGGGGGTTGGGGGCTTTTAGAAGGCACGTGCTGAATTTATAATAACCACACTTAAGCATAAATTTACTAAGTTTAATAATGTTCAATTGGCAAATAAATCGTTTGTCATTTCTTCATGCAATTAACTTAAAGAGTAACCAAATGTTTGTTCTATTTTTTCGTTTATTCCTTTTTTTTTGCTTGAATAACTTCCACTCTTATCTTCTACTCGAGTATTGCTTTAAGCCAGTTAATACTTCACCTCGTTTTCCGCTGTCAATTGCGTTGATGACACATTTCCTATGCCTACGGCTAACAAAAAACTAAAACAGAGCCGGCAACTTATGGCCTGTGTAGGCTAAAAGGTTTCTCAACCAACATGATACTAGATTTTGATTGCTATATAACATTGTTTGTCTTTATTGTTTTTATCTTAATAAAAATATTAACTATTTAACATGTTAACTAAACCAAACTTAAATGGCAAAGAGTGTTTAAAAAGAGAAATTGGAGAATATAAAAATGTTTGCTGAGAATAGAAATCCGCATAAATTACTTGTGTAAAAGAGCTCCATATTAAGAAGTTTTACCTCAATCATTAAGACGTTTAAATAGTCGCCCAATTGAGCTATTTTGCGTTACCTACTATTTTATTTATTAAACATAATTTTGGCAACTACTATCACAATGTTTCAACTGAACTCCAGAGTTAACGCCTTTTACATATGGTATATAAATTTGTAGAAGCACTTCCCGGTTAGATGTAGTTACTGTGCACCAAATTTTATTATAGTGCTACATGACGTTTCTGAGCTATGGCCGTGGGTGTTAAATAGGTCCACTGCATCCAGTTTTTGTAAAATGACAGATATGGCCAGCATACATATCAATTCTGATCATCATTTATCACGATATTCCTACAGTGGTAAGCGTTCGATTGATCCCACCACGCCTATTTTATTTTTTTTTGAGGTAGTAGATAAGGTCCCAACTAACTCCACAACAAATTTTATCATCGAACACGCCTACTTTTCGTGAAATGGGTAATTTCATCACCATCCACCTCCTGGCCAAATTTCTTCATCGTATAGCATTATGTTCAGGAGTTAATGCGATAGGCGTTAAATTGATCTAACCACGCCCACTTGTATTAACAGATAATTTTAGTAAATTTAAGTCCTCCATTTTTTTTGGAAGTTTTTATGAAAATTATGAATAAACAATTAAGGGATAAATTTATTGAAGCGAATTTTTCAAATGTTTGCCATGGAAAATTTCCTCTTTATATGGAAAACAACAAATTTAATTACCACCAAAACAAAAACAAAAAACAATGAAACAAAAGATTGAATTTCAAACATAAAAATAAATTTGAAACAATCGAGATAGTCACCGCAAAAACAACAACAACAACTACAATATTTAAGATTGCATGCGAAAAATAAATTTCCCAAATGAAAAATGAAACTCGATGCGGGCCAAAGTGCCAGCCAGAACAGAACAGGGCAGAGCAGAGCACAAATGGCCAAAAATAGCCCAACAAAATAAAATGTTGGAAAAAAATATCGAAATTGGGTTATGACGAAGGAAAATGACTGAAAACTACAAAAACAAAACAAAAAAAAAAGTTTAAACATTCGAACAAGCAATCCAAACAACAGCAGCGATAAAAATAAAATTAATAAAATTGAACAAAAGCGAAACATCGGTCACCGCTGGTTCAACAAAAACAACAAAAAACATACACCTAAAGGATTAACAAAAACAAAACAAAAAAGGTTATTTAAAAAAAAGCAACAACACAAAATATTGATTTTAATTGACCAAAGAGGCTTTTCCCGCCACACGCCGCTCATTAATGATGTTTGATATTTCCGCACCAACGCCAAATTGAATGGGCGATTGGTCGTTTGGTCGCTTGGTCAGTCGGCGTGCTTTACCACAGGTGGTGCACAAATGTGCCTTTTAATGTGTGACGGTGACGGCAAACCATCAAGAATGACGGAAGGAAAATGTATATAAAAAGGCGCTTAAGCGGAATTAACGCAAATGCCAATGCGACGCGCCACGAAACGTCGGAGGAGGGTAAAGCGTGCGCTCGAGCTCTCGCGACTATAAAGCCTAATGGCCAGGTTAAAATAATGGCCGGCATGTGCGCGGAAAAGTCACTTTTTTTTTTTGTTGCGAGCTGATTTCAGCAGTTAGTTAAAGTAACACTATTTTGCCACTTTAGCTGCCGTTTTTTAAGTGCCGCATTTAAGCCATTAAGTAGTTTAAACGATTTACTTGCTTGCTGGTTGGATTTCTTTTTTCATTTTTCAATTGTATTTTTCCTTTTTTTTGTATAGTTCATTTCGCACAAAGGGTTAAAGCCGCTTAAGGGATTTTTTATTTTTCGCGTCATGTTTGATGTGGATTGGATTTCCGTCTTTTGGAAAACCATTTAACAATTTATTAAGTAAAGTTGAGTCAATTGGTATAATTCAAAATAACTTAATTGGAATAACTTCACATGTGGCGCCATCTAGCAATGCAGTTTCTAAACATTAAACAAAAAACCTTTATAGGAACGAAATCATTAGCATATGTAGTTGAAAAAGTTGTATATCTGATGGATGGCCACGCCCATTTTAAGGATAATTTTTAATAAAAAAAAAGGAGAAGATTGGGTTTACTAATAAAATCAGAAGGAATCAAAGTCTGATTTGAAACAATGTGGTATCAAACGATGCGCGATTTTTATAAAAATTAATATT
Organism: Suillia variegata; assembly: GCA_949127995.1. NCBI lineage: Eukaryota > Metazoa > Arthropoda > Insecta > Diptera > Heleomyzidae > Suillia > Suillia variegata. The sequence goes on from OX421842.1 coordinate 6,706,327, forward strand.
AACATTTTTCATGTAATTTTTTAATAGTACCTCATATTAATTTATGAAATTCATATCAATTTGACATTAATTTGAAATTTTTCTGCAAATAAAAAACATATTTTTTAAGCTTGCCTTTCAAATGTAATTTTGACAATTTTTAATGTTATATCTACATGATTTTAATGTAGAATTGATATTATATTATGTAATTTTGATAATTTTTAATGTTATATCTACATGATTTTCATGTAGAATTGATATCTTACTATCACGCTTTTATTGTTATACTGTAAAAATAGCGAACAAAAAACGTTGAACCCCTTTTAAGTGGGTTAAGTCTTCTCGCCACAATCGCACACATACATGAGTATTTACATTCTTATATGCATGTACATATATAAACATACATACATACATATATTCTGAACTCTCACCCAAAAGCGGTCACACTGATTGGGGTTGCCGGAATGTCAAAATATTCAACAAGTGCAAATAGTGACGCTCTCGTTTTGTTGCATTTTTGCTTATTTTTCTTTTCATTTCATTCGAAGCTTAAAATTTCGCGGCTGAATTTTTTGTTAAATTTGGTTTCATTTTGTTTCGTTTTTTTACCGTTTATTAATTTGCATGGCTTCGTGGCGGCTTCAGCTGCTTCAGACCGAACGAAGTCTTATTGCGGCTCATTGGAGACAATAAATTTCTGAATTGTTTTTCGACTTCGCTTTTACTCTTGTGTAAATTTACCGCACACACAGTTGTTAAAATAAAAGTATTTGTGTATGTCTATTTTGACAGTTGGCGGGTTATTTGGATCGTTTTGTGGTTCATGTTGTTGTTGTTGTTGTTGCTAACTGCTGCTGCCGCTGTCACTTGTCTTTAAGTGGAATTGTATAATGCGCACCGGCATTTAAAGCCGATTTAGCTGTGAGGTATATACTTATGTATATAGTAGATTGCTGTTCTTTTTCTTTTGGTTTAGGTCAATGATTGGAAATTTTTGAAATTTTTGAAGGTTGAAACATTTTTAGTTTTTTAAGACTTTTCATACAAGATAAGCAAGACGTTTGAACACTTTTAATTGCATTGATTATGTTATTAATTGGATAAAAATCAAAAATGTCAATTAACAAAAAATGTATGCTGAGATTATGCTTAAAGAAATGTTTAGTATATAACTTTTTTTTATTAGTATTAGTATTGTTTATTTATTAAATTACAAAAACTTAATTAGATATTTACACTTGATTTAACTAAAATGTATTTATGTATTGTATTTCATAACAGACATAAATCACAATTTAAACAACTCAAGTGTCTGTCCATTGTTAAATCTATGTTAATTTAATTGTATGGCAAGAAATTGATTTTCCGGTACAGTGTGTTTAGCACAACTACAAGCTAACTTGCAACTACACGTACATATACATACACATACACATATTTACATGAAGACATGTATGTACTTTCCGAATAAATAATCCTGAGCAGGCGAAACGCGTGTCCTAATCATTCATCTTCAGTCGTTCGGTTCGCTTACCGAATTCAAGTGTATTTCAAAGATACGATACGATTTTCCAAGTGATAGTTTAATTGTTGCCACGTATGCACACACACAATCACACACTCGCATACACACACACAATCACACACATTTACATAAATGTATATATGAAATAGTTTTGCTTGAACGCACACTTTGACTAGAACACACAATTTGCATGCATCCTTGCTCAAGTTACTTTCTCTATAGCGATAGCATCTAGTGGAATATTCTAACCACCCGCTGGCTATAGAGAAGAAGAAAAATGCTTGGATTGCATGTCGAGCGTGGAGCTTTTAAGTAAGTTGTTCGCTAACGAACAAATGCGACAAATTAGTGCAATGTGCGCGCGCGTGTTTCCAAGGGAAGTCGCTGGGTGTGGCAACTAAGCGACGGCATTTTCCTTCCATGATAACGATAATGATCATGATGGTAATGATGATAATGATGATGACGATGATGATGATGATGACTTTATCCGCAAAAACGTTTTAGTGTAAATAGTTCGAAAATTAAAAGGAAATTAGCTCAAGTTGCGAGACGTGGCAATATGCACGTACAACTTTTAATTGTTATTAACGTCTTCGGATAAAATTGATAATTGAAAGTGTGCGAAATGTGCTCTTAAATTTAAGCGGACTGATGAATATAGATTGAAAAAACGCTCGTGCTCTTTAAAAAATCGCGCTTGTTTTTTTATAAAGAATATTTGTCGGTAAATCAAATATTTGTGATTTTTCAAGCAAATATATTATTTTTCTATCAGTTTCAGTCTTAGGTTACATTTCAAAATTCATTTTTGGTCTTTATGCCATATTTGGGGAAAGGACTCCGGATTATGCTTTAAATATGCTTTGGTATAACGTTTTCTTTATATCTAAAAGCTATATAAAATTTATTTATAAGCCTACATCTCATAAACTAGTTTTGCATTTTGTTAAAATATTTGACAAAAATCACTGGATAAATTAATTTTAATATACAAATCAGCTGTTTAATACCAATTTTATTATACAAAATACTTAAATAATTTGTATATCAAAATATTACTACTACTATTAAACTTATATGCAACTATAAAAAGATATTAGTAGTACTCATATAAACTCGTAGCCATCGTGCGTTTGTATACTCATACATTTGTAAGTGTGTAAACGAGGATGGTCCGATAAGTACTAAGTCCAAAGCCCCGACGGATGCCTACTTTGCAGACCTCAAGAAAACGTATCTTCAGATGGGTTTAAGCATCCTTGGTTTTGTTGAAAGATAAATAGCCAATTTTCCCAAAAATTTTTGTTTTTGTTTATCGGACCACCCTCGTATCACCTGTTCTTTAAAAAAACATTTATGACTTATTCTTTAACCGTTTTCTTTTACGAGGTTTAAGCATTTAATTTGTTTGATTAGAGTGTGAGGTGTAAACAAGATTTTATTGTATGTAAAATAGAAACAGCTGATATACGAGGTATACATGAAGTACATAAGGCAGTAAAGAACTTAAATGAATACCGCTATCATCTTATATATCATCCAAACATAACCGCTAATACTACATATTTATATTAGTTATGTATATATATATAATAAATAATCATCTGTGTTTAAAGGATATTGTATATGTTCATTTATATATATTGTATATAAGTAGTATGCCACCCAAATCATGTGAATAATCCATAATCCAGCTAAGTGCATCGACTGTAAATAAAAACTCATTTCTGACATTTAACAATCACCGGATAATAAGACGGCTAAAAATACATATGCGATGTAACTACTAAACCAAAATTTAAATTTCATTCTGCATCTCTTAACGTTTAACAAATTATTACAAAACAAAAAATAAACAAATCTCTAAATTACTTTACTTTGCTTATTTGCTTTTTGATTAAATTACTTACGTTTTCGCTTTATTTTTTTCTCTCTCTCTCTCTTCCTTTAACTTTTTATGATTCTTTAAATAAATATCAAAACAAACGGAAAAACAATTTAATACAAAAACAACAACAACAAATGCGTCGCATTACCTTTAAATTAATTTAAAATAACATAACGCAACACAACAACATCAAACAACAACAAAATACCTACATAAAAATGTTAATGAAAATTTTGCCGCCATGCTAAACACGCACGCTCCTGCGTGTGTGTGCATGTGTGTGTTTAATGATGCTGCCACCTTGCTACAATTTGAAACTGACGCACGCACACAAATAAAACAAAACGAAACAAAACTCAACTCAACTCAACACATAAACAAACGCTTGCACGCTTAAATCAACACGGTAAAACGCACACTTACACCAACACGCAATTAAAACAACGTTTTTATGGCAACACTGAAAACACCAACGCAACACACACACACACACGCACACATGCAAACAACAACTACAACTACACGCAAATGCTTTCATGCTGGTCATGCACCATTATCCTGGGGACTCGTTCGCGTTCGGCCAACGTTGTGGTTTATGTTGCTGATAATGGCCTTGCGCTGGTTGCTCTGCTCCCTTTGTCCGTTTCGCCCTTTTTTTCTTCTTGTGCGTTTTTGTTTTTTTTTTTGCTTCGCTCTGCAATATAATTTCCAATGCTGGCGCCGCTTTGCACGCTATGGCAACGCTCGCTGTACTCGTAACTCGTATTTCTGCTTCGCTGATGCTGTGATGGATTTACTTTACATTGTGTGTGTGTGTTCGGTGTTGCCACACGCTTATCCTCGTAAATTCATCTTAATGATGTTGCCAACAATGTTGCCACTCCTGCTGCTGCTGCTGCCGTTGCTGCTGTTGTCGCTGTTTGCTGGTTGCTGCCCGCTAATGCAAATTTCGCACGATATTTCAACGTTTACGCATAATTATGAAACCAACAACAAAAACAATGTTGCGCTTTTATTGAATTTAAAAAGGTGGCTTTTTGGTTTAAGGTTGGTGTTGGCTTTACTTTTTTTATTTAATTTTATTTTTTAGTTTGCATGTTGTTTTTTTATTTAATATAAGTATTATGTATTTTTTATGCTTAAACAACTTTTACAATGCGATTGATTTATGTTTATCCATATAACTAAGATAAAATTTAAGGAGCAATATTAGCGAAATAATCGAATATTTTTACTTAGTTTTACAAATTATGGGTGTAAGAGTATCCTTCCCAACTTCCCAAAATTTCATCGCAATTGAATGAATGGTTTAGACGTGCATAGGGTACAAAGAAAGGAAGATAAAGAAAGGGAGAAAAAAAGAAAGAAACATTCATTCATTTATATAAACGAGGGTGGTCCGATAAGCACTTAGCTTCACCGCTCGATGGAGGCCTACTTTGCAGATCTTTTGTAGGATAATATAAATAAATATCTGGCGCAAGGACTCTAGCAGGGTGTAGGTATTTACACAGCAAGTCGTTTCTCTCAGAAGATTTGCCAAATACTTGCCCAAAGGAGCGGGAGCAGCGTAGAGAAAATTTTTTCAATTGATAAACAACTGTTTCCATGTTTTCTATTATTTGTGTCGCCAAGAATCGAACCCGGGACATTCAGCGTCAAATATCGGACCATGCTGCCGCCCATTTGATATTAACCGTTAGTAAATTTAATAATAGGATTAGAAGTTCATTAATTCCATAATCAAGTTTCAACAAATTTTTAATAACTACCTTGCTCCTGCCTTCCATGATCCATATGACGAGATGAACAGCTTAAAGCCGAATCCGAACTGCGGATTGAGAAGGCTTCACCGAAACTTATACTCTCGGAAATTAATTTCCAAACTCTCCGAGAAGTCGAATAGGTTGAATAAAAAACTTTAATTTTTTAATTTGTGGTGGGAATTCGAACCGCGTTTGCTCAGTAGTCTAACGCACTTTAGCCGCTGATCTATTGATCAAATATAAAGACAAATAATTTAAATAAAAATATGTTTTTTTAATCATAAATGAACCAATGAACTATTTAAAAAAAAGCAAAAAATTGGTTGACTTAAAAAGTAGACGAATATAAAATGGGCCTAACAAAGCTTTTTCGAAACAGCCAAAAAGTTATTTAAACAGCTTCTTCCCATTAAATAGAAAAAAAGTATTCCTTTCTCCGCACATGGTGGATAATAAAATTAAACATACAACAACAACAAAAAACAGGTCACCGAAATTTAAATTCACCGCCCAACAAAAGGCGAACAACCTTGACTCTGAAAAATGAACAAATATTGCGTGCAAAGAGCAGCGCGCACTTGTACTGCGGCGTAACGACGCGAACGCGAACGCAAAACGCCGCACATAATTATGGCAATTTTCGGCATCAGGCAGCGTTGACGGTATGCGCCACCGCGCCATGCCACCGCTACGCCACGCAAATGTCACACAGCACGAACGGATAAAATAAAATGAAAAATAAATTCATTGCAAATTTGTTTGTTGTTGTCATTATTTGTCGGCGGCGTCGAACGTCGAACGTTTGGCGTCGTCGTCGTCGTTGTATGATGACGCTGCTGTCAATTTGTGCGCCAAAGCGTTACACACACACACGCGCACACAATCGCAATCACAGCAACAAAATATACATATAAAATATAAACGCTTTTCAGTTCTAAGCGCTCTAAATTCACTTTGTTGCGAATTTTGTGCGACATCGAACAATGGATTCACTTCCGGTTGACTGACTGAAAGCGCCCATTGATAAATGTTTTTTCAACCGTATTTGAAAAAATTAAATAAAAAAAACAACAAAAAGTGTTTTTGTGATAACACAGCGAAACTGTTTCAACTCATTTCAACTCATTTCAGCTCATTCTAACTCAACGGAAATGGAAAATTTATAAAAATTCTAAAGTTTATTTATCGCATCAGAGAATTTTTGTGTTTCGTTTTTTTATTTATTTTCGATTTGGCGAAATTGCGAATAATTTAATTTGACCTTGAGTGATGTAAAAATAATTTGCGAAGTGAAAATTATTTTGATTCGAAAGTTGTAACGGCAATTTTCTAACAGGCAAAACATTTTTCAAAAAATTCCATTCACTGAAAAAGTTTCCTTTTCACATTAGTAAATAAACCAGTTAATACTCAATCTAAACAAAAAGAAATCTTTGTTTAAATTTGCCTAAACGAGCTGCATTATTATTGGCAAGTAATATTGACAAAAAACTTGCCAATTGTAAAAGTGGTCTTCTCTAATATTTGCGCGCTTTTTTATTTAACTTAAAAGTTAACTGCCAAGCGACCAAGTGACTCTCATGTGGCCCAGCGTAAAAGAAGCTGTCAAAAATAAAACAACAATAACGTTTGTCATTGCGTGAAACGCTTTTGTGCACATATCTCGCTAGCCGAGCAGAATCCGAGCCTACGCAATTAACTGGAAAACAAAAAAGTTGACTGTAACTGATCAAATTCCAGTTAAAGAAATTTATGCGTTAGATGCCGAACCTCACCCAGTTAAAAAGCAAATAAATGCGACATAAATTCGTTTTTCATATCGCTCGCGCAACGATTAAATCAACTCGGAAATTTTTCATAATTTGTGACACTTGAAATTTGCAAAAATTCCACATTACTTTATAATCAGTTTGCTCCGTTGTTTATAGCCAAATAAAGTCGCAAATGTCTTTTGTGATGTGAATTTTAAATTCTTCATTGGCACGTAGATGAAGCGCAAAACAAATAAATTCCAGCTAGACAAATTCGGTTTTTTTTTTTTTCAGTTCTGCCTTTAGCCGAAATAAACTGTCAATTTAATATGTTTACCCAGTGGGTGAGTGGAACAGTTTCGCCTTCCAAAATCCGTTCGCTGCCCAAGTTTGTTAACTGCTTCGTTTTTTTGTTTTTTTTTTTGTGTTGGTCTACAATTTACGCTCTTTATGAGACCATTGGCAGTTTTCTTTTGTTTGTATAGTTTCGCGAAAGAAGCGAGTGCCGAGCAAATACCCGGCACACACAGAGTGAACCCACTTTGCGGTGTATCTTATCCAAATTATGACATTACTCGTTGGCTTGTGCGATTTTTGTGCGCACATTTTTTGACAATAATTTGGCGACAGCACGCCTGGGCAGGCTGTCTGACAGGCGGCAGACAGTAAGAGACAGACACCAGACGGAGACAGATTACTTTAATGTGGTCATTAAAATGTGCAAAACTGTTATAACTGTTAAAAGTGTTTTTGGTTTGTTAAGGATTCTCTTTAGTTACTTATTGGTAGCATACTTTATTAAATATACATATTTACGTATGTTACTAATCTGTAACAAAACATACTTGAAAAAATGTATTTATGAACCGAACTCTTTTGTAATTAGTTACCAATTGGTAACAGCTTGACCAATCTCTTAATTTCAATCCTGAACTTATTTTTTACCATACTTAAATGATATAAATTATTTTAGTAATGTCTTAAATTAGAAGCACAAGTGTTTTATAACAAGGATTACTTTGACTTGTGACCTAACAGTTACATTATAGTAACGCATTTTTTCAATCAATTTGTAAACATATTTCTTATATGTATTAATGTAACCTTAATGTTACTTTAATGTAACTTTAATGTAACCTTAATGAAGCAAAGCATTCTATACTTGAAATAGTGACCTAAAAGTTACATCTTGGTAATACATTTGGTTACCTTAATTTTAAACCTATTTCTTATACAAGTGTTACCTTATTGTAACTTTAATGTAACCTTAATGTAACAAATAACATTTTGACTTGTAAAAGTTTCATTTTAGTAACACATTTGTTCACTTTTCTTATATTAATGTAACCTAAATGGAACTTTAATGTAACATTAATGCAACAAAGCATACTAGTGAACTAAAAGCAACCTTTCAGCTAACATTAATGTAAATGAAAAATTTGAACTTTTTTTTATCCGAAAACCAGTTAAATTCAAAAATAAAGTTTATCTACAATTTTATTTTATATCCGATTTATCTTTATTCCTTGTGAAATTAAAAAAAATTAAACTATTTGTTGCCTTCTCCATTTAGACGACTTCACTGGACATTTTCAAATATTTCTTATGCTATTGCAGCAATGTCAGATCTGTCCACAAAAGCCGCCTCCAAAAACCTTAACTATTTATTTCAAATTTATTATCAGCTGAGAGCGCATTCCCGCCGATGTATGGCGTATTAAGTTGCCACATGTTGCGGACTGCCTGCGCGTCTGACATGTGTCACGACATGTTGCCCGACAATTGGCGACAAAGTTGCCTAACGGAAAACCAACGACAACAACAACAACAACAACAACACAACAGAAAATTCCACACACACACACACACACACACAAAAACCTGGCAACAGCAATTTGGCCAGAGTAAATAAACGCGCGCACAATTCAATTAAGAATTACAAGCGCCGCGAAACTTGCGCCTCAGGATACACAAATTAAAGAAAAAAAATGTTAATTTAAATTTAAAAAAATTTGAAAATTTTTACAAAATTTATTTCGGTTGCAATGGCGCACGGGGCGCAGCCAGTGTCAGTTGCTTACAGACTTACGCTTACGCCTGCCTGCCTGCCTGCCTAAATTTATTTAGTTCCCGCATCGTTTTAATTGGGATTCCGAATGTTTTTGACACTTTTGACAGTCGTGCAAATATTTTTCTTCATATTTTTTATTTTATTTTATTTTTCCAAGTGTGTAAATATTTTTTTGGCGGTTTGTGTTCAATTGTTGTTGTTGTTGTTGTTGTTTTTGTTGTCGTTGTCGCTGTCGTTGTTAAAACGTGATTGCCTTAATTGAGCGCGTGTTAAATACGGCCTTTTTCGCTTCGGCCGGCGTGTAGATACGTGTTTTCTGCTCGGCTGATTAAATTAACTTATTTAACAACACTGTCAGACGAAAGGGGAGAGAGGCAGAGAGAGAGAGAGAGAGAGAAAAATCACCGTTCAATTACATGATGTAATTATTTGGACATATTATTTTAAATAAAGTGATTTTTTTCTCTGGCAAAGGCAATGATGGACGATTTTTTGTGCGCATAATTCGGTTAAACTTTGCAGCTTATTCATTATTAATTTTTATCTTTAAGCTCGCTTTTGGTTATAGTTTAAGAGATAACGACAGGCTTATCGATAAGCAGGGCTCCAAATACAAATACTTATATATATAAAAGTACGAATTTATATCTCTTAAATATTGAAATAGAATTTCTCAGTTATCATACCGCAAATTGGCATATGATGATACTTTCGTATTGTAAAACTCTTTTCAGGCTTCGAATATTTTACTGTGTTTACAATTGAACATTTTAAGTGTTGTTGTGTTATTTTTAATAAAAAATGACTTTACTTTTTTGATACAATTTTTTTAAAAGCGATTGTAAACAGGTTACTTCTAAGTTACCAAGTATTAGGTTAGGTTAAATGGCTGTCCAAAGACACATTTAGGCCTAATAAGGTCCATCGTGGTATCAAAGGGAAACTGATCCTTACTCCTCTGGGACCTCTCTTTTAACCAACCTGGAAATTTAATAAATGGCATAATCTTAGATATTTTAATTTTAACAATATCTGAAATGCTAACAAAGGAAATGGAATCGAATGCAGTGAAACTCTTCCTAAACAAGGCTAAGCATTGGTGCTGGAGGTGATAAACGGTTTCTTTTTTTCGGATCTTGACAACAGTAGTCGTAAAAATTCATTACTTGTCTTCTAGCGTGCTTACCGATACGTCAGTGACCAATAATGAATTGGATAATTCTCCTCCTAGTGTCCTGCCGGATTAGCTTTAAAAGTATTTTAGTAAGATTTAAGTTTAAAAAGAATTTAAAATACTTTACTTATATGGTTTCAATCAAACATTCAATCAATTAATCAATCAAATGCGGGGCGTGACGTTGGGGCAGGGATATATTCCTTATCCAACAATAGGACCACATGAAACTAGAACAAAGCCTGTTAGGAAGGTGTAAAAGAACACCTTGTGGGCTAACCAGTGCATGTTACGACCAATGCGTCTATTAAATAACTTTTGTACTACCCAAAGTACTTTTAATGTGTATGTACTAAACAATAAATTGCTTAAATGTTACCTATTAGTTTCCAAATGGTAACTAAAAGGTAACAAATATTTTTCGAATTTTTGCTCTGGTTACAATAAAGGTTACCAAATGTTCACAAATAGAAAACAAAGAGGTTACTAATAAGATTTACTACATATGTATGTATTTATTTATTTATTATTAAGTTATCAATAAATGATTTTGCTAATAACTTCAATTTAAAATTCTTTTCTTTGCAGGTAAGACTTTATGAGAAATATTAAATTTAAAAGAAAACGTTGGAAAATTCTTGTAAGTTAAAAAAAAAATGTATTGAGACAATTTTGAGATATTTTCGAACTACTTTTGCCAGTTTATTCTACAAGCAAAGAATAATTTTTTTTGAAGTTAGACTCGAGGTCGTTATAAACCTTTTTATTATTATTATTTTTTTTAAAGCTTTTTCTTTAATGGACTTATTGAAGCTCCTTAATTGTCTTTAATTCAAATCAAAAATTTTGACATACATACAAACGTGCATCTTAAAATAACCTTATCCAAACGAACGCGCAGTTCAATGCACTCTGCTGCTGTGAGAACAGGAAGTGCAAATAAAATTTGCTTGTGTCAACGTCAAATGACAGCGCAACAAATAACAACAACAACAACAACAAAATTGAATTATTAAAAAAAAGAAAAGCAGAAACTAAAGGCCAAACATAAACGATGCCAACAGGCGAACAGGCACAATTAATGTAAGACACCCACTCGAGTGCAGACACACAGCGAAACAGATACTCCACAGAGATACACTGTTTAAAAATACACCAACAACAACAACAACAACAACAACAAAAACAACAACAAGAAAAACAAAGCGCAACGAAATAAAAAATATTGCCAGCATAAATGCAAATTGAAAGGCGATCAACGCGGAAACGGGAAATTCGACCACGCCAAGCGTTTGCTCGGGGTCTGGTCAAGCATTCAAGCTGCCTTTAACGCTCTTGTCTTTGGCAGATTTACCACAAAATCAAAAAAAACAACAACAAATAAATAAAAAACAAGCCAACAACTTCACAGATATGCGCGCACCACGAGACAATTTCCAGCGAGATGTGGTTTAAGTTTATCATATTAAAATTACATTTTTAATGTTTTTATTTCTTCTTCTTCTTTTTATTATTACTATTTTTTTTTTGTTATGAAAATGTTTCTGCCTTCAATTTGCGTTCTAGACCAATTTTAATTGAAAACGGTGCCAGGCGGCGATAATGCCGCCACAAAACATCTTCGGTACAACGCAGTGCCTGCTTTCCGCCTCCCCGCAACGCAAACGCCACGCCTAGACCCCGCTCGAATGGCAATCAAAAATAATCAAATTTCGCGCATTCCAGCTGCGCATGCGCAACATTTGTTGCGGCCGCATTTGCGCATAAGTGGCGCAAATTTGTTGCGAGCGACCCTTGAGGGCGTTGCAAATTCTTACCGACACTTATCGTTTCTTTTTTGTTGTTGTGCACTTCTCCTCTGCTTTGAATAATTTTTTTTTTATTAATATTTTTTTTTTTTACTTTTTTTTTTTTGTCATGTCGAATGTCGAAGAAAATTGTTGTAGCGTGTCTGCGCGCGCTCGCTCAAGTGCAGCAGTTACAGATGCAGATACAGATTTTAAAGTGTAATTTGTGAGATACAAAGATACAATTGCGTCCAGTGCAATTTTTGTGCATAACACCAAGTGGTACTAAATCTGGGTGGGTGTCGTATCATTCTTTTGTGTCTGTCTGTCTGTCTGTTTCTCTTTCTTCTTGCCTGTCTGCCGCCCTTTGATTTTGCTGATTGTGGCTGATTGTTTTCGTTTTTTTTGCCATCTTGTGGTGTTAAAGTTCAACAATTTCCTTTGCTTATTTTTTTCTTTGATTTAGTTTTTATTGCATTATTTTTAATAATTCTTATAATTGTGTGAAAGTGATAAAAAGTTTTGGCTTTAGTATAAGGACTGTAGAAGCAAACAACTGTAGTTTGAAAATTGCAAGAACAAAAACTTAATTTAATTATTAAACTATTTTTTTTTGGATAAAAAAAGATCTTATCTTTACGTTTCTAATCTATTCTGAAAACAAAATCTAATTTGCAAATTTAATTTTCGTTTTTTTCTTTATGTGGCACAAAATTTTAATAAACAATTAATAATTTTGTATACAATTTGAAAGCTTACGATTTGCACTACAAATGTTACCTGAAGCTCAACGCCATAACTCTAATACTTTAGAAAAAACAAGCAGTTAAACGCATTCACCATTAATTAAAAGTTACTCATACGCAGCGTTGTGCCAAAATATAAATTTCGTAAATTTTACACTTAGGCGATTTTTTAACAACACAAAAATAATGATATCTCTTTAACTAGATGCCAAAGCAACAAATTACGACTTCCTGGCCAAAATAAAGTAAAGCAGGGTGAGATGCCATGAGGTTTCTTAATGTCAAAACTTTCATAAAATTTTTATAATGCTTTTATTTATTGTATTTCGATCAATCGACAGCATAGAAAACCAATCAACTATAACAAATTTTCAGATTTTAAAGAAATTTAATGCACTTTTTTTTAAACATTTGGTTAATATTCTCATTAACTAAACATTTTCATAATCATCGCAATAACTCAAATTCTCAACATTAACACTAACAAAGAAAAAAATCAACAAACTTCATTAGAGCAACAATTGCAAAAATTCCCAAAATGCCAAAATAACACAAATTAAAATTTATTTATCAAAGCCGCCCAGCCCCACCCCGCCCCACTTCACATTCATTTGCCATTTGCCGCTAATGAACACGCCGCATTGCAGGCCGCACTTATCGATCTCACACTTGAGCCGCCGCCTGCAATTATAGCCAACTAAAATATAATTCATGGCAAACGAGTTGGCAGCGGAGCAGCAGCAGCTAACCAAAAATTTAATAAACAAAATCTCTGCTCAAGCATTACTGCCAAAAATCTAGAAATTGGTGGCAACAAAATAACGCCAAAAATGCGTTCGTTCATTCGTTCGTTCACCAAGTGCGCCGGGTGTGCCGCGGCCCTGCCTGATTGAGTGACCACAGTCGGCATAGAAAAACAAATCGGCGCATAGTAAATCTAAAGCGGCGGTGGCGGCGGCATGCAGCATGCAACACATGTGGCTACTGCAAAATTCTGATAGTAAAATTTGTTGGTTTTGCTTTAGCAAATTTGCACTTAACTAAAATTTTAGTTGTTCAATTTTTTCGAGAAAATTTTGAAAAAATAAGAATTGAAAATTCGGTTTAATGCACTCGCCGCTTAAAAGTTGCGTTGCGTTTTTTTTTTTTCGATTTCGACTTCGATTTGAATTTTTTTCCTAGACTAAACTGCCTTGAATTTAAGCTATGCACTCGAAGGCAATCTTGGCCAATTTCTGTGTTGTTGCATTCTGTTCGATATTGGAGCACACGTGTGCAGCCGCTTTTGCTTAGGATCGATTGCGACACGGAAACTGGTTTTATTTTAGTTTTTTTTTTTTCTTTCGTTTATCGACGAATTTTCAAATTTAGTTGCGGGCCAAATGCTTTTATTTTAATAGGCAAAAATTCGCAAATGGGTTTTAGTGTCTTTCCTTTTTTTTCTCTCCATATTTTTTTCCTTTCCACAAACAAATGTGAGAAGAAAAAAAGAACGAAAAACGCGCCGAAGGACATTTTGCGTCTGCGCGCCCATTTACTTCTTCTTCGTCTTCATCTTTTGCGAATGGCGCACAAATGTTGCTTGGCTTGGTTTAGCTTAGCTGGGCATGCTTTTACGTTCGGGCTAAAATGTTGCGCTTCGCAGAATTTCAGCTGGAAAATTTGTACGCCTCAAGTGAAATTCTTTTCTTTCGGCTGTGCGGAAAATGTGTATTTTGTAGATGCCGCTACTGCCGCTGTTGCTGTTGCGTCTGAGGAGAAGATACTTTATGCATGCCGCAATCTAGTGCACAGTACTTTTTTCGATAAGACAAATTGTCAACTTAGTGTGAGAATATTATTGATTTAAAGAAAGTTATTAACTTTTCTGACTTTTCCGAAATGTTCAAATTTAAATGTCATCAAATTTACAGTTTTTCTTATCATACTATTGGTAAAATGTTTTCAATAACAAGTGAATACTTTTTTTAGGCTACCCTTCAAATCCCGACATAACATAATTCCGAAAACAAAAAACCAAAATATCACAAAATTAAATTTTCGAAACGGTCGATATAATCTCTCAAAATTTCTAACAAAATAGTTTCAAATATATTTGCAGTTCAAAACGAGTACTTCAACATTTTAAAATACGAGTACACGATTTTGGGATTTTGTCGTTTGAGATTTTGTTGCTTTTCATTCTTCTTGTTATTTTTACGGAATTTATATAAAATGCTGGGATTGTGTCATTATTGGACTTTAAAGGATTTTGATTTGTCGGTAAAATATTTTTTTGGGATTTTGTGTTTATGTTTGTTCAAATTTAAGATTTTGTCCTTTTTGGTTTAAGATTTTGTCGTTAAATTTAAAGTGATCTTTTACAAGGAATTTTGTCAATTTGTTGGAATTATGAGGATATAAAGGATTTTTATTTGTCGGAAAAATGTCTTTTTGGGATTTTGCATTTCTGTTTTTTAGTACGTGGGATTATATTTTCGAAACATTAAACATTTTTAGTTGAAATCTTATTTGTTCCATACCTTCCATTCTACCCACAACACTTCTTGACTTTTGTCTCTCTTCTATTTATAACTTCTAAGTACTGTATTAGCGATACTCGTACTTGCAGATACATATCCACTTAGGCGCACAATTTAGATGCAAAAAAAAACAAGCGACTAAAACGAGCTAAAGAAACGTTTCGTTTGCTCGTTCGCTCGCTCGTTCGCTCGTTCGTTCGTTTCAAAGTGGCAGAAAGTGGCCTGCAGGCGCTTACGTGTCTATTGCAGCGTTCCAGCTTCGCTGCTATTTGTGCGTACGTGCATGTGTATGTATGCGGGTGTGTGTGTGTGTGTGTCTGTGCGTGTTAGTATGTGTTTATGTTTATCTCTGTTTGTATGTGTATGTGTGTGTGTGTGAGCGTGCATTTATGCCGCTTGCAGAATCGTTTTATGTGGAATTTATGCAGCATTTTAGTTCTCAAGTTTTATTTAGAAAAGCGTAAAACTTTTTGTTCGAATTTTGTTGTTTTTGTTGGGAAAGTTATTGTTCCGGATTACACACAGTCGCCATAAATTCATTCTCAAGTGTTTAAGTGAGCGAAATTTTATAAACTGTTATTTGTGCGAACTTTAAATATTATTTATAGATGTTTTGTTGCTCCTGTGGTCAAATTTTAGCTTTATTTTTCCTAAAGCTTTAAATTTGTTTTCGAGTTTTATTTTTTAAATTATTCAAAATTTAAAGAACTTTAAAATCTTCATAGATTTGAATTTGAGTTGTATTATTTACTTTAAAGCAATTTTAAATTGAATTTATTTGAAAAAAATTCCAAAACCAACTTCAAATTCAAAGCAAATAACTCAAAAGCTATTATCGACCACAAGCTGTGTTCCTCCCGCAAAACAGCTTAAGTCACCATGCCCAAACTGCCTTGTCGACTTCGCCCCCCTCCACTCGACCACACCGTGTGTCGCTTGTGTCAGTCGACGCTGTCAAACGCATATCGCCGCCGTTTCGCGCTGTCAATAAATTTTGCATGCCTTGTTTTTGGATTAAATTTCAGCTGCTTCGACCGCTTTTTCACGCTCGCAAAGTAGCTCGTTTTCGTTTTCAATTTTGCTTATGGATTTCGATTTTTTTTAGTCTGGTCACACGCGGCGAATTCAGTTAGCAAAGCGTTCAATTTATGCTCACACCGAAAATTCCAAAATACAAATTTGAACACTTTTTAGCCAATTGAAGATTTGTTTGGTTCCTGACATTGTTAAAAAGTTAGAAAAATCGAAATGAGAACCAAATTGAGCGAACTCACCTCGATTTCTACCTTAATTTGTCTGCCTTATTTTGAAGTTTGTTTTTTTTTTATTTTTGACAACAAATTTCTTTGTTGTTTTTATTTACTTAAAGTTTTTGTAGTAACCATGGCAACTACACAAAAATTAAAATTTCAAAGAGAGAAACAATCGAGGTGGAGAGGGAAATTTTTCTACTTTTCTCATCTTATTACACCTTTTAATATTTTAATTTATTTAAAAAAAAACTCAAGAAATTTCCTGATCCAGTTCCAAAGCACTTCCAAGAATCATCATTTTTGACCGTTTCCGTTTGCCCACAAAACTGGCTAAGAACAGTTTTCCACAACAAAGTTAATTTTTTTGGTATTGTTCTCTATTTTTTCTTCATATATTTTTTGCTGTGCTGCGAACTTGAATTGTTGCCATATTTTCGGAGCAACATACAACAATTGCTCCAACAAATTGGCAAAGGCTGGATAACGCCTCACAGCGAGCAGCTCCGCTTGCGGTTATGGTCAATTAGATGAGGTCGCTGAGGTGGCGGCTCCTCGCCAGCAATCGTTGTTCTTGTCTGCTTTTATTATTCTAGAGCAACATTAGAAATAGCCGTAGCAACTAGAATAGTAACAACTACAACACCAACAAAAACAACAACATTAGCAATAGGAAGTGCTGCAACAAACGTGCATTACAAATTGCGGTCTGCGCATTCGTACCTGATATTTTTAAACATTTTTATCTTCTCTTTCGTGTTTTTCTTTCTTTTATTTTTGGTGTGGCAACCCATATTTTACTTTTTTTTTAACCCGCACTCATCTTAAGTGGCAAGTTTATTCTTTTTCTTGTGTTTATCTCTCTTTTTTGTTGTTATGTTTTACTCTAAAAGTGGGCATATCATTCCTTTTCGCAAATCATTGCACAGTGCTTTGATGACGTACAAAAATTAAACGAAAAATTTAAGAAAGTCGAGAGCGTCTTTGGAGTATATTTTACATATTTAAGTAGAGTTAATATGTTATTTATAAGCTTGATTTCTTATTGGTCAAAGTATATGAAAACTCTATCAAAAGAGAATTAATTGTCTTAATTTTATATCCGCAACAGAGTACTGTGCATTGTCGCCGCCCTCTTTAACAGCGGATCTTCTCTTATTGCAACTAGATCGCATATAATTCAAGCGGCAACAAAAATAACTCAGTAACGAAGATTGATTTAGAGTGGCACAACACAAATGTTGCGCAACATGTTGCCCGCAATTGTGCATCATCGTGATCTCAGTTTGGTTGCGCTAAGTTGCGTTAAGTTGAGTTGCTTCTTTTGCTGCATCTAGTATCGTGGGCATCTTTTCAAACTGTCTCCGGTATCCGTTGTTGGTTTTCTTTTATTTTTTTTCTATAAATTGTTTCTATAAATTGTTTTTGCCATTGTTGTTGTTTTGCTTTTTATTGTTGTTGTTGTTGTTGTTGTTGTGGTTGTTGTTGTTGTTGCTTGTCATATATGGTTCTTGGTCAGCTGCATCTGTTGCATCTCACCTCACTTCGCCAGGCATCGTATCGTATCGCCTCTCACCTCACTTGATATGCGCATAAATTGTGCTTTGTCCAAGGCGTGTGTGTCTTGTATCTTGAGCGTTTGCCTCCCTGCCTGCCTGCCTCTTTTCCTTCCTTGCATTCGTGTCGCATGCGCATTTGTACGTTCGTTTGTTTGTTTGTTGGTTCGTTCGTTCTTCTTTTAGGGAATTTTTACAGTTTTTGCCATATTTATGTGGGCTTGGGCATGAGTACGAATTACGAGTTTCCCTCTTACGGTCATAGCCATTTTTTCCGGTATTTTATAATTTTTCTACTTCATTTATTTGCTTTTCTTCTTCTTTTTTTTAATTCTTAGCTTTGACATGATTTGTGGGAAAATTGTGTCGCTGGAAGATATCGTTTGGAATTTTAGAGCACATACCATTAAAAATGTCATTTGTTAGATTTCAAAATTGTTTAAAAGTAATGCCAATTATTTAAAAAATTTAAATGATGTCAATATTGTGAAGATATTAACTTCGTTTAAAAAAACGCAATACATTTAAAAGAAAATTCAGAAATTTTGGTTTGAAATTCGTTAAATATTAAATTGATGATACAGAGTGAATTAAAGTGTTGATGCTAAAATAAATCATTGACGCTACAAGATTTTTGTTATTTTTAAAAGCAACATTCTTTGATATTAGTATATATATATATATATATATATATATATATATATATATATATATATATATATATATATATATATATATATATATATATATATATATATATATATATATATATATATATTATGCTAAATCTACAAGATGAAACCGAAAAATCTTTGTATCAATTGAAAGGAGATACATACTTCAATTCGTACAAATTTAAACATACTCAATCGGAAAAGATCAAAGTAAAGATTTTCCTTGACTCGCAGTTTAAAATAACTTAATAACAAAGAATTATTTACAAGTTAAGTATTTGTTAGATACTCTTGCTGCTTCAAATAAAAGATGCGGTGGTTTTTTAACAGTTGTAAGCGCGTCACGTGTCGCTCTATAAAAAGTAGCGAATGAGTTTGAATTTCCATACGATATCAGATATTATTATATTATTATGACATACTTATAGCAAAAGATACTCTGCGATACTGTTGACCCAATCTAAGGTACTTCTGACACAATGTGGAATACTTTTGAAAATAACTGAGGTTATGATGAATTGAACCTCTGCAGTGTTATCTTAAAATTAAACAATAATAAACCGACAGATTTAAATATAAATTTTTTTTTAAACTTTAATAAACAATTACAACCCTCAGGGCGTATGAGTGTTATTAATTTTGTTTGCACAATTTTTTAAAAATTCTTTATGCATGAGCAAAGTAAAAAATAATTTTTTTTACTGAAGTAGGTATTGTATAAAAATTTTTAAAGCTATTAAAGATTTTAACCGTGAAATAAATCTTAAACAAAAAATAATATACCAATAAACTAACAAAGGTGGAATATGCCGAAACTTATGCTAAAAATTTTCATGCTTACTGGTCAATGTCAGTCAGTCAATTTCGAGCAACTTTTAATTTTACTAATAAATACTTATGACATGGTGTAATAAATATAAGGTGAGAAAAGTAGAAAAATGTCCCTCTCCACCTCAGTATTGTTTCTCTCTTTGATAATTAAATTTTGGAATAGTTGTTAAGTTGCTACAAAATTATTAAGTAAATACAACAATATAGTAGTTTGTTGTCAAAAATCATTAAACCAAACTTCAATATAAGGCAGACAAATAAGGTTGAAATCGAGGTGAGTTCGCTCAATTTGCGTTCTCATTTCTACTTTCCTAACCTTTTACAATTCAACAATGACTTATGAAAAGTTTTTAAAAGTTTACTCTCAGAGCAAAATTGATTGTTTTGTTGTTGATATCTAAAAATTTATATCAATACTTTACTTTATACTATCGTCTTAATTAGTTACTAAGTCTAATTAACATAGACTAAAAATGCTACTTTCTTTAATATTTTATTGTCAAGAATTATATCATAATAAACCATTTGGAAGTCTTTCAGTCAAAGAATGCTAAACTCATCTTGCAATATTTTCACTCTAACTGACTTACTAAATAACTGACAGACAGACTGACTAAATAACTGACAGACAGACTGACTGACTGATTCCTCTCACTTTGGCTAACTAATAAAATCATTTCTAATTCCAATTCTGCATCATTGCATTTGACCCAAATTCTCACACTACAAAACCGGAAATTAAATTATTATGGACAAAATTGCGAAAACCAGACAGACAGACGGACACAAAACATTGACACACTGCCGTGGCTGACATACATACATATGTATACAATTATGTACACACACTAACACAAATATCAATGTAATTAACGCAATATAACAACAACAGCAACATTTGATAATAATAAAAAAAGTCAGCAACATCTGCTAAGTTAGCAACAACACCAACAACTACAAAAACTGACTATCAAAATGCGCAATGGACAACATCCTGTAGTCCGGCAAAACATAGAAACACGTCCGCGTGTTGCAATGACAACATCAACAACAACCACATCAAGAACAACAACAACAACAAGTGCATCAAGGTGAATGGCAACAGCGTCACAGAAAAAAAAATCACTGAAATGGCAATCGTCGTCACTAACCGCCAGAGTTATCAAACGATGACCACTTTAAGCTGATAATCGCGCAATTGCTGCGTAAACTTTCTGTTAGATGAATGAGTGCGGCATGCGTGAGCGAGTGTCCATGTGAGCGAGTGTGCGTAATGCGTGATGCGATGTTAATCGCTTGATACGATGGCGAATGATTTAAGTTCGGTGTGCAACTGCAAAACTCTTCGCTTTGATAGTGAAGTGCAAACGCCAAGTCAAAAGTGGTTTTTAAACGCGATAACTTCAGTTATTACAAAATTAACCTTTATTGCGAATTGTTGCTGATTTGTTGTTGCAGTTGTTGTTGTAAATCTTGTTGCCATGCGGTATTGACAATTTTTCCCAAAGAAATCGTATAAAAAAATGATTTATTTACTTATTCCAGCAGAATTGTAAATTCTTGAATAAATTTGCAATTAAATGTTACTCATACGCTCTGCTGACCCAAATGAAAATTTTGCGGTTGATTTGTATTTGCCGCTAATTAATTAAAATTTATATTTATATTCCGTTTAACTATTTAATAAGCAGACTTTTTTTAAGGGTTTGAATAGTTTTTTTTTGTGTGGTGTAATTTTTTTCATTTTTAAATTAAAGTAAAAATTTGTTGAAATAAAAAATTAATTCAATTTAAGATGAAAAAATTAGATGAAAGATTATCCTTTAAATGATAATGAAGTCAAAGTGAAATTGCCGCCAAAGAAGTTACACTTAGTACTTTTTCTAACCAACTAATACAAGTGTAAAAATGAACTATTGCCAACTTTGGCATACAAAAATTGTCAACTTTAACGCATTAAAAGTCATTCAACCAAGTTCCACCCTCTTTGAGCTAGACTTCAGCGCTTACTGCCATAATTCAATATATAAAGAAATTTTCAAAATCTCCTCAGACTTTCCACCTTTCACCGCCATAGTAGAAAATCATCCCTTGTGAGTCAGCGCCGGCGACACTTTTCGCTCGAAGATTAATTACGCGCAAATTAATTATGAAAGCCCAAGTTAAACCGCAGCGCTTTAGTTTTGACAACTTTAAGCAACCACCACACACACGCACTCTCACACACACAAACACACAATGTCGCATTTGATCATTTTCTTGTGCGTGTGCTCTATGACATTTTCCATTACATTCCATCCACCGTGTCGCTTGGCCCACCCTGCTGTGCTTAGGACTTTTTAGCCTTTTTTTTCGTTGCACCCAAAAGGGAATTTATTACATTTTTGTAATCGATACACCGCGCTGACATTAATGTCGTCACGCTGTAAAAGTTGCTTGTTATGATGGCAACACTGTTCTTTTCACTTATTTTAGTGTGTGTTTTATTTGGTTGATAACAGACAACAGCTGTCGCATTGCATACTTTTAGGCATACTTAACTGTCGTTTGCAATAAAGAAAATATAATTGCATACTTTTGGCGTTTTTAACTTGGACTGGAAGAGGTTTTTAGTATTCGGTGAGCGTTTGTACAATGTTTTCACTTATATAAAAGCTACTAAAATGTATCTAATTGAATATTGCATTGCATACTTTTAGGTGTTTAAAGTTCAAAGTACATTTTCGAAAAAATATTTACTAACACGTTTGCAGCAAACATTTGAAACAAATGCAAACCAAAAAATACTTGCATACTTTTCGAAGTTTTTCTCATATTTACATTGCATGAAAAAAAGAGGCATACTTTTAGGATTCCTATAATTACGCATACCCAACTTTTTTCAATTTGAAATAATATTTTTAAATACAAATACAATATTCCGGAATTAATTATAACAAAACGCTTATGAATTTATTTCGAAACGCCTTTTATAACGCTAAATACAAAATTGTTTTTAAAAATTTAACAGTTTTTGCAGCTGCTGCTATGTTGCCGCATTTTGCAAATATGCTTACCAACACCAATTTCCGTTCTGTTGTATGCATCGGAATTTTCTTTTTTTTTCCCTCTTTTTTTTTTGCTGTTGTAGAATTTTTTTCCCTGCACATCTACGAATGCAAACTTGTCGCGCGTGTGTTTGAGTGTGTGTGTGTGAGTGCATGTTGGTGTTTATGTAAACACTTGCACGCAGACAACAATTTGCACTTGCCGCCACCTCAGGTCGCGCACTTTTTGTCATCAAGCGCGGAAACATATTCACACAGGCATGTCGCACACACACACACACACGTTGTTGTTTTTGTTGTTGTTTTTTGTTTGCCCACCACTGTAATTTCTATTTAGCCACCGGTGGCACGTAATGCTGCAAGGGCGTGAAATATACACAGTTTGTTGTTGCTGTTGTTTTTGTTTGAAAATGTTGCCATCAAAAAGCGACAAGGGATATGAAAATTTCCTCATTCGATTTAACTATTTTTTTGTTTGTTGTTGTTTGAACTTTTGTGGGAAACAAAAACAAAACAAGGACGAAGGAAATTGAGTTTTTCATTTATTTAAATGTTGCTTTTAAAAAGCTTCGTTGATTGCATTATTTAAATAATATATCTACAATATTTAATTAAACGATTTATTGGAAATATTCAACTTGCCTTTACAAGCTAAAATTTCTTTGAATAGAAACATTTGTTACCAAGAAGTAACAACTTTGTTTCCAAATAGCTTCCAAGTCGCTTTCCGAGTTTCAGAAGATTTGTTTGTCTATATAAAAAAACTGATAAGGTTCTCAAAATGTTCCCCGATTTAATTTAACTATTTATTTACTTGTTTTAACTTTGTAATCTAAATTTAATAAAATTAAGTTTATTAAGTGAAGTTAATATAAAGTAAAAATCTTAAGTTCATTAAGCATGTAGAGTTTAAAATAGTTCCTCAGATTGTCTACGTCCATTTAAACACATTAAACTAATCTTTTCTGTTTCACGAAAACTTTTCGAGTCAAACGAGTCTAATAAAAAGTTAACAAAAATCCAGTTTGTTACCAAAAAAGTAACAACTGCGTTACCAAATGGTTCTGCAGCAAATACTTTCGCAATTTTCCAACTCATTTCTTGCCGGCACCAACAACACATTGTCGACTACTTTTACAGTTGAGAGGCATTATTACTTTGTCTGGCCAGAAAAGCACTCAACATACAAAATTCCAGCATCCAGCAGTCGCCACATCCCTTGGCCGCTTGCTCCACTCAAACCTTAAGATAAAATTAAAACCGGAAGCGCATATTTATGTACAGAGGCTCTTAACATGTGGTGCTACTCATAATAGCTTCCTGAAAGGTACTCGTCGAGAACACAGACATATGTATGTGTGTACGTTTGTATGTATGTACGCACGTATGTATGCAGATGCGCCACAAAGGCTATAAAAGCCAAAATTACAGGGTGTTGCCTGCTTGACGCCATACCAACAACAAAAACAACGGTGACAGCAACAACTTTACACAGACACATTTACAAAAAACACAAATACAAATACACACAAACAGAAGTACTCCAGCACAACAAAGAGGAGGGTTAATTTTTGTCATTTGGCATTTACGAGAATTTACCCCCATCATAGCGGCGGGGCGCTTTCCCCCATATACAAAAAAGAAGAAAACACCCTTACACTAAAAGAAAATGATTAATATAAATTTATTACAATCGCGGTATTAATAACAATTTTATTAAAATAATTTTAAAAATATCAAAGATATTTGAATGTAAATTTTACATGAGAATCATGTAAAGTTAAAATTGAATACTCCTATTTCAAATTTAAATTGGAAAATTAATGCTCAAAATCATGTAAATATAAAATTAGAGTATATAAAAATATCTATTTTTGATATCAAATTGATATTAAGTACTATCATATTAACATGATCCTTAAATTTTACATTGACTGATTTAAAGTCTTTTTTTAAGTGTGCTTTCTGTGCTGATTACTGAAGGTGCGAGAAACGTGTGTGAAGCTGCTTCTGTGTAGTCTACTCCAGAAGCAACTTACGGCAATGATGGAAAGCCCTTTTAGCTAGGTTTGGGGGTGGGTTAGTTGTTTGGTTGTTTGGTTGATGTACGAGTATTAGGTGGGCATGATATGATGGTGGTGGAGGTGGTGGTGGTAGTTGAGGGTGCTTAACTTGTTTCTCTTTTTGGTTTTTATGATTATGGTGATTTGTTGTTGTTGCTATTGTTTTTGTTGCTTTTTACCTCTGCCAGACATTGTTAAATATGAAAAATTGTCATAAGGAAATTTCTTTAGGAATTTTTATTTGTACGCTTTTGGTCTATGGTACTATATGTATGTATGTTATTTTGTATATATGCATGTATGTATAGATGTATAAAGGGGTTTCAAGCCATCTAGACGAGGGTGTATTAGAAGTGACATCTGAAAGGTAAAATGAAACGAAAGAAAGAAATAAACAAGAAACAAAATTTATGAATGACAGAAAACTTGTAAATCGGCGCCTAGACAGGAAATTTCCATTTGACTGCAACAAAAGAAAAAAAAACTCATTGGAAAAAAAAATTCATAAGAAAAATATTTAAAGAATAATTTTTAAATTTTTAAAAATGTTTGACTTCGGTCATAAAATGTATTTTTAAGCTGTCTGTAAACGCAAACTTTAGAGTGGTTGTTGTTTTAGTTGCATTAAAGAAATCTGTGAAAAGTCAGCAACAGTTTAAAGCACTTAGTCCCCTTTTATACTAAAAAATTTTAGTGACCAGTTAAGCAATTTCTGATCCATTAAAATGGCCAAAAATTACCCTATTACATTAAATATTGTTTATATAGACTGCAGCTAACTTCACGTTTCAAAAACAGAATTTCGAACCAATTCCTCTTCCCCTTCCAGAGCCTCATTAGTTGCGAAAGTTTAATCGGCTAGTGTAAAAGGGAACTTACAGCACGGGTGTAACTTAACCAATCGAAAAGTAACTAAAAAGCAATTATTTCGGTTTTCAAACGCTTACAAATTGTTCAATTATGCTAATCAGTACAAAATCAATTGAAAATATTTGTTCGACATATGCTAACAATGACATTAACATTAAATTCACTTTAATTGGAAACGCAGCACACAAATGAACCCCTTTCTCTTTTACTATGATGTGACCCGCCATCGATTTCATTGAGTCAGCTGGTCTCAACGCTTTGAACATGTCGGAAGATTAAAATAAATTTAATTATAATTTGACTATAACCGCGCGCGTTCCAGTTTTTCGCCAAAGCACTCGACATGAGAGTAACACTCGAAGAAAAATTGCGCATTTTCTCCATGTACACACGAGTACATGGCAACACTGACGACGACGACGAGTAAAACAATAGCCCCAGCGACTGAATTGGCGCGCGCTTCGCCTCTAATGTCGTCTTTGCAACTATTTATTTGTGTTGCACAGCGAGTATTGTTCTTGTTGGCTTTTTGTTTTTGTTTTTGCTTTTTTCTGGGCCAAACTAACTGTCAATTTGCGCATGCGCCACTGCGCTCGAGCATCGTGCGCGTGTCTAATGTCTTTTGTGGTCAGTCACCATCCAATCATCGTCGTCTGTCTTGCCGATGGCATCCAGTCATCTTGGTGGCGACGACGACGAGTTTGGCTGAGGCGCCGAATGCGGCATACCGCTTCCCGTTGTGCCAATGTGGCTGTTGCGCATGCCCACTGAACACTTTTAAGTAGACACGGTACGGTACTTTGAGATTGCACAAAATTCGATTCAAATATTTCTATTAACTTTCGTTTGATACCGCATTTAAATCAACATTTCGAAATAAAAAATAAGATTTTAATGTAGTTACTTATAAAACAATTTTTTTCTTCAAATAATGTTCGTTTAATCGAGTCTTTACTGTGCGCCACTCACTCCTATCGATAACTTAAAAACTTACCAACACGGACGCAACCGTCGTTTGTCTGTCTTTCGGTCTGCCTGTATGTCTGTCTGTCGTTTACAATCAAACAAATCACGAATCAACCGATATTGTTCGAGAGCAATCGAGTCGTATCGTTTTGTTGTTTCATATAAAACGACACAAGCTGTGGCAGCGCTTGGCGAGCTCGTGCGCGCGAGCGTATTTGACTTTGCATCAGCGTCTTGGCGCATTTTAATCGATTTTGGTTTGATTTTTCTTTGATTTTTGATGCTTGTTTAGAAATGTTCTTTTTTATCGTTGCCATTTTTGTTGTTGTTGTTGTAAATGTTACTTGCGTTGTACTTGTTGTACTGTCAATCCGCTCTGTTGTTGTTGATCATTTGCAATTGAGCGCAAAAACATGACTTTGAGACGTTATTTCTTTCGTTATTTATGTCAGTCAGTTCAGTTTGAAGTTTTCATGTCATTTCACCCAAACAATCAAACAACCAAACAACTAAACAACCAACCAGCCAGCCATCCAGTCATTATGACGGAAATTCTTCGTTCAACATTGGAAGAAAAAAACTTCAAATTTATGGTAAGCGATATTGAAACGAATTGGTACGAAGGTTTATGACGATTTTCGTTTGACTTGAATGATTTTTCGGTGAAATGTGAAATTGTAAATCTTACATATATAAATTAATTAAAAATCAATACAAATACAAAACGTGATTGAATGCGATTTTTTTTTCGATAATTGATTATTTGGAAACAAATTTAGTGAACGTTGTCAGTCAAATTGAGGTCAGAACGTAGGTCAATTATTAACAGTTTAAATGTAGCAAAAGCGATTACTAGGACAAGTTAGTTAGTTAGTTAACTGATGAGTAACTCTACTAATTAAATATTACTTCAGTAATTTCTTATTGATAAGGTTTGTTCCTGTACTTTTTCAAACTTAAACTGAGTTAGCCAAATTTTTCCAAAAGCGTTTGCATAATCGAAATTAAGGTGAATGAGAGCGTTATTGCGAGAGTAGTGACATATATTTTTTTATACAAACTATCTTTTAGGCAAAATTGTATAAGCTGTCAACCGATCAGCTGTTGTAAAAAATCAGCTGTTCTTTTTTTAAATACGAGTATGACATAGTACAAGAGTATAGTGCCTAAAAATGGAAAATAGTTAAAGCGCAGCTTAAATAGGTTGATATTGAACAAATGTCAAGGTCACAATATAAAGTTAAGTTTAAGTTAATTAAATAAAATATATTAACTAAAATAAATTGTTTAACAGTTTCCTTTACAGTCCATTTTCATATGTCGCTACTATGCTTAAAAGTAAATTATTGGGTTGTCGAAAAAGTCTTTTCGTATTTCTAATCAAACTTCAACACATTTTTTTTTTATATTTATAAAGAACTTTATTGAACCAAATATGTACTATTTTGGGCGACCACCTTTTGCCATTTTTCCGCTAGAGACATTATTCCATCAGTGTAAAACTTTTGTGGTTTCTCGACGAAAAACTGCGACAAGTAATTTTCACAGGCTTCTCTTGAAGCCAACTTTACTAGATTAAGGGAGTGGTGGATGCATCAAAACATTCCAGCCAAGTTCTCCTAGTTTTTTCCGAGTCATCAAATATGTGTGTGGTCTAGCGTTGTCGTGATGGGAGACGACGCCCTTTCTGTTGATCAGTTCAGGCCGTTTTTTTTTCGATTGCTTGCTTCAATCTCATCAGTTGTTGACAGTAAAATATAGAATCAATCGTTCGACAAGGCTAGAACAGCTCATAGTGGATTATTCCTTTCCAATCCCACCAAACACTCAGCATTACCTTTCGAGGCTTCAATCCTGGCTTTGCGACCATTTGTTGAGCTTCACCACGCTTGCACCATGATCTTTTTCGCGCATTATTGTCGTATTTGATCCACTTTTCGTCTCCTGTTACCATTCGCTCGCTTCAGAAATGGTTCGTTCGATTTCATTTCGTTTCAGCAAAGAATCGCAGATGTTAATTCGGTCCATCAAATTTTTCACAGACAATTCATGTGGTACCCAAACATCGAGCTTCTTTTTGTAGCCAGCCTTTTTTAAATTGTTCAAAAACGTTTGATGATGAATGTTTAGTTTCATCGACTTTTTCAACTATAGGTCGATCAGAGCGAGGTGCATCTTTCACATCGAAATTTCCAGAACGGAAGCGAGCGAACCATTGTTGTGCTACACGTCCCCGTAAACTTCACAAATTTTATTGGTGGCTTGCGTGGCATTCTTCCCTTTTTTATACAAACATTTCAAAAAATAGCGAATTTTTTCATTATTTTCACTCATTTTTGAACAGCTGTAACTTTTTTTCAACTTCTCCGAATTTAATTTTTTTTGCTCAAATGAAGCTTAAAATGCCACCTTTCCAACACCATAGGGTATGACACAATGTGATTGAAAGCACTGGCGATAGACGCCTCCATTGACATCTATTGACAAAATACGAAAAGACTTTTTCGACAACCCAATATTAAAGTGTTTAATTAAGTGTTAAACATTAATAAATATCCTTTTTAATTTCCACTTAATCCCATTTTGTAAAGCATCCTTTGAAAGGTTATTTTTTTTTGGTCAACTATTTTTCCGAAAAAAAATCCATAGGAGTAGATTTTTGCCCTAAAATACCGAAAATAACGTCAAATCGCGCTGTTGCCATAAACTCCACCTTAGCCATTTATTCGCATGTCAACTTTGGACAACAGCAACAGCACAACAACAACAACAACAACAACAACAACAACAATATAAGTAACAAACAACATAAGCTGAAAATCTCGCTTTGAACACAATTCCAACAACATTTTTAAGGTCAATGACTATGCTAGCGACAGAGGAGCATCATCAACAAACAACAAAAAGCAGAACAACACGAAGACGACGAAGACGACAGCATCAACAACGCTTGTTGGCATCAAGAACCTAACAATAACAACAGCAACAACAACAACTACAACAATATCAACTTCAACAGACAGCAACATAAAGTAAGAAGGATGCAGCTAGCCGCAGAGCCAGAGCAGCTTACTTATTTGTTAGGCTGACTGGCTGGCAGGCAGGCGGCACTACGCACTCGAATAGGGTTGCCAATGCTGTTTTTTTGTTTTTGTTTTTGTTTTGTTTACTTTATTTATTTTCCTCTATATGAAGTACTTTTGAAACGTTTTAAGGTTGTTCCTGTTGTTGTTGTTGTTGTTGTTGTTGTTGTTGTTGTTGTTGTCGCAGAACTTGTTCTTGTTGTACTACAATTTCGGTGGATTTCTGTTGCCAAGCAATTTTTGTCTCTTCTTTTTAATTTTTCTACAAACGTCGTTGTCACATTGGCAACTCCTAAAATGGCAACTTTGGTGGCAGCGCATATTTATAAAAAAATATAAAAAAGCAACAACAAAAAAGCATAAAATACATAAAATACATATTTTGCTATTTGCGGAATTATTTTCGTATTTCTGTTTTAGGGGAAGGTAAAGCAGAATTAATTCGCTAGCCTTGAACTTTGCCTGAAAGGAATATTTTTAAGTTCACAAACAATTTTTGTATTTTATTAGCTTTTCAAAATCGTGAGCTTTTATAATTGTTATATTTACTTTTGGCTGTCATATTAGTAAACAAAATTAAATTTGGTATAATAACAAACAACACATACCAAGCAGAACACTTAAAACTCCTTAGATACTTTTTTGTATAAAGTATCTACTCGTATATTTTAATAGTTTTTTCATATTTATGCGGAGTTACGTTAATAGGAGGATTCCCTTAAACGCGAAATTCTGGAAAACTCGAAAATTTCGAAAAGTTGCGAGGTTCTTTTTAGGAAACACCTTTTTACAAAACTCGAGAACATTATGCAGAAATTTTACAGTTCTGTCAGCTACTTTCGACGTACAGCTGTTTTTAATAAGTGTTGCCTAATTTAAATTTGTGCTGTCAATGTATTGTCAATTTCTAATTAGAAATGGTTGTCTTTTCTTTTGATTTTAGCAAGAATGAAATCTGTAAAATATTTATTGCAAAACTACTTTTTTATTTATGGCTAATTCATTTAATCGTTTTTTTTTTAAATACAGGTTACACTGAAACATGCGACCTTTTTTTTACATATAAGCAACACTGTAACATTCGAAGAGTTTTTCGAGTCTAATTTGCCTTGACAAATATGTTTTATAAAATTGTTGACAACTCTTTTTCAGGCTCGCGAACCTGCGAAGTTTCGATATTTTTAAGGCATTTTCGTGTTTTAAAGAATCTCTTTGGTATGAATTGTTGTTGGAAAATCAACATTATTCCATTTTTCTAAGAACTTATAAAATTTGCATAAAAAATGCGTTCCAATTAAACTTCTTCCTTTGATTACTACAGTTTGGCATAAGTAGGTTTGACTACCTATTAACTAAAAAATACTTAAACCAAATTTTAAAGTGTTGACATAACATTTTTTTTCTAGTAATAATCATATTTCCAATTCTCTCAGAATTTGAATAATGATTACGACATGTTTTTGACTACCTGGCGAACCTATTTTATCTACAATATTATACAATTTAGCACACATTCGATATTAATCTCTGTCATGCTGACAGTCAATTCGAAATTGTCAATATTAAACTGTCACCGCACTTGAGTTTAGGTTTTCTGATATCGGCAATATTTAAAGAATATTAAAACTTGCTTTTCTTAGATTCCCCAAGTGATATGATATCTATTTCGTAGATAGTATTTGGGTGGACTGAGTTTATAATTAAAAGTTGTCATAGTTTGTCTTCAAGTTCAAAAGCATTTCTGAAGGGGCACTGAACTTGTGATTACTAGCTCAGATTGCCAGAAGGAAATGCGATTTTGTTTCTGTATGACATTCCAAAAGAATTTGATTGTATTTTTCGGGAAGGAAGGAAGGAAGGAAAAAAACGTTTTGAAACTTTCAAAACAATATCGAGGTGGAGAGGGAAATTTTTCTACTTTTCTCACCTTAAATTTATTACACTACGATTTGTATACTCGAATCCTATACAAGCCAGAATATTGTATAAAATAATTTTCTAATAGACAGTGCCACATACGAGTGTACCTACCTACCAAATGGTTAACATTTAAAATTGCATTTACGACTAAAAAATACTCCTACCAAATAAACTGGTTTAAATGTATTACTTTTTTTGTCTACATACAACTACCAACAACTAATTTTTTCACATACTACCATTATCCAAACGAAGTGATCTTGATGCTATCTGGCAAGCATAAAACACATGCTCCTCCTTAAGCTGCTTCTGCTTTCAGCTGTACTCGTATACCGGATTCTAAACATAGAAGATCTACTTAGTGGTACCACAATTTAATAGCTCCAGTTCTAGCTGGCATCACATACACAGCGTGTGTGTGACGGTACAAAGTACTCGTATAACATGGTACATTACATGACAAAAAAATACAAAAACAAAACCAAAAATAACAACAACAACAACAACAAATATTATTAATTTCTTGTAGCACATTTTTCGATTGCGGCGGGGCAACCCTCTAACAAGAAGATCAGCGATCTTGTACATAAATCTTGTGCGACATGCGCTACGCGAGGCATACCACACGTAATGGACACGTTTTGATTACTACAAAAAGAAGAGGAAGAAAAAATAGAAACGGTGTTGTTCTGTTTGGGCGGTTGGGGTTCCGGTATTTGGCATTTACTACCAAAATAACGTCAACATCAATTAAACACGTTGTTAGGCTCAAGATCAATGAACGCACGCTTCGAATTAACGTCTACTTCGATAACGAAAGTAGAATACAAACTATCTATCTATGAGGAGCTTCAAATCAAAACTTTTTTTTTTTTTTTGATAAATTGGAAACACGATTGTCAAGTAGCGAACCGATTCGCCATTTATTTCATGAATTTTTCAAAAATTAAGAAATAAAAAAAATGTGTAATACAAAAAAAGTCCTTCATCGCTTGAACTGACAAGCTTGTATTATAGTTATAGACGTTCATTAGGAAAATCAATTGTTGTTACTTTGATATATATATTTTGGTAATTGGTTAACTAACACTGGAGAAATATTCATTTAAGTAAGAACACTTTTTTCGAAATGCATAAAATTTTTTTTTTACGGAATATCTCGAAAACTGTTCGATTTTTAAATTTGTTTGACTTTATTTTCGAAATTTGTATCTACATGAAGATCTTGAAGATCTGCTTGAAGACCATCAAAAATAAAGGGGGGCGTAACATTGGGACCACACGAAAACAGACCGAAGTCTGTTAGGAAGCTGTAAAGACACCTTGAGGGCTGACCATAAGTGATTCCGAGTACTGTGACCCAAACAGATCTATTGTACTCAAAGCACGTGATTAGAATTTCTTCTATCTTCTTATGAAGGATAGAATAAACCATGTCGAACCTTAAGGATACAAAACTCTGTTATATATCATAGTAGTATAAGTATGATTTCTTTAAGAATTTTTCATTTTTTTCTTATTAGTTGAAGAAATTTCTTTAATAAATTAAATTGATCTCTCAATGACATTTGTGCTGGATTTATCGGTCTCTCATTTACAACAACTCGCTGAGAGTTCCAACCGAATTGACAGTTATAGCGAATTCTTTGTTATGATTCATTTGAGTGCCTTCATATCAATTTGCGAACATAAAAGGTAGGCTTTAGGAGCACATTCACATACACAAACCAATATATCTATCCACCTATCGAACCAATCGAAGACGAAGAAGAAAGGCAAGAGAAGAGAAGAGAAGCGGTTCGATGGCTGTGCAATTCTTGGAAATTTCATTTGAAATCTTTTGCAAACCAGTTTAAGAGTGGGATTCGGTTCTTTTTCTTTCTTCTTCCATGACTTCTTTGTTTCCTTCATCAGTTCGCTGCTTAGACGCTGCTCAAGATGCAAGCTTTTGTGTGCCACAATCTTGGTTTAGGTTATTTTGTTCTTTCTTTTTATTTTCTTTATGAATGCTTTTGCCATTGGCAAACAAAAAGACTTCGGCTGCAGCACTGCAGCATAAAAGCGTTTCCCTGCGGACCGTCCTCGTCGGTTTGGTTCGAACCAATTTTAAATAGTTGCGGTTAACCACAACAAGCATCCATCTCGACGTGGTCGCTCGCTCGGTCGGTCGGTCGATCGATGGCATAGCGTAGCATACGTGTACGGGCAAACACAGGCACTGCATGTGGATGGATGCACACTGAACTTGAGATTTCAGCAAACTGAAAAGAGTTTAAAAACGAAAATACCGAATATAGTAAGAAAGAAAACACGATGAGACAACAAAGGCAGCTTCCTTCATTGCTTGACTCTTTTTTTTTTTTTTGTATTGCTTCTTGTACTACTTTGGATGTCGATATTTCTGGCGAGAAGCCTCTTAGGAAATCCAAGAACTGAAGTTGAAGGTTTACTGCATTTTATGTGAAGGCAGGCAGGCCGTCAGGCAGCCATATGTTGTGTTTGTGATTGCGGCTAGCTAGGGTCAATGATAGGGTATGCTGGCATAGGTACAGCGGACACCGGACAGCGGACAGCGGCGTGTATTACCAACTCATGTGCGCAATTGGCTTTGAAAGGACGTTGGCGATTGCTGTCGACTGTTGTTGATGTTGCTATAATTTTATTGTTGTTGTTATTTTTGTTGTGGTTGTAATGCTATATATGCTGTTGAATATGTTTGATGGCTATCGTTTTGGCCAGAAATGCTTTTAGCTTTGTTAAGGTATGAGCAGCGATAAAGTTAGCTGTTTAAATGAGGCTAGAACTTTTTTGAAACTTTTTAAGTATAGCTTGAATTGGGGACCAAGCAGATATTTGAGGAGTTTTAAATCAAAAATCTATAAATCTGTAAAAAAAACTTTTTTGACAAAAACACAAACAAATGATTAAGTACTCGAATTTAAATTAAAACTAGTAGGAGAATTATCTTCTGCCATGCCCACCGCTCATATACCCACCGCCATTTCGGTCACTCCAAAAAATGTGCTTAAAAATTTTTGTTCCAAAATCTTTTTTTTCCATTATTGTCAAAACTCTTCTTTGATTGTAACGGATCCTAATAAAGAATAAAGAGAACCTAATAAATAATATCCTTCATCCATTTGGATACATTTTTAAGACATTACATTAATTCATTTGTATACTTTTACAATTGATAAACTTTACGACGCAACATGCAACATTACAGACTCAAGTCAAATCCCAAAAGAAGCCACCCTCAATATGTAAATTTCCTTTTTTTCTCTTTTACAATACCGCTCTTAAAACTTTTCCGCGACACTCCTCCAATTTTTTGGTTCGGTTTGGAATTTTTTTCCCATTTCCAATTTCTTTAGCAACGATTTAATTTTATGACCATCCACTTTCGAGAGCGCTTCAACTATACAATTTCAATTTTATGAATTACAAACCCAGCGTGTAAATCAATAAACAAGCAAAAAAGCGTAAAATACCGAAAAGCATTCAGCTTCCGCCCTGCCCTCCCTCCCCTTCCCAGCTTCAGCGCAGAGATAGCTAAAAATTCGAAAACTAATTTGTTTTTTGTTGCAGCAATAAATTCTCCCCCGAACTGCAGCAACTGGCAAACGTCGCAACGTGGCGCAACACTGTTGCCAAATTGC
Organism: Suillia variegata; assembly: GCA_949127995.1. Lineage (NCBI taxonomy): Eukaryota > Metazoa > Arthropoda > Insecta > Diptera > Heleomyzidae > Suillia > Suillia variegata. The sequence goes on from OX421842.1 coordinate 6,741,464, forward strand.
TCAGCATTAGCAACTTGCAAAGCTTTTACCAACTGAAATGACTGACTGACTGGATGGCTGGATGGCTGCAGTGCCCACCAGCTAGCTAGCTGACACTAAAGGGAATCGAGCTAGAAATTAAAAATTGCAAAAGTTTAATTTTCCGAGAAAATAAAACGAAAACATTTTCCCCAAATACAAGAAAAGGACGAACAAAGAAAACCAAAATAATCAAACAACAACAACAACAAAAAAAGAAGGGTCGGGTCTTTCGGTCGTTTTGGGCAAAATGATGCCAAACGAATTTATTTTGTTGTCGAGAGCGAAACAGTGTTGCAATTTATATTTGACTCTGCACAAATGCAACAAATTGTCAAAGTGGGCGGCACTTGTCGATTGAATAGTTTTCGCTTAAGATTCAAAACTTTTCAATATTCTTTTTTAAATTGATTGCATAAATGCGACGCGGAGAGTCGCGGGTGGAGTTTCATGTGGTGTGATTAAATCGCGAAATTAAATTAAGTGCACGAGTATACGCGCAAGCGGATGTGGTGGGTTTCAGTTGAGGGGGAGGCACAGAGGTTGTTTAGTTGTTAGTTTTCAAAAATTTATTTTTAAAACACTTTTAATGAATAAATTGAAATACGATTACTTTAAAAGTTGATATCTCAATCGCAGTCAAAAAGCAAAAAGGCTCTAAGCAACATTTCTGAAATTTTAAACGAGTAGCAAAAAACATTTGGGGTATTCCTTTAAACGAGAACTTGGGAAAATTTTTTGCGAGGTTTTTTATGGAACGCACCTTTGTACGACCTCGAAAACATTTGAGAAATTCAGCAATCTCACAGTTCGATTTGATTTTGAACATCAAAACCATATTATTTATTATCAAATATACAATTTTCATGTTAATATTACATTTACATTTTTCACATCGTTCAAAAATTTATTTACTTTTTTGTTAATATTTTATAAATTTTTTGTTCTTGTGTGAAATGTCAACTTCATTTAAAACGCCCATCGAGCATTAACCGACATACGGACAAATTGACAATCGCTTCGAATTTGCAGTAGATCGACAAACGTCAATTATTGTTTGTATTGTTAAAATAAAATTGCTTGTTGAACAAAAAACAAACAAAAAATAACAACAACAACAAAAATAAAAGTTTGTGTTCTACAATTTACAAAAAATAACCAATATCAAAAAAGTTGTAGTAAAAGCAATTGTAGCGTATATAAACTCCGTTTTATAACCTTAGTAGCAAATGCAGTTTACTGCACTTTTGTCGCATGTAGTTACCCTATGCTATACAAGCAGCAACAACAACAACAGCAAAAATCATTGCTATAAAATCTAACGTGTATCTGCAATCAGCGAACGCGTTCTACACTCGAGTTCGGTGCGAGACCAAAGTGGGTCATAGACCATCTGTGCTTTAGTTTTGTGTTTTGTTTTTGTTTTTCCTTTTCCTCAGTACGCGGCTTAAATTTTTTTTTTATATTTTTCTATTTAGTTAAGTACTTAAAGTTGATTAGAGTTTAATGCTGCAAAAAAATACACACAAACAAATATTAAATTCATGAACATTTTAATTCGAACTTTATTAACGAATTTTATTTATAGCATTGTAAGCTTTTATACTTCCTTAACATTGATAAGTATTAATTAAGAAAAGCAATTCCTATGAAACTTCAATTTCAGATATTGAAGTTTGAAATTTTAATTTATGTTTAATATACCTTTAAAAAGCTTAACACTTTAGAAATTGAAGTTTTTTAGAGAAAGTTTTTAGAGAATGGTTACTCTACAAAATTTTAAGCGTTTCATGTTGTTTATCAATTTATTAAGTAAGCTTTCATAGCCTTATCAAAGTTTAAATGTTTAAAGTTTAGCCTTTTTAAAAACGGAAATCTAACTTAAAATGTTGATTTGGTTAATTTAAATAGTTTTAACTTTTACTTAAAACTAAACTTTATTAAAGCTTAAAGCTTTTCTTTAACTTTTAAGTGAAAAACATAAATGTCCTTAGCTTTAAACCAGACTTGCGCATTTTTCTACCAAAAACTATTGAAAAGCTTTTACTGCTTAAACGGTTATTGCACCCGTAAAGCTTTATTAGGCTTTAAAGTTACACTTCAAAAGAGCCGCTAGAACTGCATCAAAAGAATATTTTACATACATTTACATAAAAAATAAATTTAATTTGTTTAAATATTCAGTTCAGTTTATTAAAGTATCCCCAGACTTTCAGTTGGTATTGGTGTGAGTATAACATGAGCACCATAAATTTATTTACGGTAAAATAAAACTACCGTTGCAAATGTTGATCTCGTGATAAACTTTAAAGCTAATATTTAATATTACAAATACATACGCACTCTAAAGTATATTATCATAATTTTACATTACTTTCTTAAGGTAGCAAGATCCACCCTAATATGCATACAAATGAGCACGTGTCTAAGTCATTATTCGAACACGAATGCACAAAAGACTTCCGCTTCCGGCTTCGTTGACTTATTTCATATTTTTAAATTTCTTCTTAAAAATTGCGTTTCATTGTTGCAAGAGGATTTTTCCATTTTAGCCACCAAGCAGGGTGCTCCTTTCAAAGAACCGTGTATTGGGGTTGGAAACATTTTCTGGACATAATCGATGCATTGTGTATGTGGGTGGCATTTAAGGGTGCGTGCGGGCATGTGGTACCGTTTTTAATAAATGCGGTTAATGAGGTTTAATTGTGCGATATGACACGCTTGGAAATTTATAGAGTTGATGGCTCAAACGTGGACACTTCAAGCATATGAGAAAGTTTTTTCTTTAACTTTTTTAAATTTTTGAACTCTTTTTGTTTATAATAAATAAAAATTTTACTCTTTTTTGAAAACAATTTTGTATTATTTTTCCGTCTCAAAAAGTCCCATTTTTAGAAAGCTTTCTCCCCCTTAAGCGCGAATTGTCCCAAGTGGCCGCCAGAGTCTGTCCTTAACCTGCTCCCTGACACTTGCCTTCTGCCTTCGACCAAACAACAGGAGCAACTTCGTCCTCTTCTTCTTCTTATGCACACCTTAAGTGGCAACATTTTTTAATTAATATCGCTGACATTGCTCCAGATGTGTTGAGCTCATTATGCGATATTGCACGCTTACGCTAACCTGGGGACTCGACTAAAAAAATTTGTATATATATAAAATGCTTTCCAACCAAGTCTCAAGTGTATAAATTGTGGCACTGCATTAATTATGCACAAATGTTGTATGTTTGCTGAAGCCGAGAGGTGGGGCTGAAGTGGAATTCGAACACAAGTATTTGGCGTGCCTCGTCTGTTTACTCAACCCTGCCTCTGCGTCTATTAAAAGTTTAAGGACAAAGTTGACATTTGCCCAGAAGTTAATATGAATTTAAAATGTGCGAAAATATTTAAATTTCCTTTCATTAAAATTGCATTGCTTCATGTTTGCTTTGGGCAAAGGTTAGTGAAACTAAAACACTCTCGTGGCCTGGCCCACACTCTCGGGAAAGCAATCCTCTTGATTTATTTCCTAAAAATATGCTCCATTTTTCTTAGATTTTAAATAATTCATAGATTGCGTTTTTTGAACATGCTGATGGCTAAAATATTGCCACCCTTTTTGTGTAGCTCTACTCTAAGCTGGAGAGGGGAAAAAAGCCATTATTCGATAAGTACTTTGGGTGGTGTCTGGCTACATAGAAAAGTGTGCTAAATCCACTACTAAAGTACTCCAATGACTGCGACATATCGTAAGCGCACTCAGAAGCGACTTTTTGTCATCGGTCGTTGTTGTTGTTGTTGTTGTTGTTGTTGTTGGCGATTATGCAACGCTCCATGTTGTTGGCCTTGCCGCATGCAGTACTATACATTTAAATATTGGCTGCTATTATCCCTTTATGTTGTTTTTGTTGTAATAAATAATCCGGATTCCCCTGCGTTATCTGCACTATTAGAAAACGGTTAGTGTGGCAGGCAGCACTTGACCTGAAAATCAAAGCTTTTGGAGAATGTGTGCTTTAAATGTTAAACGTTGCAGCAGACGAAGTACAAGTTTTCATAAGCTTATTTAAAAATTTTAGACAATTTAATTTATTTCAAAGTAATTTTTTACAAAATATCTGAAAAGTTGAAAAGCTTATTTAATAGTTAAGCAAACATTCAAAGTTGTAAGTCTAAGCTGTTTTATTTTTGGGGATGAAATAAAAATTGTATAGTTATAATATTAAAAGTCTGGAAAAATATTAAATAAGCGTTTAAGCTTTGTGTTATTAAATAAATTATTAGCTTTATTATATGAATTAATTTATGACAACTAAAAAAACAAAAAAAAAGCTTTTCAGCTCACTTAAAAGTTACAAATTTTATACATAAGCTTTAAACTTTTTTATACTGAATACATTTTAATTTATTTATTGCATTTGTAATAATACAAACAAATTTTTATTTATTCTTTCAGGAACTTAAGGAGAGCTTCAACTATGGTCTCTTCTGTCCACCATCAAACGGCAAGGCGGGCAAATTTCTCGACGAAGAACGTCGCTTGGGCGACTATCCATTCAATGGACCGGTTGGCTATTTAGAGGTAAACAAATACAATAGTTGTACATAACAAGTCAGGAGCGTTTTTAATAATTCACCAAATTCTTATTTATAGCTCAAGTATAAGCGTCGCGTCTACAAAATGCTAAATTTGGACGAACGACAGCTTAAAGCTTTACACACACGCGCTAATTTGCGACGCTTTCTCGAATGTATCAATGGCGGTCATGTGGAAAAAATTGCGAAAATGTGCGCCAAAGGGCTGGACCCGAATTTTCACTGTCCCGAAAGCGGCGAGACACCGCTGACCGTTGCAACAGGAGCTAAGAAACCAAATAAACTGCTGATCGCCCTAGTAAATGGTGGTGCTTTGTTGGATTATCGTACAAAGGATGGGACCACAGCATTGCACAGAGCAGTGGAGAAGGACTCACTAGAGGCAGTGACGTGAGTTTGTCTTACATTTTAAAGTAGTACATATACATACAAAATTTAACAGAGCTTGAAAGCTATACAAAATCGAAGAGCTTTAAAATTTATTTTTCAGACTACAAAAGCTTAAAGATTTTAAAAAAAATCAAATTACTATTGAAAACCTATTTAAAAAAACTTTTAATTTTATTGCAGCACCCTTTTGGAATTAGGTGCCTCGCCGAACTACAAAGATGGGCGTGGCATAACGCCACTCTACATTTCCATAACACGCAAATGTGAATCGAAAATAACAGAGAGTCTACTGCACGACCATGCCACGCTGGGCATACAAGACAACCAGGGCTGGAATGAAGTGCATCAGGTAAGTTAACGCCCAACTACATACACAACGAAACAAGTAGAAAAGCTCTTTCTATACGAAACTACTATTCTAAATATCTGCTAAAAGAACAGAGTTATGCAGGAATAATGTGATCTACTATATATGAAAATAATTAACCTTAAACCTTTAAACATGCGCACAAATGTTGCAAACCAAAATTTAAGGTGACCAGCTAAATTCGAATTATTAATTAAATAAAAAAAAACAACAACAGCAACATTTAAGCGTCTTTGAGTGTATTCCTAATAACAATCGGTTTTTGTATTGGTGTTGGATTTTATGCAAATAATTTATTTTAAACCGAAACAATAGAAAAACAAAACGTAAACTTTTGTAGTTGTCTTGAATCTAATTTCTTAACTTCTTAACCACTCTATTCCTCTGTAAACTCTGTTTTTCCCTACAAAAAAAAAAAAAAACACTTTGAAAAACCTTCTTCTAAACTATACAAAAACAAAACAAACAAAAAAAAAATATATTATTAATAAATATTAGGCCTGCCGACATGGTCTCGTCCACCATTTGGAACATTTATTGTTTTATGGTGCGGACATGGATGGCCGTAACGCTTCCGGTAATACACCATTGCATGTATGCGCTGTTAACAACCAAGAGGCTTGTGCTAGAATGCTTCTATTTCGTGGCGCCCAACGTGGCGCGCTCAATTATGCCAATCAAACTCCCTATCAGGTATTTACGACATTTACAAAACATCTATACTCATAAGTTTTTTCTTACTTACTATACTATACTATACTATACTTTTTTTTTTGTTGTTGTTCCTTTTAATATATTTTGTAATTTGTTCATTTTGTTGAGCTTTTCAAGTAGTTTTTTTTTCGATTTTGTTATGTTACTTTAATGGTTTATAACTGATTTTATTGGTACTTTGTTGCTTTTAGTTTGGATTTTTTTTAAATATATACATACGTGTAGATTATTTTTGAATTTGTTTAAAATTTGTAAATAATTTTTTAAGCTATTTGAGAATATTTTATTAACATTTTTGCTATTCGAAACGCATTTCCGCAGGTCGCTGTTATCGCTGGTAATCTCGAGCTTGCCGAAATCATACAAAACTACAAAACCGATGAAGTTGGTAAGTCTGCAAGTTGCATTTTTTCTTTAAAAACCCAACAACAAAAACAACTTTGTACTTGTTCATCCAATCCGATCATTGTTGAATTCATCATATAGAAAAAAAAGCAACAAAAAATTCCCCATCACGAAATTTTTCACTTACAAGATTTATGAATTTTCTTTCTGCTCTCTTCAGTTCAGTTCGTGTGTATTTTCAAAATCATCCAAACCAATTCAATAATTTAAATTTCTTGTCAAAACTCTACACATTCGATTATGTTTTCTATATATTATATAGTCTATTGATATCTGATGTGATTTAAGTGCGGATTTGACATGAAATTGTTTGTCGTTTTGTTGTGCGTTCAGTTTAATTTTTATTTTTATTTTTATTATTATTCCCTTTAATATAAATTTCCCTTTTTTTCATTTTCTTTGTACTAATTCAATTGAAGTCTCCATTGCCCGAAACAAAAAAAAATAAATTAAAACGACCCATAACTAATTTTTATACTTTCTACAAACAAAAAAAGAAAAAATCTCTCTACTCAATCTACTTTTTTATGCGTTTTATAATTTAGATTGTTTTTTTTTTTTTTTTTCGATTATTATATACATATGTTTTTTATATATACATTTTTGGTTAAAAATATTTACAACTTAATATTGCATTACTGTAATAGTTTAATATGATTATTTACTTCCCATCTTTGACACCGACACACGCTCATCAATCAGCCACATTTTACCTCATATATATCATATACGCATATACTCGTACTCGTATGTATCGTATATCTATCACCTTTATAGCATATCATCTAATTCAAGCGTTTTCCCGTCAGATATCGCTCTTAACTATTCGTATTAACTTTTGGCATTTTTGTCGCTGCAACATTTTTGCAAGTGTTTGTCTTAGATACTTTATGCATTCATTCGTTCGTTCGTTCGTTTATTGTTTTATGCAATGTTTTCTATTCTATATAGCAATATTCAAAAATAATATTCATACATACATATATCTATATAGTTAAAATTATATAAACAAATATTCTAAATAATACACATTTTAGCCACATTCGTTATGTTTGTTTTGCCATGTTCAATGTTATGTTCTGATCTATAATTAAAATCTTTAAGATACAATAGCATTTGTTTATATACTCGTTACTGTAATGTTGTGTTCCGACATTTTTAGAATGTCCTTTTTTTGATTATTCAGATTTGGTTTCGTAAAAAAAACATAAAACGCTTTTGAGAAAGTGCACATTTTCATTTATAAAATAAAAACGAACATACCCACAAACAAACGTAAGTAAACCAATATCCAATAGATACAAATGTACTTCAACGAATATCGAATATTTAATTAAGCAAGTCTTGGTCACTTTAATCTAGTCTGCGTATATTTTTTTTTTTCTTTTAATAGAGTCGTGATATAAAACTGTATAGATTTTTATATTCATTTTGTCGTCATGGGTTTTAAAATTATTCTTTAACCAAAACGTTACACTACTAGTCAATTACCAGTTAGTTAGTATATATAGGTAAAGCAATCAATTTCGGTTCTATTTAATCGTTTCAAAAAATTAACTGGACGACTGACTTCTGTCTCAGGTCAGCTTAGAAAACCGAAAAACACGATCGAAAATATTTTTTAAGGTTTATTTTTGTATCCGATGGAATTGTAATTAGTTTAATTTGTTAAAGTTATGAAGCAACGTAAAAACGATTATTTGCCAATAATTAATAAGAAGCAACATGTGTCGATATTTCTTAAAAATTTCCAAATTTTCGATTTCCAAAATTTAAAGGATACTTATTTTGGGTCCACGAAGTAAATAGATTTGATAACACAGTGCAACAAAATTATGAATTTATTTTTCTAATTATAAGTATAGTCGAAATCTTAATTGAATTCCCTTCCTTCATGAATACGAGAAAGTGGTTTTAGTTTCAATATCTGTCTCAGCTAGCCTATTTGTCTATATACGAGTACTTAGACATAGGTAAACTACATCAAATATAACTCCGAAAAGATTAGAATACTATCAAAGCTTTAAATAGATTGACTCAATTAAACTGAATATAATGAAAAATATTATCAAAGCTTAAGATAAATAATTCTAATACAATATATAGACTTAGTTAATTTGAATTAAATAGATATCCAAAAAGCTCTGAAGCGACTATTAAAGCTTTAAATAGAAAAATCAAATAGAAAATAATAAGTAATAACAATTTAAATTATAAGTTAGTCCACAAAATATGTTACTTGGATTATTAACTCGAGATCCATAAGATTGATATATTTTATTATATTTTCTAAAAAAAAGAGCTCAGGTTCTGATATCTCTGGATCTGATATCTCTTTAATTTTGTATGTGAAAAATGATGGCAGATATGTACATTAAAGGTAAAAATATGAAGATTTTGTGAATAAGATTTTTATGTGCAAGAAGTGAAATTGTTGCACTGTGTTATCAAGACAAGTTTTTCCAAAATTTTAAAAATTTTCATTTCATAAAATAAAAAAATGCTTATAATTTATAAGTATTATTAAGTTTGCTTGATTACCAAAAAAAGAAAGCCTTAAATTGAAGGACATTTAACCTCCCAAAAAACTTGCTTTTGCATATAAAATTAGCTTTCTTAGCCCTCGGAATACTTTTTTTAAATTAATTTATATTTTTTTTTAACCCATTTGTTATCCAAAAACAAATAACAAAAACAATAACCTGTGTTGTTAAGCTATTCTTCAGTGTGTTTATGTATGAGTTCAACATTTATTATTAATATTTACTACTATAGTTTGTTCTTATTTATTATTGAATTATTAAATTTATTAATTTCGTTTATTATCAACCTAAATTAATGATTGAGTGGAGAAAATTTTTTTTTGTTTTTTTTTGTTATAATTTTACTTTAATTATTTTGTTTCAACCCTCAACACAAAACGACAGACTACAAACAAAATTGTCGATTTTAAAGTCCAATACGAGAAGTTTGAAAATTCGACAGAGATAAATTTCGTAATTAGGAATTTTTTTTATATGCTCCATTCTTCAAACGGAAGAAGGACACTTTTAAAAATTCAACCAAACTAAAATCAACAAAATTACTTTTTCCCCCTTTACCAACAACTCCACGAACCAAACATCGATTATAATATCAAAAAAAAAAAAAAAAAATCGTATAGTTCCGTTTCGCGGACCGCCACGTTACAATCCGAAACGTCGCTCGGGCATTGGTTGGCTCAGCGCCAACGGCAGCATTGGCGGTGGCAGTCTGATGGGCACGCTGACGCGTCAAAGCACGTGCGGCCATCATGGACCACCATCGCCATGCCCGTCCGAGCACATGCCATACAGTTCGGCCAGTTCGAGCCTATCGGAAGGATCGTCCGGACATCGTTCGCACGAGGATGATATCAGCATTGTTACAGGTACCTACTCTACTCTACTCTACTTACACTACTAACCGAAAATATTTAAGAAGTAACAAACAAACAAACAAATAACCAACTAAAATTTAAATTGGAATTTTATTGAGTTGATTCTTTTGATTTGTTTTACTTGAGTTTTTGTTTTGCTAAAGTTTTCTTTTACCTCTTTACTTTTGTTTTATTTTGTAATTTCTCGTCGTTTGTGACACTTTCTTTGAATGCATCAATATTTTATTAGATTTTTCTAAAGCGAAAAACATAAAAGTTTACTCTTGGCACCTTTTTTTTTTTTTGGTAATTTTGGATAAATTTGTAGATATATATTTAACTTGCAAACCACCTATAATCTTTAAATTAAGTAACCGACTTTAATACCCCAACGACTCTAAACTTTATCTATAAATAATGAAGGATTCAGACTTCAGGTCAGCTTAAAGGTTTATATCTTAGATTTGTCAAATATCAAACAAAAGTTCGTTCAGATAATAGTTCACATTATGGGCCAGACTATAACTCACAGTTTCCGTAGGTCAAACCTTCATTTAGGCAGTCCGACTTAATAGAAGTTCAGAATATATGTAGATCTTTCTAAAATAGTATTCATATATTGGCTTATCGACCAATCTTAAGGTTAGATTTTATTTTGGAATATTGATTTTAAAGCTTAAGAGAAACCTTATCTAAATAAAGTTCAAAATTTTTAATGGTTTTTCAACCTAAGCGATTAAAATTTTTTTAAAAAGGTCGGTGTATATCAAATTTAAAAGGCCTCTCACACTAAGAACCACAGATCAATCCCATTAACTTTTAAAGCATGCACTCAGACATATCCGCATAATAATATCGGGCTAAGGAGCACTAACTCAGGGCGGCCCTGACTTCAGATGCTACTCGTATATATTCCAAACTTCACGTGATATCAACTACATTTAATCTTAATATTTCTATTACTAATAAAGTTCTTATAATATAATAAAATAATACTCTTATACCATTTATAAAAAAAATTGATTACAATTTTGCAAAAGTTTCGAATTTTCCGATTTAATTTAGAGTATTTTTAGCATAAGCGCCAAGCTAAGTACCGAGACACTTAAGTGCCTTCAAAAGTTTCGTTTCCCAAAAGTTACGAGCATGTGTTTCTCCAGATTTTTGTGTTGTTGTTGTTGTTTTCATTTATGACACATATGTATGTATGTACGTATGTATGTAGGCAACATTAGTATTCTACGAAAGTTGCTAAAACTAAATTGCATGTTGCTGTTCTGTATATGTTTAGTTGTTGTTTAGTTTTGTTCATCTTGTGTTGTTATTTTGGCTTAAATGCTGCTTTTACAATTTCTTTAGAATGTTAGTTTTTGTTTTTGTTTTTGTTTTTTTTTAACTATTGTTCATACGCCTTCTGTAACCTACATACAATGTAACATACTTTGTAATGCATGACTGCCTTGCTTACTGTCTGTCTGTCTGTCTGCCTGTCTTTATGCGCACACTTACTCCTCAATAGGTTAAGAGTTCCCTTTCACATATACACTCGAAACAACCCCCCCCACACACACTCACACAAACACACACACACATACAGCGCGCATTCAGCAGCTGCCTTTTTGGCCATTGGCCAAATTTGTTTGGCGTCATTTTTAGGTCATTTCCCCAAATAGTCGTAAACAAACTTTCATGCGCCGATGTGTTGTAAGCCTAAGTATTACTACTGTCCGTCCCGCAAAAGTTCACCCACAACAGAATCGGTTATTAATGCAACATCTACGCCTCCTTTTTTTCTTTCCTTCCTTCTTTTTCCATTTGCTCCCTAACTCTTTAGATAAATCGCTCGGCGACACTAGCGACATTATCAGCGATTCGTCCGGTGTCGGCACGAATTCCGATTCTGCTGCCTGCTCCATTGGTCATCCTAGCACCACGGTCGTTTGCATGGAACCCTATGCTGGCAATTCGGTTGGTCACATTCGTCTGCAGCCGGGCGATGTCATCGAAGTGGTCGGCTCTACAGATTGCGGCCTGCTCGAGGGCTATGTACGCGGCTCAAATCAGTCGGGTTTCTTTCCCGCCGAATATGTGCAAGAGGTGAACTTGCGCCAAAAGAATATCACAAATGTTTCGACGGCTGCACCGAATCAATCACCGTATCAGCACTCATCGGCCGCTTCATCAGTACACGGACAGGGATCTCCGCAACTGAGTTTGGGCGGCAGTTCGGGCATTGGTATTGGCATCAGCGGCGGCGGTCTAAATATTGGTGGCGGTGGTACATTACCGCGTCCCAACATGTCGCAGCATCACCATCAGCAGTCGCCATCGTTGTCGTTGAATAGTAATGGCTCAAATGCGAATGGCATGAATGGTGGCGGTAATATGAGCAAAATGGTTGCCGGAAATGGTGCTCCTGGCCAGCAGTATAGCAGCGCTACAGCGCCACGAATGAAGAAAACGTAAGACAATTGAATTCCAAAATTTTAATATCGTTTACGATACCTTACCGCATTTTTTTATTTTTAGCGCCTTCAACGAGCCTCGTACCGTTGTGCTTCATCGCGCCAAGCGCGGTTTTGGCTTCATTTTACGCGGCGCCAAAGCCTCGTCACCCCTAATGCAGCTTAAACCGTCCGATCGCTTTCCAGCATTGCAATATCTCGACGATGTCGATCCCGGCGGTGTGGCCGATATGGCTGGACTGCGGCCGGGTGACTTTTTGCTTTCCATCGGCGGTGAAGATGTGCGTGCAGCCTCTCACGAAAAAGTCGTCGAAATGATTCGCTCGACCGGCTCGCTCGTCTCGATGACCGTTATATCGCCACAATTTCCCAATCAGATGCAAGCGGCGCCACAGTATCTGCCCAGCCATCATCTTTCGAGTGGACCAAGTACACCGCAGACCGCACATCGTCAATGCGCAACGCTGCCGCGCAAGATGTCACTCGGACCGGGTGGCAATGGCGGTCGTTTGCCCGCACCTATGCCGCCACGACGCGATCCAAAGACTACGCTTAGCGTGGGTCGTGCACGGGCAAAGTCAATGGTTGCCGGTTTGGAGAATGGCGGCGAAAAAGACGATGATGATTTGCCACACACCAAATCATCGTCCGTCGAGTCAATTGTTACACCGACACCCACACATCCCGGCACTCCGGTACAACTGCGAACGGCAAGTATTAAGGCACGTCCCACTTCCAGTCGTATTACCGCCGCCGAGCTGGAGGAACTTTTCCAGCGACAGCAGGGCGAAATGGTCGACGGTTCAAATCGTTATTCGACCATGATGACGACGTCACGCTTCCAGTCGGGTACGGACAGTGGTGCCGCAACGCCGCCAGCCAATACAAGCTCACCGCTAAAGAGTGTCGGTGGCCCCTTAGTCTACGGCAGCGTTGCCGAAATGAAACGCAAGACCAAATCGAAAAATGGCACGCTACGCGGTAAACCGTGTGGTATTCCCGTTGTCGGCAATGGTGCTGGTGGTGGTGGACGCGATCTCAAGCGCTTCCATTCGACGCCCGATTTGATGGCGCACTCAAGCGGTTCCACATCTTCGATTTGGGGTGCTGCCGCTGGCGTCGCAGGCAAAGGACATCACTCGCAAGACGATGTCGCTACATTGCACGCATCTATGCAGCGTCTAAACCTCGCTGCCACTGCGCCCGCCAGTGTATTACCGCCGCCCACACATCCTCCACCACCACCGCCCACCGTTGTCGGTCAAGTGGTTAAGGTAGAGACGCGCAACAGTTCAGAGTACGAGAGCACCATTTCACTACAGCAAAAGCTGAAGAAACGCGCCGAAAATGATGCGGTAACTGCAGCCGCCATCGACGGCGTACAGTCGAGTTTTAATCCATCAGCAAATGCCAAGATATATGCATCGCCGCAGGAACTACGCAATGTTATGGCCTGGAAGATGCGACAATCGCAAGAGGTCAGTTCACAAAGAAAAACCATTTTCAACGATTGAAAAAAGAAATTAGAAAACTTGTAAATTAAATTTTTTTCCCATTTTTCATCTCATTTTAGAATCGTCAAAATGGTCAGGCGACGCCACAACAACCACCACCACCACAACAGCAACAACAACAAACTCCAAATGCCAATAGTCAACCAACACAAACCTCGAATGCACCGCCGCCACCACCACCAATGCAACAGCAACAACAACAACAGCAGCAGCAGCACCACCAACAAGTCAGTCAATACGCCCAACCAATTGCCAACTCAAATCAATTGCATTCACAACAACAACAACAACAACAGCAGCCACCTACTCAGTCCCAATATGCTGCCTCGCAACAGAATGGCAACAGCATTTTACCTACGGGTCCAGCTCCACCCATACCAGAACCCGACTACAGCCTCAGCGAATCGGACGGCGAAGACGAGAATTCGATTCTAGTGGCGCGTAACACCAAACTCAACGAGAAGATTGCGCTGATCGATGTACCGGAGACCAGCGGCAATAGTCAGACGAGGTAAGCTATATCAGGGTCTCAAAAAAAAATGGTTTCCATAGAATTTTCCTACCTAAGCTTGGTTTTTTTTTTTATAGTGGCAGTAGCTCCGGTTCCGCTTCTATATCTCATTCGCTTTCTGTCGATGAGATACAGCGCATACGCAGCAATCTTAAGACCTCGAAATCCTCACCGAATGGCTTCTTTAAGGGAGAAGCCGAAGCGACAGCGCCAAACGCCCGAGTCGAGACGCCAAAGGAGGTGCAAAAACATAAAAGCAACGGAAACGGAAATGCCAATGGCAATGCCAACGGAGCGCACGAAGAGGAATGCGACACTAGCTCATCTGGCGTAAGCAGTGATCAGGAAGTGGTGGCCGCAGCAATAGCAGCTGGCACATCATCAGCATCGGCGGCATCTATCACATCATCAGCAACTGCAACACGTTCCACCGACACAATTCGTAAGAAACCCAGCGTAACTATTGTTGAAGAACCCAAAACGATACCCGATCGAGCCACATCGACTGAAGATGATGATGAGCTGGACGCCTCACTGCCGCCAGCACCACCACCGCCCACGGCTGCCGCTATACAGGCGGCAATGCAGGGAGCGGCAGCAACATTGACGACTACCATAATGCCACAAGCCAACAATAAGACGACAGTCACAATAAATGCAGCGCAGCCTATCAAAATAGCAACCAGCACAAATGTGGCCAGCGCTGCGGCAGCGTTCGAGGCCAAGGCCACGGTGACCGTTAAGCAAATGGTGCAGCAGCAACATGCGCCAGCAATACAGCAACAACATCAGCAGCAACAGCAGCAGCAAATGGCAACGACAAAAGTCAAAACGTTGGTGGTGCAAAGTCAACAGCTGCCGCCAAAAGCGCAACCGAGTGTTACGGGACGCATACCGCATTTGCATCATCATCAGTCTCAGACGCAACAACAGCAACAACAACAGCAGCAGCAACATCACCAAATACCGCAACAACATTTGCACCCCAACCAAAAGTTGCTCGCCACCCAACAACAGATACTGCAACAACAGCAGCAACAACACATGCAACAGCTCGCACATCAACAACACTTGCAGCAGATACTCAAAGCCAAGACTGCCGCAGCCGGTGTAACAGCGACCAGTACCGCAGCCATTGTGGCCAAACAGCAGCAACAGTTGCACAAAATGCAACTCCAACAACAACAGCAGCAACAACAACATGAAAGTAACACACCCACCGGTACCGCCGCAGCCGCCACTGATTCCGAACACGACGAACAACGATCCGACGACGATGGTGAACTGAGTCCGTCGCCGCCCCTCAAAAAATTCCAACGCCACAATTCGCTTACGCGCAAGCAGGCCGCCACCATAGCAATGCAACGCGCCACTCGCACCGCTGCCGTTTCGCTGGTGCAGCTGCCACCACCCATTGAGGCGGCCGACAGCGACAACGAACTAACTTCGTTGACGCTATCGGCCGTCAATGCTGCTACTGCCGCCGCTGCTACTACAGCAGCAACTGTCGGCAACGGTGGCGGCCGACGTGTTGATGCGCATCCCGAGAATATTGTACTTGCACCGCCGCCACAATTTTGCGATTGCAATGATGCTAAACACACACCGCCGCCGCCGCTGTCACAGCAGCAACAGCAACAACAGCAGCAGCAGCAGCAACAGCAACAACAATACCAACATCAACAACAGCAGCAGCGCCAGCCACAACAGCAGCTATCGCTACAACATCATCAGCAGCAGCAGCAACAACAACAGCAACAACAACAACAACAATATCACCACCAGCAGCAACAACCGTTACAGCTGCAAATGCACTATCAGCATATACAGCAGTTGCATGTTGCTGGTGGTGCTGGGGGCGTTGATGCCAGCGGTGCTCAGCGTCAAATTGTCGGCGGCACGCTCGGCCGTGTGCGAATTGTTGGCGCTGTGCCGAAGACCAATCATCATCGGCTGCACTAGAGAGTTGTTCCCGAGCGAAAGCTACGAAGCGAGTAGAAATAGCAACAAACAAACAAAAAAACGCTAAAGAGAGAAAGAGAGAGAATACAAAATCTTATGAATTTTTATAAATATTTTAAAATTTAATTTAAATTTAATAGCAATGAAAAATTCGTTAATTCTTTAATTTGTTACCAATGAACAATTTACATAATTTAATTTAATTTAATATTTATTCATTGAAAATTTCCTAAATTCTGCATTTATATGTCAATATCCTGAGTCATTATTTGAATGAACAAATCATTAAAAAATACGAAAAATACGCAAGAATAAATCATTATGACATTGAAATGGTGAAAATGTCATAATGTCATGTCAGAAATTATGCTTATTAATTTAATAATATTGCATTCCATAAATGATTTATTATTGTATTTAAAATGAAATTGTCAACACCAACTTTCACTGATGAAGTAAATGTTTGATTTCATATGTTCAACTGTTTTATACTCATCGAATTCAACAAATTAACAATTCTCTCTTTAATTTGAAACGCTCTCTTTCGCATTCAGTTTTACATGGCATGACTCTCCGAGTATATTTTACGACTCTTGATGACTCTTAATTCTTATTAGAATGCAAAACAAAAACTTTATACAATTTTAAATGGCATTTAAATATTCAAAGCAGTTCCAATCTTGATCGATCACTGCTCTTAAAGCATTTATGCAAGTTAGAAAGAAAATAAAGTAACAATTTCCAAATAGTAGAGAACTTAGAGCGCCATTTGGGAAGCGCAGCAGCATAACTTGGCAGCAATGCATATACATAGACATAGACAAAATATATACATACACTTGAAGCCGAAATTTGCTAGCATGAAAACAATTAAGAATTCAAACCGCTTAAATACATATGTAATATATATACATATATATATGTACAGTAATGAGCGGGAAGAAAGTTTGCACCTTTTACAAGTAACTGAGCAAAAAGTTTACATAGCGAAAAAAACCATTGATAAAATTTTAAAATTCGAAGTTCGAATTCCTTTAATTAATATAAAATACAAAAGGAAAAAAATAAGAAATATTGTTGAACTAAAAATGCACCGAAAACATTTCCACAATACGATTTTAAATACGAAAAGAATTTTGAAAACTTGCTAAAAATAAAAGGGAATATGGAAGAATTGTAATTTTAAGCTAAAAATTCGGAGTTAGTCTTTAATTTTGCTATAAATGTGTTTGTAGCTATAGTAAAACTTATCAACTAAGCAGAAGCAGTTGTTCTATTTTATATTATGTGTGATATATATTTAAAAAGAGAGAAAACAAAAGAAAATATCGTTTAGCAAGAAGGAAAATGCTGCAATTTATAAGCCTGCATAAGTATTCCAATAATTTCCCCTGTAAATAGTTACTAAAAAAATGGAGAAATGTTACTAAATCTCATATTGAAAACGAAAATTTGTAAAACCTATTAGAAGCAAACTAAAAGAAACACAAAAGCTTGATAACGAAGCGTTTATCGATGGGCGTTTGCGTTTTTTTAGCGAATGGTTTCAGCAGCACTTTTTCGCGTTTTTAGTTTGTTTTTGAGAAAAAAATATTCAGCGACATTTGCTTTGAAAATATATCCATAGAGAGAAAAAATGCGAAATTTAAAGAAATACGACAATGTTTGAACAGAACTAGAACGCGATCATAAAAGCTTTTTATAAGTTTTTCGTAGTTGTGACTTTTCTAAAAATTTAAAACGTTTGAATTGATTAACTTTGAAATATTTTAAACTGACTAAAGTTGGATTTTTGTATAGCTTTTAGGAAATGGAGAGCTTTAATAGAGTTTTCAATAAAAATTGTCATGAAATCACTTTTAAAAGTTGTTCGCTTTAAAAGCTTAGACTCATGTATGCTCTGAACATTCAAAAACTTTGAGCTTTAAAGTGCTTTGAGCTTTATATAATTTTTCAAGATTTGATTTCGTTAGGCAATAATATTCTTAAAGTTGTACAATTTTTTAGATTCTTGTCATTTAATAATCTTTTATCTACTTTTACCTATTTAAAGCTTAAATCTTTTTTGCTGCGTGGTTTATAGAGTTTCAGCGCGTTCTGAAGCTTAATTAAAACTTTAAACATTTAGTTATGAAAATTTATGTGGCATTGTGTTTAAAGCTTTGCGCTTTTGACTTTATAGATTTGTTTGGAACCTTAAACCTATTTAAAGTTAGCTTTTTCGAAGCTTTAAAGTTTAATTGAAATTGTATAAACTCTTTTAAATAATATTTTCAAAGCAAATTCGTATTAACTTTAATTTAAGCTTTTTTTAAACGTAAGTTCATCATTTTTGTAAACATTTTAACATAAAAACTATAATTCCAAATATATGTACTTCAGTATCCATCCAATGTTTAACAAAAAAAAAATATATATATATATACATAAATTGCAGACATACACAAAACTATTCATTAGCATACACACATACTCGTACATACATGCAATCACAAACATTTAATATAAACGTCTTAAGAAAAATGCACTAAAACAATAAAATATACTTATGAGAATTTATTTAAAAAAAAAAAAACCATTAAAATATTATAAAGACAATTAATATTGAGATATTTAAAGTAAAAGTAAAACTAAAAGCAAATGCAAAAGAAAAACAAAAACAAAAACAAAAAGAAAAAAGTGAAAAACGTAAAAACTTCGAACACATTTTTGTATTTTATAAGTACACACAACAAACTTTGCTAGTAAAATTTACAGGATTTTTATAATTTTACAATTTACGAAAAACAAAAAAAAAACTCGAAAATTTGTTTATACAAAAATGAAATGTGAAAAAAATTTATAAAGAAAAAAAAAAACGAGAAAAAGAAAACCGAAAATTTAAATAGTAAAAATTTGAAAGTGGTTATTAAACATTTACAGCGAATTACATTTGAACTAAATACAATATTTATAGCACACACACACACACACACACACACACATATATGTATTCAACAACAACAAACAAAAATTAAATTAACTGACTCATCTAAAACTGAAGAAGAACTTCTTGAAAATACAAAAAAAAAAACAAGCATTAGTATTGAATTTAGTCGTAATGCAGAAATGATTTTTATTAGTAAGGCTGAAGTTTATAATTTGAAGAGAAAAAAAAGAAAAATCTTATAAAAAATTATTGAAAAGCAAAAATAGTTGAAATTGAAATACGATATTTGCTGCTATAATTATGGCGATTATATATTATAAATGTAACTGCACTCTTTTGCATTAAACAATAAAAAGGGAAGATTAAATGAAAATGATATGAAAATGAAGCGATGACGGAGAAATATTCAACTTCATTCAATAGCGAGAAGAAAACTTTTCAAGAAAAAAAGTTAATGCAATACAAATTCTAGCAAAGTAGCAAGTTTCAGCAAAAAGAAAAAACAAATATAATAACAACAACAAAAACAAAAACAAAAACATTCGAATTAGCAGAGTAATTAAAAAAAAAATAAGCACGCACCTTTAGCAATTTGTATAAGGCTCGAGAGAATCGGATGTTTGAATTTTGATTCTTACGAGTAACCGAACCGGTTCGAAATTGAGTTCATTCATTTCTCTATTTTTTGAATCATTCAATTAATTGTTTTGTTAAGTTTTTAGTTTTAAGTTGTCTAAATTTAAATTACTATAAATCTAAATTCAATTAATTTATGACATTTAAACTAATTTTACTTTTGAGTTTTAAGTTTTAAGCTTACACCTTATTAAAAACGCAAACTTATTAATTATTTTTTATAGTAAAGTAAAGTAAAGTAAAGTAAAGTAAAGTAAAGTAAAGTAAAGTAAAGTAAAGTAAAAGCAACAATTATTATTGCAAATATTTAATATTTAGATTGCAGCAGCAGCAAACATAGCAACAACAAACATTATTGTCATAATAATTATATTCGTTTAAATTGTTCTTCTTAGTATCATAAAGTTATTAATTATTTTATAATTATCATATGCGCATGTTTGTATTGTATTATTAACGAAAAAAACAACAAAACAAAAGAAGAAGAAGAAGAAGAAGAAGAAAAGAAAAAAAGCAAAACGACAAATTATTGTATTATTAATTTAAATAATTAATTAATTACTTACATGCATACATACATACATACATATTAAAACAGTAAAGTATTAAGTCAGAAAAGTATATGAATTATTGTAATCATGCATATGGAATACATACATACATAAATACATAAATACATAAATAAATAAATAAAATATAAATTAAAAAAACACACAAAAATTAAACTTTTACTTGGGTCTAGCCGACGAACCGACGATCTCATTTTTATTGCTGCTCACGAAATACTCAAGGTCAATATAGACACGCCCACTATTACTAAAAATACTGATTTCTTGTGCACACGATATCTTGGCTATTGGAGATATTAGGTTTAAAATTTGTACACTATTTTCAAACAACAACTCATTAAATGTTGCAAATTATTAGGGTGGTTCTAGTTAGGTTGAACAAAAAAGACCTCAAAACTGATATTAGTTATTTTGATTTTGGTACACAAACGATCTAAAATAAGTATAGTAATCTGATTAGAGTTGTTCATGATTTATCAAATTGGAGTGGTTCGTAATTAAACAATTTTGTTTTATAACTAAATTTTAAGAATTGTTATTCGAGCTCAAGGTCCTTTTAACAAAATACAACAATACAAAAGTAGCAAGTCGAATAGCCGGAGTAGTCATGATTGAAAATCGTTTTTAATGGTTTAATTATAATATTAAATAAACAATTTAGTTGCAGAGAAAGAGAGAATTTGTTTAATTAAAAAATAATATTCTAGTCGAATCGCCTCAATGAAAATTTTTAAGAAAACTTAAGTCTACCCACCGGCATTCCACCGGTGGAAGTCGATCGCAGTCTAATTTAAAATGTCTCTACAACCGCCTCTGTCCTGGCCGTACTGGAACTATTTGAAAATTCCAAGTGCTGGCAGATGTTTCTTTCCATTGCAGATTAAGACTTCCAGTTTGTCGTCGTATACCAGCAGTCTAAAATATTTGTTTAATCAACAAGAATTCAGTGCGTGACAATCTGATTTCTCTGCGAAAAAAAACAAAAAATCAATTTTTATAATTAGGATTTAAAATGAGTACAAAGCCTCATTCTGTCTCTTTTTCAGGGCGCAAATCTCGTGAGATTTGTCAGAAATTTGGAAAATGTTTTTTTGTTTAGTAAATGCATGTTTAGATTTTATTTTTTTAATTGTTTTTTAATGATATCCACCAAAATGGAAAACGTAAATTACAGTTCAACTACGAGCTATCAAGTTAAGATTAAGAACTAAGCATAAAAAATTAAAATTTGATTTAGTCAAGTATGTTAACTATCAAATATGAAATGTAACAAAATGTACATTTTTGGGCTTGATAATCAAACAAAAAACTTATTAAAAAACACAGTTAAAAAGTAAAAGAGACTCTGCCGACGACGACTCCAATGACGCAAACACAAATTAGATTTGTTTCGAATGCGCCAACATTGAGCGGCCACCAGCTGGCAATCAGTCGCCTTTCGCTTGCGAAGGATTTATGGGATTGAGGGTAATGATTTTAGGCGCCGTTTGTATTGCAGTTGGAGATGCTGAAGCTGAAGAGGTTGAGGTCGCCGACACAAGTCCTTCCAACTGTGAACTAGCAGCAGATGCAATGGTGACACTGCTCGTTGGCGTACCAGTATTAGTGGCTGGTACGATATTGACCAGCTTGCGCACAGTCAAGTTTCGATTAAGCAGTTGCGTTTTGAGATGCGGCGGTATTTGCTTAAGACCGCCGGGCTTAACTACAATATTGCGTATTTGCGGCGTTGACGACGTCGGCTTATCCACGCTCGTTGACAGAACGTTCGCGTTGCCGATTATTTGAAATTGTTGCAGCGATTTTGTGGGCACATTTAGAATGCCAGCAGGCGAGCGTACAGTCGTAGCGACACCGCTAGCAGCGATCGACGACGCACCGGTAACCGTTTTGAGTGCTTGCAAATTGAGCTGTTTGACCGTGGTGACAATTGGCGAACCGCTGCCACCGAGCAAATTAGTTGCTGACGTACTGATGATTTGTGCGCCCGGACGCGGTACGAGCGTAGTGGCGGCATTTTTTGGATTTGTCACCACTACTTTGGTGTATTTGGGCAGCTGTTGCGCGACATTTGAACGTGAAATGATGTTGGGACACGGTTTCATTGTATTGCGATTAATGAAAACGACTTTGTTGGGTTTGTTACCGGCGGCGATTATGGTCTGCGGTGTTGTTTGTTGTATGATTGTGGTGCCGGGTTTGTTAAGAACAAAGGTGCCCGATTTTGTGGTTGTAGCGGTAGTTGCTTCTTTAATGATTTTTTGGCTTATAATCAGTTGACCAACGCCGGAAGAGGTGCCTGTTAAAAAGAAAATAGTTTTTAATTATATTTAGACACTACAAACAACAAATTCTACAATTAGTATAAAAATAAAAATCATATGTATTTAAATTTCTTTAAATATATTCGTTTTAAAAATTGTTTGCTAAAATTTTAGTACTAATTTTTTTTATATTGACTTACTTGGTTTAAGACCCCCGCTGAGCTGTGTTTTAACAGCATCCGCCGAAGTTCCTGCCGCTACATCCGACAAATTACCATCGTTATCAGCAAAAATAATCGGCATATCAATAATATTCGATAAATCCAAGTTGCTCCCAGCTGCTTTAGCGGCTCCAGCTGTCGGTGTGGTCAATTGTAACGTTGTACCACCGGCGGCATTCTTTACCACCGTATATTTGCGCTGGGCTGCGGCCGGAGCGGCGGTCACAAATTGTGTTGTCTGGCCATTTGGCGATTTAAGTGTGAATATTTGTTGTTGAACAGGCGCTGCTGTAATTGTCGAATTCGAGCCGATTGTTGGCGTTGCAACAATGCTGCCAATGCTAGTAGGGTTGCCAATAATATTAGCGCCAGAACTGCCCTGCATCGCTGACGTTTTAATTGTGTAAATTTTCGATTGTGATTGCAGTGGCGGCTTAAGCTGGACAAATTGATTTGCGGGTATCATTTTTATTTTGGTGCCAAGCGCCGTCGATGTTCCGGAACCACTGATAATGGTTGTTTGTGGCTTCTGCAGACGATTGATGAGCGACGTTTTTGTTGGTGTCGATTTCGATTGTGGAACCAATTCGAAATTGGTGACCAGTTTTTGCGAATCGTTGCTGCTGGCATTTGTCGCTAATGAATCGTGTTCATTGGATTCGCTAAGAATAGATTGTATGGCCATATTAAGATCATCGTTAGTGATGGCGTGCGCACCAAGTGATGTGGTGGTTTTTTGCAGTTGTTTACCAGCGCCGCTGCCGATTGGTGTGGAAGTCAGAATTTGTGTGGTTTTAACTGGTGTTAATATGGAAGTATTGAGGGGACGCGTTCGCGGGCGACCAACTATAAAAAAGTACACAAAAAAGGGAATAAATTTTTGTTATATATGTATTACAAATCAAACTTTTTCTTTAGTATAACAATATAAATTTCGGAAAAGATCAGGTTTTACCCTTGCGTTTAACTTGAAATGGATCTGGAAGTTTGGGTTTTCTTGGTTTGACATGAACTGTGATGGTTAGTAATTAATGAGGCGTTTTATTTGATATAAAAGTTTGGATATGGCATGTTGATTGTTGCATAGAAAGATTTAGAAAACATAAATTAGTAAAAATGCAAACTAAAAAATGTTAAAATCTAACTCAAAACTAAAACTGATCTGAGGTAGGATTCAGAAACTTCAAAACATCGAATTATTGTAATAAGTATTTGGATACACTTTAATGTATTAAAAAAAAATACAAAAAACGTTGTTATGAATTTAGGGAATCCCTGTTTTACACTATTTTAAAATATCAACAATAAACGAGTATTTCAAGTAATCAT
Source organism: Suillia variegata (assembly GCA_949127995.1). Taxonomy (NCBI): domain Eukaryota; kingdom Metazoa; phylum Arthropoda; class Insecta; order Diptera; family Heleomyzidae; genus Suillia; species Suillia variegata. The sequence continues at coordinate 6,765,729 of OX421842.1, forward strand.
TATTTCCACAATTAAATTGGAAATTGAATCTGTACGTATTAATTTAAAATTGTAATAAATATATAGAAAAACGTTCAGCACAAATACATCGAATAAATTATTTAAAAAAAAGCAATGAAAATATATAATCTCTAATAAATTATTAATACTAATTTTTACTTTCAACAAATCTACAAAAAAACTATAATATAAAATGTTGACTGACCCTCGCCCAACTTACTATGCGGCACATATTTCGTTTTTGCAGGCGTCGCAGTTTCCGTATCAATTCCGCTGCTGCTATTGCTAATTGCATCCAGTTTACGTTTACGTTGTTGCAGTGGAGTTGATTTGCCATCTCCACTGCTACCGCTATGGAGCGATGCGTTCTGTTTGCTTTGTTTGATACCACTATTTATAGACGTGGGTATGCGTGGGCCAGGCGGATTGTTGAGCGTTTTCTTAATGAACTCGTAGATTTCATCCTAAAAATACAAATAAAACATTACTACATACATTCCAAAAATCAAATATTAAGAGCAAAAAGTATAAAAATGGCAATAACGCACCACAACCATACTGTCCACCATAGCCTGTGTTACAGATTCAATCTTACGACGACTCTTCGGTACGCGCAGTTCATCATCTGCGCTGCCGACTACTACCAGCGAGGTTTCTGATTGCATTTTCTCGCGTAGAGACTCAATTTCTTCGGGACTGCAAGTAAATACAGATTTTTAATATATTTCAGTTTACAAATTTTTAAATTAAAAAAAAAATAACAAAATAGTTTTACAAGTATGCAAATTCAAAATTATCATTATATTAAACCAACCTCGATCGCGCAGCATTTTGTCCTACTACAAATAATATGGGCGACTTAATATCTATAATGCGATCGTCCGGTGCACCGCGTACACCGTTCAGCGTGTTATAGGCAAAACCCATGCAAATGACTCCGGCGATATTCTCCGACATGGCGACTTGCAGCGCCATAGCAGCGCCTGCATTAAAACCGACTAGAATTATACTGCGCGCTGGATTTTCATTGCGCAGCTCTTGGATTTTAACACGTGTTAGCGAGACTATTTGCTCGGCAATTGACTCGAAGGGCTGACGTGTGAGTTGGCCATCTACAAAAATATAAGAAAATGAATTAGTTTCAAAATTATTTCTCATGAAAAAATAAAAAACAAATTTTTAAACTTCTTTAGAGATATTCAAACCAATTTTAAATTAATGCAAAAACAATTTAAAAAAAACAAATAAAAACCAATATTACGGATAAAAAAAAATAATGCTCACTTGCTGATGGCAACGTTACTTGAACGACTAACGTAATGCTTTCTAGATTGTTGTACCACTTCTGCATACGTGTAGGAATATGTTCGTTATTTGTCAGCAATGGAACCGCTACAATCACAGCGTTATGTGCGAGTTTACGCGACTTCGTATTGATAACAGGCTCCCATTGACGCTTCATAACAGGTGCCAACAGTTCTTGACTAATATTCATGGGGCGTCCGAAGAGCATTTTATCCATAAGTGTAGGCAGCTTTGTCTTTAGCGTCTGCAATATATCCAAGTAAGAAGCCATATAAGTCGAAGGCAGACAATCCATTAGAAGACAGTGCAACCACTGCGTTAGACGTGAATCCCAGGCAACAGAGGCGAGCGTTTTACGCATACGCGCTGCCGATTTGTCCACAACGACGCGTCGCTGCATTGCCTCATTTTGGCGACCGATGCCGGAAAGACGTCCCAACTGATCATTGTCAAGTATGCGAACCACTTTCGTGAAGAGCGTTCGTTGCATATTGGACCATCCGTTTCTAGTGGAAGAAATCACATTAAGAAATTACGATTATTAAGATTATTTTTTTTTTATTAAATACAAAACAGATTAATATAAAAATTAACAACAAAAAATGTTGTTTGAAAATGAAAATTCTTACTGATTAATGCGCGACTCCCAGTCATCATCGTCGGGATTATGATTCTTCACATATTTGGCGATGCGTGCACTCTCGTTCATAGCCTCCTTGGAGGCTATTTCATTGTAGCCTGGCACCTGCGCCTGATTACCATCGTCCAGCTCGCTTTCGTCAAGTGGCTGGACAAAGCACGCTGGACACTGTGGCGGACGACGCACGATTATAGTGCGTGCCGGTGCAAGCCCCGTCAACAATTCGCTGGCGGGACGCGGCGTGTCACGAGTGTAGCTATGTTCCATTTTGTTGTTGTTTTCCGGTGAAGAAGACGATGCTTGAGAATCGGCGCCCGTGGGTACCTAAAAAAGTGAAATAAATAAATTAGCTAAAGTTAAAGCAAAAATACAATAAAAAACTTTTCTCTTAAATTTAAAATATTTTTATTGAAAAGAAAAGGCGATTTTACAAGTAACGGAAAACCTTGAAAAATGAGATGATTTAAAGATATAAAAACATTTTTTTTTTCTTTTTCGTGTAAGTAATTTGACATAATTTTCAAAGTAATTTTGATTTAAAAAAAAAAATGGAACAGAAGAAATAAGGAGAAAATCTGAAATAAAAACGATATGTAGATGAACAAAAGAAAATTGTTATAAATATTCTAATTATTTAAAAAAAAAATAATTTCTGCATAAAATTCAAATATTTTTCTACATAAAAATACGTGAAGAGTTGCCAACGTATAATACAAAAAAAACCAAAGTCAATTTATAACAATTTCACAAATTACGATTATATAAACCTATCAACGTTTTTATATTTATTGTACATTTTTACGAAATTTAATTTTAAGGCCGATATATATTTTTAAATATAAAGTTTAGATTAACTAAAGTATGTACATTATGTTTATTGTTAAATTTTAAGTTAAGAAAAATTATAAAATATAAGTTTTGGCTTAAATACCGACTTTAATTTTATTAATAAAACAACACTTATGAAAAACTAGGCAAAAACGGACAAGAAAAAAGCCCATTTGAAACCCATGAAAAAAATGCTACAATTAGCTATCGATGAGACTTCTCCTACTAGTTTTAAACAGAAAAAATTGTTTTAAATATCAATAAAAATATATGTATATATAGAAACATCATTATTTAAGCAATAATTGAGTTACGCACATTGGTTAACAAATTAAAAAAATAAATTGAAGTATAATTAGTCTATAGGGATTGTATTCAGTAGACCGAAATAAATAAATTAATTGACTACTTAAAAGTTGTATTTATTTAAATAAACAACGCGTTGGCAACTCTAACGAAAACAAAAACAAACTGGGTATCTAAAAAAGCGTTGATGTGAGTTTTTTTTTTAATTTACGCAATTGGCCGGCGTTGATGCAGCAGGAGACGGATGCGATATTGTCAGCGGTGACGGCGGCAGTACGCCAAACCTACGAGCAGAAGCATTTTTAATACGATGCTGCTGCTTTTGCAGAGGCGTGGCGAATGTTGTTGATGCTGTGGATTTTGAAATAGGAGTGGAGGGGTTTTGAGGCGTTGCAGTTAGATTGCTGCTTCCGCTAATCGATTGCACCACTGTCGAAGCGGTCGACAACGACGTCGCTGTCGTCGTCGTTGCAACTCGTGCCTGTGTTGACTTCAATAAATCCTGCATGCCAGTCATTTTTGCTGTCTGACCCGCCACCGCGTCTTTGAAATTGATCACTTTTTAGCGTTTGTATTTGTTTGCTTCTGTCACTTTTCGCTCACTGTTGCAATTGAAAATATTTTTTTTTTTCGTGTTATGTACTTCTGCTATTTTCGTTTTGCTTTCAGCGAGATGTTCTTTTAACGAAACTCGAAACTGTTAGATTTTGTAATACATTTTACGGATTTCTTAACCTACTCAATATTGGTGTCTTTAATTTTAGGGTTTTATTAATTTTATTAAAGTATTTTTACTGTTTGTTGTGAATAATTTGCGTTTTTAATGGGAATTCGATTTTCAGCACTTGCTTCTTTCACATCTTTTGCTTTAAATATGGCGTCGCAAATATGCTGTAGAGTTGCCAGAATGCAGCAATAACAATGACCCAAAAAAACATAACATACAAATTTTCCTCTAATGAAACTTTGACCATTAAGACTCACCATTTTAAAGAAAAAAATAATAGTTTCTTAAAGCAACTTAAATAGAAACCAACAAATAGAGAAAACTTTGTAATAAATATTTCGATATTTTCTTTATTACAAAACAATTTAATTTAATTATCAAACATTTTTTTGTATGGTAACTCTTCGTAAAAATGTAATAGATTGAGACACTGACTGAGAACTAATATGAAGCAACTTGACGAAATTGCTGCGCCACATATTTTTTATTTATCAATGATCTAAAATATCAAGCTCGGAAAACGTTTTGATGGCAATTTTAACATACTCCGACCTTTAAACTTAAAAAAACCACAACTTACCGCTTCCGAGTCATCTTCATCTTCGGGTGCTGATACCGAAGATTTGCGTCGCTTTACATCCTTCTCCGGCGCAGATTCCTTCTTCTGAAGGAAATCTTGAAACAATTTCAAGTACGACATCTTTTTACAAACACATGTATCCAAAATTCAAAACAATTTAATTTTTGCAATTAAACACTTTTATATAAATTAAAAACACTTTGCTCAGCAAAATTTAACTTTTTCACTTTATTGGCGTAGAAAAACACAAAACAGACCTCGCGCGGCGGCCACAAAACGAAATGTCAAAAATAAAACGCGGCGACAAAATACGACGACGTCGTTAACAGTGGCAGAGCTGTCGTGTTATTGTTGTTGCTTTTTTGCCTTTTCACTAATTTCACAATTTCCGTCTCACTTTTTATTTCCTTACGGTATTATAGTATTAATTATTTATCAATTGATTGTGATTATCATTAATTTATGTAAATTATAATTTAACAGGTAAAAATGTAAACAACGCGTGCAAAATAATGATTTGTTGCTTACTGCGGGGTGAGTTTCTATTATACTTTGAAACTTGATTCGTAGACAGTAGTCAGTGATGCCGACGCTACTGTTGCGAAAAGTGGACTGTGACTCATAAATCTTTTATTTTTATTTTTTATCATGAGTCAGGTTTTAGAAAACTCGCGTAAGCTGCGTATATTTTTTTGAACTTTAAAAATGTTCAGGTGATATTAAATTATTTGTAGTAAATTTTCGCTCTCACGTTGTAAGTAGTAATAAGTCTTTCCAATGACATTAAAAATTGTTCATAGGAAAAAAAGAAAAAGTTATGGTCAACCTATCAAAAAAGAAGTTTGGGCCCAAAGTTCAGATTTTGAAATTCTGAGTATACAGTTACAGTAAACTTCGAAAAAGGTATATTCAAATTCTTCAATTTTGTCTGTGTGTAATTAATAAATTTATTAAAAATTTATACACTGGGAGCAGAATGTGGTAATATGTTAAGTAACTATAAATTGTATTATATCGTAATGAAATTTCTGTTGAAAATCGAATGTAGTTAAAGGTAAATGTACATATGTCAACTACGCCGTTATTATTTTTGACTAATTCTTTGTCAAAATTATGAAATGCGTAGTTAATTTCAACGACTTTTGTAGCAAATGATAGCGAACGACTAACATTAATTTTCATAAATTTTACATTTACTACGAAAAAAAAAATTACTTAAGTTCTAGCAAATTGTCAAAATGGGAAAAGGGACAAATCAATGAATTGGACTAGGAAACCAGTGGAGCTACCTGTTATGCAACTTATAAGATATATAAATTGAAACTCGCAGTGACAGATTTTATGGGCATTTATTTTTTCTTGGCGATAGAAATTTTGACGACTTTTATTTATACATTAGGGATATAATTTTAATATAAATATATTAAAAAAAATATATTTATTAAAATAATCAAAATTATAAATTTTATATGAATAAACAAATCTGCGGCAATAGCAATAAAAACCTAACTCGAATTTAAAGACAAATACATTATTTTGTTCTTGTATTCACACGGACCTGCGTTTGCGTGGATAAGAAAACCCAAAAATAACGTGATTTGATTCAATGAATGCACAATGAGTGATATCAATGACCGTTAAATGTACGCAAAAATAATGGCCGACTTCCGCCCGCACACAAACAATACACGCAGCGGAGGCAGAAACAGCCGACGGCAACGAATTACCGTCATACGAAATCAAAACAAACCAAATTTTCCATAGGATGGAATGCATTGTTAAGAATGTGCAAACGAAAACAAATCACAAGTTAAATTTCAAGATCAAAATAAAATGCAGAAAACCCAACTCGGCTTTAAGAATTTCAACAGACAACAGAGAGTTAGCCGCGAGAGCGAGAGACACATAAACACTTCGCCAATTAATTTGCCAAGAGGACAACGTGAGGTGTGTTAAGCTTTTTCAATTGTGGTGAAAAGGACCAAACCCAATGGTTACAAACGTTCACTATTCCACAGTTGAGTTTAGAAATTTGCCAATAGCGGACGCAAAAACCGGAAGACAAACTAAGAAATAATAACAAAAAAATAAATCCTGCACACCACACACAGCAGCCAATTACACAAGAGTTGAGGAAAAATTAATCATTTAATATTAACTTACTATTAATATTGAAGTTGATATTGTGGCACTTTGTAAAGAAATCAAAAGCCGTTTAAAACATTTTACGAATTAACTAACAAAGCAGCGAGCACAAAACAAAACGAACCAAAACCAGCGAAAAATAGAAAAGAATTGCATTTTTTGCAATTATCGGAAAAAATTTGCACAGTGTGTTGCCCTTTCGGAAAAAAGGGTATACATAAAAGTTCAGGCACTGCTAACATAATACCACAGCGGACATTTGCAATACTTGATGAAATTTCACTTACAAAAGCGATTTAAAAATAGCAAAACAAGCTCGAGACAAACCGGCAGTAAACAAAATTGAATTCAATTTTAACAAATTAAGAAAAGTAATGTAAAAAAAAAAATTTGTTTAACAATTAAAAACGGCATTTTCTGCACTAAGCATATCGGCAAAATTTGCATTGAATAAAAACCCAATTTTTAAAGAGTTTCACTAAGCGACAAAAGGAAGACAAGAAAGCAGAACCATTCGTTATAAAAATTATCGATTTGTAACATTAATCAAAATCAATTTACACAAACGTTCGTTCGTTCGTTTGTTCGTTCGCACAGGCAAAAGCAAGCAAGCCAGCCAGCAGAATAGACAAAGCCAAGCAAAAAAAGTCAACAAATTTGTGGACAATAACTGCGCTCGGCTAGTGAGAAGAGTGGCAAGTGCAGCAACGCGGAGATAACGGTAACACTGTGACACCAGCTGGCGCGAGAGAGAGTGAGAGAGAACGAGCGGAAGTCAGTCAGTTAAACAGCATCTGACAACATAAAAAAACGAAAGAGTGCAAGGACATAAAAACAACAATAAACACACACACAACAAAATCTTGGCCTAAAAACCTAAAAACAAAACAAACCAAAAATACTTACTTGAAAATTTTGCATATTACAACAAATTCGGAAATTTGCAAATTTATACAAAATGTCGCTACCATAAAAAACCAACATCGATCCGCCAATTAACGGAAATTTCAATTTGAATAGTAATTTTTTCTTTTTCCATTAATTTTTCTACGAATTATCTCAAAGCAACGAAAACGTAAATTATAAAAAAATAAGAAAAAAATAGTGCCAAACTAAAAGAAAAGTGCAGTCGCCAGCCAAGCAAGTTTTTGGCCCGAGCTGCTTGCGGTCGCCTACCACATCGCGGCATCGTCAAAGTATATTAACTGTACTGTGTCCAAGCAGAGAGACGAGAGACAGCCTAGCTACTTTCCGGACAACGTTTTTGCAAAACTACGAAAATTCCGCCAATAACAAAAACAACAACAAAAATTTTAACAACAACAACAGCAACGTCGACAAATTCGTTAACGAAACTATTTACGGACGTGAAAAAAAGCAGATTTAAACCAATGCATTTAGGTTTTAGACGTCAAAAACACCAAAAAAGATTTTCGATTAGTAAAAAATGTCTTTACCCCGAGAATGGAATTTACAGGTAAATACTTATATATATGTAGTCACCTAATATACTCGTACTCTATTTGGTTGAAGCATCGGTTAAATTTGAAGACAAAATTGTCAAGTACCGAAATCGCCATCATTTCACTGTCAGAAATGGTCAAAATATAAATGAATTTTTTAAACAAAATTTTAAAATATAATTTGAGTGTTTTTACTTAAACAATTTTAACTTCTTTTGTCATCAACCGATTTCGAACAACAATATCCGATTATTGGTTATAGAACTAGCTTCAACATCCAAAAAAAAATTCAAAAAAGCTCCAATCAGCGTAAACAATGAAAGAATTTGAGGTTATTCAAAGTTTTACAAAAATTAAAAAGAAACAATTTAAATAAAAAAGTTCTTTATCGTTTGAACTGACAAGAATTTATTATATAGACCTTTATTAGGGAAATCAATTATCTATATTTTGATATATGTTATATTTTTGTTGGTATTGTATAACTAAAACTGGAGATATATTCATTGAGGTATGAACACTTTTATTCAAATTGTTAAATATAGTTATGACGTAGTATCTCGGAAACTATTCGACTTTCACTACAACAAAAAATAAAGAATGTGAAGAGGACAGTCGCAATTGGAGATCGGAAGACAGGAATAATCCTCAATTGACGGTGGAAAGATATTGGGGATGGGAAGAAAGAGTGGAAGGAGAGAATTGTGTTCCTGTTGCCAATTGGAGTTATAGAAGGAAATATAGAAGGTCGTGAAGGATTAAGAGGAGGTGGAGATCAACAGCAGCTCGCAATTTTTTCTCGAACCGAAAACGCTTCATTTCTGTATTAAAGAAAATTTAAATTTTTTAATTTTTAAGTAAAAAAAATAACAACTATTATATAAGGCAATGGAGAGATGGAGGGATAGACGGAGATACTCGGAACCTGTCTCGTTATGCTGTTAGCAAGATGTTGGTTAACTAGAAAAGTTATACGAGCCAGTATTGATTCAGCAGCTGGAATGTCGACATTTTCCACACTCACAAAATTAAAATTTTAAAATAATCAAGAAAGTATCCCAATAAATCAGCAAAGACCGCGTATTCGCAACGATGCTTGCGTCTGGTGGTAACTCAGCAAATGGTTAATTTTGTTTTTGCCAACCCACATTCAGGGTCAATGAAAGGTCAAGAAAACAAACAAACAAACAAAATCATCAATCCCAGAGAATGCGGAAAATTTAAATTGTGCATTTTTGCATAAATTTCTCTACACACTCACACAAAACACAATCGCATCAAATTGTCAAAATTCACGGAAAATACGCTCATCGAGAGGAAAAGGAAAAACGAAAATGAGTAACCAAAATAAAAAGAATGGAAGGGAAGAGAAGAGAAGAGAAGGAAGACTTGCAGCAGGACAATCAATGGACGGAACAAACAGATGTTCTTGAACTTTTGTGCGCTTTAAATGCGTTTTTCATTTTTCTCGATTATTCTTTCTTTTCTTAGGTTTCTCGCTTTTCTACTACACACTTGAAAAAAAAAAAAAAAAAAGGAAACAGTGAGAATTAGGAATTGAGAAAAAAACCTTTCACAAACTCTGAGCATTTGCGGCATTTTCTGAGCATCACTCGCTGGTATTTGCGCAAGCTCACCTCGACAGCTGCAAAGGACACTCATTCATGTGGAACCGCTCTCCGTTGTTTCCGATGGCGCTCTTGTAAAATCATAAACACCGAGACACTTCTATTATCATCGTGGAGTGCGTTTTGCTTCTTACTTTATTTATACGGTTTTTATCCTTTTCGTGTGTTTGTTTTTGTTATTGTTATTGTTACTGTTGTTGGTTGGCTCACGTCTTGACCTTAGGTGTCAATTTGCAAATATTCTGCCGCTTGGCGTATGCGTGCGTGTTGCGTGCCAATGTCAATTCAGTTCACGGCTATTGAGTTGCGAAGGTGTTCGTTATCACAACGTGTTAGTGTTAGTGTTCGGTTCTTATCAAATTTGTGATACGGGTTGCACTCACGAGGAGTTTAGAAATTATTACTATCGAAGTAGATGTTAATCTTCTGATAAAACACTAAAATCGAAGCCAAACTTGTTCAATGACCGTTTCAAAGCGTCCTTCAACCGAAGATACTCATACTTTACATATGGCGTCGAAGCGCCTCTAAGTATGCTGTCATTAGTTTGACTATAATTTCAATTAATTTATTATTGTGTGTGCTTTCGTGTCTGTTAGTTATAAATAAAGCCTCTCTATTGATTGTGGATTTAATGGTCATCAATGGAAACTTTATTCATTATGGCTCTTTATCATCGTCGTCGTCGTCGTCGTCGTCGTCGTCGTCGTCGTCAAAGTCGTTGTAACCGAAACCAAGGACCTTCTTGTCTGTGCGTGCGTCACTTCATAAATTTCTAATTTGACAAATATTGTTAAATAAATAAATTGTCATCGGCTGGCTTGTCGAGAATTGTCTATTAGTTAGCTAATGGCATTCACTTTTGAACAAAAGCCACAGGGACTGAGCAAAAAAATGACGAATTTATGACGTACAACGAAATTATAATTTTTTAATTATTATAACTTGAACAAAAGTTATCATAAGACAATCTTTTTGTTTCATCGACTTTGTGATCGAATAATAATTTGAATTTTCTTTTTTTAAATAATAATTTAATGTCTACAACATTTTTTCACACCGATTTTCTGGCCAAAAATTACCAAATATGAAATTAGCCGAAAGAGTTCATTGACTGTAAAGAACATCTTGTCATAGCTTTAAAAATGTACACTCGATTTGAAGAACTGTTTTTTTTTTTCTCCTTCTATCCCTTGGCCCAGTTAAACTCGAGTACCGCCCAACCGATTGAAATGACTTTAGGAATTGGACATTAGTTTTAACTGTATGAAATATGCACGCCTTTATTTTACGCCCACTATTTTTATGATAAAAATGTGTTTCTTTTGTTCCATTGAAACAATTTTCACTGCCAATAACTACACCAAAAGTGGGCATGGTTAGAACAATAGTTAATTCCATATAGCTCTGGATCATGATAATACGCGCTGATAAAACTTAATTTAACCATTTCTACTATTATACAAAAATAATGTGGGACTCGAAAAGTTCGAAGACTACTTTGTAACCGGATTATCCGAAAGCTTGACGCTTCATCTATTATACGACAAAAAATTAGTATAGCAAGCTAAAATCAAATAAATCGGAGCTGCCGAAAAATAAGCTTTCGATATAAATTGATTTTCGATACAAATTATAACATAACATATACTCGTAGATAAAAGGCCTGAGCACCGCCGGGCACTTTAAGCTTGTGTGCTGATAAAATCATAATTTGTCTATAAAATGCCAATTATCGCCTGAGCTCGACCGCAAACCGTTGTCGTTGAACCTTTTCGTTTTGCCAATTCAAATCAAGTATCCACTTGACAAAGTATTGAGACGAGAGAGAAAAAAAACCGATTTTCCAGTTCATTGAATTTTCTTTGTTTGGCGATACAAATATTCTGCTTACCACAGCACAAACAACCAAATCCTTTCAAATTTGCTGAAATTATTATATTTTAGAGCATCTCGTAACTCGTAAAAAAGTGCTACGAAAAAATGTCGTCAATGTGTCGCTGCTGCTCGCTGACTGGTACGAAATTCTAATTACAAAATTCACCCACGTTTGTTTCGGTTGTTTTGTTGTTGTTTTGTTTGCGAGCAAATCCTTAAAGTAAAGAATTTATGTTCATTGCAGGAGGCTGGTGGATGGGGTAGCGCCACAAGGCAACAGAGCTGGGTTGTTATCCTGACATTTCACCAAGGTCACACGAAGCGAAAGGATTTAACTATGAATTTGCTATTTCGAAAGGATAATGTAGTCGAGAAAGGCAACATTTTTGGCAAAACCATATTGACGGTTGTACACTAAAAAATTTCTTTGTTTGTATAAAATAAAAAAATGTGAACATCAAAGGCACTTAAATTCCTAAATTATACATATGCGAATATGTATGAACAGATTTAAATTAACATACAGATGCTTAAAAAAAAAATTAATATGAAACGTAATTGAAATTCAGTAAAACTATAAAATAATTTCTGCAAAGTTAGCTTTGAAGTTTCAGGCCCTAAATAGTATATCGTAAACAGGTTGGAACTCAGGTGAACTAGTTTATGCTCATTCGTTACTGAACCAAATTTTAAGATAAATTAATAAACTCTTCATCGATTCAGAAAAGGTAATCATAAATACTTTATATAAAATCAAATTCAGGGAAATGGACTACCTGACGAACTTGCCAGAAAAGGAGCCTCAACAGTAGTGATAGGGCCTAAACCTTTTTGTGTCATAGATAAAGAAGTATAGGAGAAAACTCGTAGATAACATAAACGACAATTAAGACTGGTACTCTTTGTTAGTTATCCAAGCCTAAGACAATCCAAACTACTTTGCATTGCATTGGACTGTCCAGGAATAAATTGATAATTCAAACCAGGATTTTGATATGTTACTGTTTACTCAAAGAACGTCTACGAGTAAATAGAATATGTCTAGAATCTTGTGCAGATTTTTCGACGAAGAAAAGAATCGCAGGAGAACATTTTAAGTAACTGTGGAGGACTGATGTACAGGATATATAAATACCTGAGATAATTTAAAATATTAGAAAATAAACTGACAAGATTAGACTCAGCCAACATCTTTGAATTTCTATATGAGCAAATGGCGTACAATAGATTTTTAGGTCGTTGTACTTTTACACCTCGTATTCACTTATCAAATCAGTCAAATCTGAACAAGTTTGGTTACATATCAAACCATTTCCGAAAAACTAATAGGAACATATAGAAAATTTACAGGAAAATCCATTTCAAATAAAATTTGTTTAATAGCAATTGTAAAAATTTATTGTTACCATATAAAAAATTGAAAAAATTATTCAATCATTAGAAAAAGACTTTCCAGCCGCTTACCTCTTAAAAATCGATTTTAAAGTGACAATGGATTTGACTCCTACGTCATACGCCCACATTTTGAAACAATGACACTAAACACCGGCTATGAGTCATCATACACCACATCATTCCCGTACTTGACCTTGTACTTGCAACTTGCAAATGTACAATGACTGTCATGATGATGATGATGTGGAAAATACCCAACTCATCGGCGACCTTCTACAATTTTCTTTCGAAAGTCAATTAGGAACAATGAAAACTACAAATATACCCACTCCCTCGAGAATCGATTTAACAAAAATGCACAAAGACGTAAAAGAAAGACGAAAATGCAATTTATTTAGCTTTCCTAAGCTAAGGAATCGTTTCCTTTCCTCTCCTCTTCTGGTCGCTTCTTTACTGCAACTGGTACTCCCAGCTTAACCAGCTGACGACTTACTTATAACTCAATTTATTATTGCTTGCATACATTGCGACGCCATCGGCACGGTATAGACGGTTTGCGTGTCCTTTGCAATTATGTACATTTAAGTTTTCTTTAATTTGTTGCTCCGATTTGAATTTACATATGTTTTATGCAGGATATCTGCATATCTCGTATACCCGTATCAACTAAATAAATTCACAAGCAGTTTATCGTGTTTATTTAATTTGTCGTCGCTGGCGTACGGCAGGAAAATGGCTTAAATTTATGACCCTTTTAGCAGGTAATACGAGATGATTGTATCGTCGCAAATTGCTTTTGGTGATCTCACTAGGAGTTACGATTCGATTGTTATTTTCATTAATAGAAAACCTTGTTAAATGTCCTTGTTAAGAACCACGCCTTAATTTAACAATAATTGCAATAAGTAGTTAAGCTAAAATCAATAAATAACTTCGACATTTATTATTTTAATGTGTTTTTAATAATAACACTTATATAATCTCTACTTTCGTTTCTTTTAGGATTCACGGGGATCATTGTACTGCCCGAGTGAACCGGACCCAACTGGTCGAATCCAGTACCAGTCGGGAAGGTTCATTCGCTCATCCATCGGCAGCAGCGGCATCGGCAGTGATATTGTCGGCGGAGTTGGCGGCTGTGACACGGCCAGCATTGCCAGCACCAACACCAATGCGGCCGGAGGCAGCGATTTTCCGCATTTGGTTGCATGCTCCCAGCCCGCGCCGCCATCACTGCTCACCGAGTGTCAGCAGTCGACGGGATCATTGTTCTCAGTCGTCTCAGCACCTCCGGTGCCGTTGGCCGAACTCGACGTCAAGCAGGTTGAAACGTTGCAATGCGGCAACGGTGGATTGGGTGGTATGGGATTGCAAGCCGGCGCCGGAATGTTGGGTGGATATGCAATGGGTGGCAGTGCCCAAAATCCGTTCACCAATGCGCTCCACTCGACAACATCGATTGATACCGCCGCCACCGTCACTGGTGCAACACCGACAACAGCAATGTTGCAACAACAACAACAACTCCGGCGTCCGGCTACACTCACAATCGATAGACCATACTCGCCGGCGACTGTTGGCGCACCAACAACTGCAACTACTGGTCGCACGCTGCATTCCAGCTTGCTCGAACATCAAATCTCTGAAATCGAAGAGGACGACAATGAAAATTTGTTGACTGTTTCAAGCATTACGGCGCGTCCGTTAATTGCCAAGTCACGTGAGCTTCGCACAAATCGGCAATTACAGCAGGCAGAGAAGTCTGCACGTCGTGCCGGTAGCAAGCCATCGAGTCGCAAGCCAAGTTTTGACGTCGGTTCAACTTCCGGTGGTGGAACGGGTGCAGCACGCGGCGGCGGAACAAGAGAGAATTCGGCAAATGTTGCTGGCGGCAAATATGCTGTCTCCTCGTCACGATCTTCGGTTAGCGCTGATCCACCCGATGGTGGTTATGGTTGGATCATTGTTTTCGGCGCTTTCTCGGTACAGTTTTGGGTTGCTGGTCTGGTCAAGTCGTACGGCGTACTGTATGTCGAGATAATGGAGACTTTTCCAAGTTCAACCGCCACGGTCGCTTCTTGGATACCGGCTATTTTGTCGGCACTTTGTCTGGCGCTGGCGCCGCTCTCAAGTGCGCTCTGTCAGCGTTTCTCCTGTCGTACCGTAGTCTTTATCGGTGGACTCTTTTGTGCACTTGGATTGGCACTTAGCTACTTTGCGACAAGTTTACTGCATTTATTATTTACTTTCGGCATTCTAACGGGTGAGTTTCAAGTGTCCAAACATTGATTACTTTTTTGTTTTTATATTCTAACTTATACAATTAATATTTAATTAACAGGCATTGGTGGCGGGCTCTCGACCACTCCCGGCATCGTTATAGTGTCGCAGTATTTTGACAAGCATCGTGCGTTAGCAAATGGTATTTGTGTCTCTGGCACCGCAGCCGGTAGCTTCATACTGCCCGTACTAATCAAACACTTGGCCGAGAAATTCGGTTTTCATGGCACCATACTTATATTGGGTGGTTGCATGTTGGATGTCTGCATTTCGGCGACACTGTACAAGCCACTTGAAGAGTACTCCAGCGATGCGCACAAAAACGCGGAAGAGGAAGAGGCCACACGACCGTTAAACGATATAAATCCTAGCACCACGGGTATGCTGACCAACTCGACGTATTTGGAAAGCTGCGACGATGGTTTGAATACAAAATTTATCGAGCATTTGTTTCTCGAAGAGTCCAAGAATCGCCTGAACGACTACTACACCGCAAACAACAAACCGGGTAAGTGTTTTTTTTTTCGTTTTTCACGAGCAAATCGAACCAATAAAACTCATTTTAAGGCACCAACGAGAAACCACCACCGCCGCCACCAAACGCGTCGGCACTCGAGAGTGATGATGAGGTAAAGGACATAATAGGCGAACCGACCTTTATCAAGCCTATGAAAAAGGTGCGCAGCTCTGGCATTATGCACTCGGTCGAGGATCTTAGTACCGACTCGACTTGGGTTTATCGCAAACAATCGGGTACTGATTCGAATCGTGGTAGTCGACGACGTCGCAATGTCTTTGCCAACGATGAGATTATCTCAAAGATCCAAGCACATTTGGACAAACCACTCTCACCTACGGCTGATCCTGTAGTCGTGACGCGCGCTCTAAGTAAAAGTATGGAAATTCCGACACCCGTCAGCAATCTCTCGGAGCTGAAACGCAACGAAGAGGTGCAGCTGGAGCGTGGCATGCAAATCATTGATGATGACGAGGACGATGGACCGCGTACATGTCGCGAACGCATTGAACAGTATTTGGATATAAGCCTGCTAAAGGATCCCACCTTTATACTGATGTGCTTGTCCGTAACACTGATGTCGGTCGGTTGTCCTTATATGCTGTACTATCTGCCCGCGCATGTTCTTTCAATTGGTGGGTTATACACAATTGGTCCAGAATCGTATGAAAATGGAAGACTGTTTCGGTTTTTGTACTGTTACTTAAGAATTTACATTTTTTGGCGTTAATTATTCGAGCACTTTATAATAATTTAATTTTTCTTACAGGTTATAATAAAAGCGAGGCGGGATATTTGGTTGCGGTAAGTGCGGTATTAGATTTGATCGGTCGCCTGGGTTTGGGCTGGCTCTCCGATCTGCAATTGTTCGATCGCAGGAAGACCTACATCTTTTGGTAAGACAGACGTCTAGTTTCAATCACAATTGCATTCAATGACTTTCATTAATTACAGCATCCTAGGCGCTGGCATTGCCGTGCTCACCATACCCTCTAATGGCGAGCTATATCTGATCGGTATCTCTGCTGCGCTCTACGGACTTTGTCTCGGCAGTTGGTATGTACTCATGCCAGTGCTGTTGGCCGACATCTTTGGCACGGATCGCATTAGCTCGAGTTATGGTTTGGTGCGCATGTTCCAAAGCATTGGTGCCATATCTGTGCCGCCGTTGGCCGGTTTTCTACGCGATCTATCCGGCAGCTATGTGATTGTTTTCTACTGCATGGGCTCATGCATGGTTATGGGCTGTATACCGTTGCTAGTCTGGGCGCTGCTGGAGCGACGCGAACGTCGTCTGTTTAGTGGGCGCGATGACAGCGATGACAATTCGACGGTATCTTAAGTGATTGGTATTTCGATTGTTGATTAGTTGGTTGGTTGATAAGTTGGTTTTTTTGAAAATTGTTTTTCAAGATATCCCAAAAATGTTTTCGTTTATGTGTTTTACACTTTTTTGCAAAATACAACAAATATTTAGAAGCTAGTTTTAGCGGCAAATAACACAATCATAGCGTTTCAAAATGTGTTAAATGATTTCGCAAGTAGACAGTTGTTAAATTATTAACAGTCGTAGTTTAAAATAAGAATTAGATTATTACAATTTGACTACGACCACCGTCAGAATTACTATGTACTAAAGCGTGCATATAACTTGATTTTTGCAGTACATATGTATGTATTTTGTTATATTGTATTTAGATTACTTCGGGCGTAGAATTTCGAAATTTAGAAGCACATAATGCTTGGAATTTTCTATTAGAACTGAATTTTGAGCGTTGAATAATTTATAGAAAATCGATAAGAAAAAAATTGTAAGATTTATGGCATTAAGATTTCAATTTCCGTTGATATTCCGGAAGGTATATTTCACAAGGTAAATTTAAAAGTAGAAGATGAACCCAAATAAACTACACACCTTCTTTTTAGTAGAAGCTTTAGAATATCAGAAAAAAGTCAAATGCAAATTATGCGTTAATACAGAAATCAGTTTCCTAATTTCAGATTGATTTTATAATTGGAATAAAAAACGTGTCTGGCATTTAATTCATAGTCGAAATATGAGTATGTCACAATTGGCATTTGATGACGACAGAGTCTAAACAAACATTTACGACATACCAAGACAGTAAACCGAATTTGTAAAATTACAAACGTCAAAAAGTCTGCATGTCGACATTGACAAATGAAATATGATTTTGATATGTAGCTTCGCTTTAACTTTTATGTACCTACAAATGTAGTTAGCAAATTTTACATGGTAAAGTGAACTAAATTATTTATTTAATTTTGTATTAATATTATCAATATTATTATTATTTATTTATTAATTTTTTAAATTTTTTTGCTGCGACAAATAAAGAGAACTATTATTATATATTTTTTGGTATTTACTGTACAACTTTTAAACTTTACTTTTTTTTTAAATATTTATATATATATATACATATATATGTAAATCTATATATATATATAAAAAACCAAAACAACAAAAACTAAAATCAAAGCACTAAAATGCGCAAAGAACTGAGTTAAAAGACGTTTACATATACATAAGATTTATGTCGAACACAAGAATACAAAAAAAACAAAAAACAAAAGACAAAAGACAAACAAACCAAGATATATGTATGTATAATAAAAAATACTATATTAATATGAATATTTCTATACTGTAATCTCATTTCGTAAATATACATATGTATTTGCATAGATTGTAAGTGTACTGAACAACAAACAACAAAATGAAATAAAATACCAAAATATATGCATTTCATTTCTAAGTTTATATGCTTTTATTTATTTCAACACAAGAATACATTTCGAAAGCATGATAAAGTTTTAAATTAACCCGGTGAAATAAAATAAAACCATTTTCGTTGTAGAACACATATTTCAAAGTAATATAAAATACATTAACTAATAAATAAATAAAGTGATCATGTGAAAAAAAGCATTGATAAAAAAACCAAAACCGTTTGTTTCATTTATAGAAAAAATTTCGATTATTTTAATATATTCAAATTAAACAATAGTTTTAATTACTATAAAAATTTTAAATTTTTGACTAACAAAGTCTGCTTTGATTTTCAATTTGTCCATTCTTGCTTAACCCCAATCCGTAGTTTGTTTTTCTTCAACTCATTTAGTTTTCGAGATATTTACCTCTTAAGGTAATAAATATAAGGTGAGGAAAGTAGAAAAATTTCACTCTCCACCTCGATATTGTTTCTCTCTTTGAAAATGTAATTTTTGAGCATTTGCCATGGTTGCTACAAAAATATTAAGTAAATAAAAACAACAACGTAGATTGTTGTCAAAAAAAAAATTCTAGTTCAAAATAAGCCAGAAAGATATGTCAGAAATCGAGGTGAGTTCGCTCAATTTTGAAAGCATGATATTTCTACTTTCCTAACCTTATTATTCAACCATGCTGTGATCGAATATTTTCTAAAGATTCCAACTTTGTACATAAAAGTTATAGAAAATTAATGAGGATTCATATTGAGCAAGCCCAGATCCATCATATAGAAAGGCAATTTATTAAAAATATTAATTATATACTACCAATTCGAAAGCAATACGTTTTTGAAATCACCTGTTGCCGTTCTCTTATACGAGAATATCTCTTCGAGTATTTTCGATTTTTAAAAGGACTACGCACCAATCAAATGAAGACCAAACTGGAAGCATTGTGTCCACAATAAACAGCTTTCGACATCCAGGATCTAAAAATTAGAGCATCTTTTTCCCATATATATCGATTAACAATGAAACATTATTTTAAAAAAAGTTGGCAACCGGGAAAACAGAATTGTTATTGTTTTGTAAATCCAAATGAAATAAAGATTCCCACTAGTCAACCTCATCACAATCTCTACCAAATAGTCTATAACGAGGAGCTTATAGTAAGTAAAAAACACAAATTTTAATTTAATCATAATTTAATAACGACGATTTCGATTATAACAGAGAGAAGAGCAGAACAATAAAGTATAACAGTAACAACGTAATTGTACTAATTTACAAAAGGACACGCCAGAAAGTATTTACAACAAGCTATCCAACTACTACTATCGAGCTTTAGAACTTCTCCGCCTGCGGTGGCGGACCATATTCCGAAGCGGGCGCTGGAGGTGGGCCATATTGCTGAGCGGGCAGCTGTTGCTGCTGCTGCTTGTACTTGATGAAGTATACCTCGGGTTTGCTGGGCTCAGTTGGCGCCGGCGATGGCAGCACCAGTGGCTGTTGTTCCTCCGGTTTCTTGACCAACACATAGACGAGTGTCTTGTGTTCATCTTGGACGGGCGGTGGCAGGACTTGACGCACTGGTGCCGGTGGATTTGGTGCCTTGATGAAGATGATCTTGTAGTGCTTCTTCGGCACAGCAGTTTGAATGGGCGCCGACAGTGGATAGCCCTCGTGCTCCTCTGGCGGTACATGCACATAGACGTTCTTGGTGACGAGAGCTTCCTGTGCAAAGGACGCAGCTGGTGGACCATAGAAGGACGCCGGTGGGCCGTAGAGTGGCAGTGGCTGGGCTGGTGCTTGTGTTGGTGGCGGTGGACCGTATTCTTCGGCAGGTGCCGGTGGTGGTGGACCATACTCCTTTTGTGGCACTGGCGGTGGACCGTATTGTTTTTGTGGCGCCGGCGGTGGACCATAGCGGGACTTAGGCGGCTCGGGTGCGGCACAAACGAGCGCCAGCGTACAGGCGACGACTATGAGGAAGGACTTCATGTTTTCAGTGGGTGAACAATTACTTTGTCAGTGGAAATGTAACTGCTGCTCGGAGGTGTTGTGCTTGAATGTACTGCAAGCCTAGGTCACGAAACGTTTTTATATGTCGCCGCCAGCGCTCGCAAATAATAATTGTCGCCTGCAGTTGAAAATAATTGTCGATTTTTTTTGTCGGTTACTTTATTTCGCGATTTCGTTTTCGATGGAATTTGTAGCTTGATTTTGTTTTTGCATAATATTTCGATTGCGCATCGTCGTATCGATTCGAACGTCGCATCGATTGAATGCGCCTGCGCGCATACGAAATGAGTTGAGCGCGTATTCAAAAAACAAACGGTTTATGCTGTTTTCAAAAATGGTAACTGTTTCAGTTTACATTTTCCGTTAAGTTTTTTTTTTTTTATTTCATTTTTCGATTATTTTTTGAATTGTTTTTTATATGTATTGTGAATTTGTTGGGCTTCCCGGCTTTTGCGCCTATTTGCACATAATAATGCCAAATACAACAAAAATAAAAAAAACAGCGCAAGCGTCGTACGTGCATTACGGCTTATATAATACTTTAAAAGTGTTTGTATAAGTGCAAGTGTGTGTGTGTCTGTGTGCGGTCATGGCTGTTACGTGCACTTTTTTGTGGGTTTTGGCGCATCGAAATGTTTTTCTTTTTTGTTGCTGTGCCTTATTAACTTGGCTCGGTTTTTTGGATTTGCGTGACCGTCGGCGTCACTCCACCCCGCTCAGTCATAAAAGGCACTTATACGATTTGTAATTTTCGTTGCACTCATTTATGGCAGTCGGAAATGTTTCCTTAAATTAGCTACGAGTAGTTTTGTACAAACTTTGTTGCGACGAAACTTACTTTTGCTAGTTGAATCTTTTATTATTGAGTTGTTTGAATACCCTACACCACGAACATTCACAGACCATAGGGTATATTAAATTTGTTCTTTCATTTGTAACGCCCATAAGGAGGCGTGGTTGGTATGACAATATTTTACATTTATTTAAATGATCAACGTAAAATTTGAAATCGATTTAACGATGTTCGTCTCTCTGGAAATACTCTCAGTCTGTCCAACCGAACGATTTCAACCGCATTTTAGGACTTATCGATCGAAATTTGGTATATGAGGTAATATTCGACCAACGGAGGTTAAAAATTATTAAAAATTACACGAAAAAATGGGCGTGTTCGGATAAGAACAACACCCACTATCCTATCATAGAGACATATGTATCATATGTATGATAGAAATGTATTACATAAAGTAACTTGTTTCGAGTCTCTAAAATTATGTAGGGTATTTGTGCTTCGGCATAGCCAAGGAGAATTCTCGCTTTGGTTTTTGAATATTTATTTTTTCGTGGTTTAACTTCGCGCATGGTTAAAGGTAAAACAAACTTCTGTCGTGTCCTTAAAATTGACCCAGAGAGATTAACGAAATTTTGGAAATTTAAAAATCTCAAATAAAATGTAAAGAAAATATACATTAATTTATTAACATATGTTTATAAATCACATTTTAGACAACCTTAATAAATCTCAATTAAATTCATAGTATAAGCAAAATTATTTATAAAAAGTGCGTAAATATAAATTTAAAGCTCCGAAATGCATTTGTCGTGAGTCACTTTAAGACTTTTTTCTTTTTTTTTGTTTCGTTTGGAACCCTTTAACGATGTCAACATGCGTAACACGTACCAAGCAACTTTGGGGGCACACGTGTGCAACGGTATTGCGTAGGTATCTAGACAAGTTTACCTAACGTAAAAAAAATACAAAATAAAAGCAGGTACATTTATATAAGGTAGTTGAAAATTGCAGGCCTAACTAGGTCATGGTCAAAATAATAAACAATTTAAAAAACAGCTTCACAACGTCTAAAGTTTAGTAAAAATATTCAGAATAAGCTGCTAATGTTGTCAAAATGTTGGTTAGACGCTTTGATAATTTATAATACCAAAATCGAACTGTCGTTAAATAATACGATAACTTTTTTTTTTTTGATATTAACGTGATAAACAACGAAAGCTCCAGTATGGAAAACTCTTTTTTATCAATTTAATAAATCGATTTTGACAAAATGCAGTTTACTACACTATAAAGTTAAGATTAAAGGGCATTAAATATTACCAAATACGACGTGTACGTATTGCCAATGTAAACATTGAAGAAAAAGTGTACATGAAAATTTTGGAATTACCAGCTTAAATTACAAACAAAAAAATCCATTGAAATAATTTCAAGAATTCTTTTTTTTTTTTTTTTTGTTTTTATCATGTCAAAATGCTAACAGCAGTTACGGAGTATAAATAATTACTGATAGCAAAATCAAAAATAACAAAATAAAACAGAAAAACAAATTCGCTGGTTTTAACAAATCTACATTTGTATTTAGCTGAAGTCAACGCCAAGTAGACAAAGGCGTACACAAAATGGGGCAACAGGAGGCAACAGTTTTTTGTATTGATAAGATTAATTTTGAATATGAAAACTAAGATGATAAAATTTTTAGTGGTACTTAACATATCAAGATAGTTTTTCAAAACCATAGAATTATTTTGTCACGCCCACCTATTACGCCCACAATCTGTTAAATTACATACAAATATTCGATTATTTCACTAATATTGCTCCTAAAATTCTGAAATTAGGTATTTAAGTTTTTATGGGTATTATCGACAACTTCAATAAAAGTGGGCGTGTTGGATTAATTTAACGCCCACTTAAAAAAAAGGTTGAATCAATTTTACGCCTACGACCATTGCGCAGGAACTTAATGCGCTATATAGAAAACATGTATAGGGATGCACTGGGAAGAAAAACAAGATATACAAAATCTGCCACGCCCACTTATTACGTCCACAATTTATTTAATTACTTAAAATTATAGGATAATTTGAATTTCGTTTCTGAATTTATATGGTTACTGTCGATAATTTCACTAAAAGTAGGCGTAGTTGGAACAATTTAACGCCCACCGCCGTAACTAAGAATCGCTACAACGGTGAGTACCAGGAAGTTCCGCTAACTAATTATCAAAACAAGTGACATTGCACCGCATGCCGGGCATTCGCTAGTCTCTTAATAGAGATCAGAGCAAGTTTTGCTATTCTATCGATCGTTAGTTACGAATACTTTTAAATTGCTCAAAATCATAAAATGAAAAATCTTTAATCGGAATATAATTAACATGTAAACGATAATTATCTTAAAGCTTCACTTTTACTTGGAACCAAGTGAATCTAGAAAATCCAGTTTTTTTTTTCCATATGCCACTTAATAACTACGCCAATGGCTGGAATTCAAAGAAATTCAACCAGCAATTGTTTAAGAGACGAAAAGTATTTTATCGACTGTATAACAGTTACCGAGTATAACACGGTAAGAGAGCTTTTACGCTTATCGCAATTCGAGATATGGTTTTGTGTGTTCTAAAGCAGTACGACATGTTGTTCAGTATACCAGCAGCAGCGTCGACGTCGACACAAGCACAACGATCCATCGATCGTTGGAACAGCGCGCGGTGTGTCACATAACCGAGATTAATTCAAGAATACGACAAAAAGAATTGTGCAAACTTTTCGCAGCAAAACTTGAGACGACATTTCACAACGAAAAATGTTTTGGAAGTCCAAAACCAAAGATGATCCCAAGCCAACAACATCGAACTCAACGGCGCTGGTGCGCCAAGATCCACGTACTTCGGTCAAAACCGAAACCGCACAATCGGAGACAACAAACACCTCAGTTCAGAATGCGACAATTTTCAATAATAACACCAAAACGATTACCTATCAGACAACACGACAGACCGTGACACATCAACAGCAAGCACGCGTCACTGAAATGATAACGCGTCGCACGCCGACACCCGCCGAGCTGGAGGAAATGCTCAGCAAGCTGGGTTTGGGCAAAAGCGAAACGACGACGACAACGACAAATCGGCGACGTTCAGGTCAACCCGGTCTACCGGCGCTGACGGCAAAACCAAACAGCAATGGCATTTCGGCGAAGAGTCAACCAAAATTCAAAAGCACCGCGACAACGACAACTACATCGCGTCCGGTATCGCAGCTGATTTTTAACTATGACTCACCAAAAACGAGTGGAAGTGGCGGTGCTGCTAACGCAAAACCGCTTGTCCAGACCCAGACAACAACGGTCACGCAAAAACAAGGACGCACCATCACCTCACACAGCGAACAGCAACGCATCAAAGTCGATGCTTTTAAACTGTCATCACCCAATTCGCCACTAACCAAATTTGGTCGTGCCGATGCGCAACCACTTTCGCTTACCACTACACCGAATGTACCTATCAGCAGCGCCACGACATATACCTCGCCGTATCTGCGGCGTACCGTGTTAACGCCACCACAACCAAATACGCGTAGTTATAGCACCACGCCCACTTATCTTAATTCGAAACCGTCAGTTACGACGACGACGATATCGTCTACTACTAAAGTGCCAACTGTAAACGCCAATAAATCGAGCTATATTCCGCCACGTCGACCCAGCGGAACTGCTGCTGGCATACCAAGCAGTGCCTCAACATCTTCTCTAGGATCCAGTCCATTTGCGCGCGAATTTGATGCGTCTGCTGTGCCATCATTGCGCAGTAATAGCGCCGCTAACATCAGTGCCGCAGTCAAGCCAAAGCAAAAGTCCTCGCTAAAACCTGGCTACGCGTACATTTTCAATAACGAGAGATTTGACGATCCAACGAACGAGTACCGCATCGGCAGCTCTGAAGATGTGAAATTGCTGCGCAAAACCTTCGAGTCCTTTAAGCTGAAGGTTACCGTTATTGATAATGCCACTGTGGATAAGATCATCAGCACCGTACAGAAAAGTAAGTTGTATTTATTGTTAAGAGATTTCAGCGATTTTAAGAAAGATATCTTTGTCCAGGATTTAATAGATTTATATTTATTGGAATCACTTAAGGAACAGGAAACTGACAGTAATAGAAGATATGTAAATACCGGCAGTTACCCTAATTTTAGAAATTTTTACTTTCCTCAATTTAAATGTCGAAAACTTTTTTCTTTAAATTCAATTTGAAAAAATTATTTTTATAACGTCAAAATTCAACGTTATAGATGATTTCAGATTACAGTTCGAACATTAATGGAAGTCACTCGAAAGGCCATACAAATCGATTCGTTTCCGTTTCCGTGGTTATATTTGCAATTAAATGCATTTAATTACGCCATGTGATAAATTGTAAATCAAATTTGTGTATATTTTATATCCGATTATATAGCTTCGCTCAGATAAGGAAGGGTATTTTTTTTGGACAATTCTCGCACGGTACGTTTTAAAAATAGATGAATATGACGTTATAATTTTCATGCCATAAGTGGACTGATAATTTAATTTTTTGTTGTTTAAACAAACAAACAAAACAAAAAAAGGTGTACTATAGACATATCATATTGGTGATAAGAATGAATTTTTCTAATCTTTTCAATGGAATAAATGAACAACAAAAAAACTGACTAAATAAAAGGCGATACGAAAACTTAACGTAATGACTTCATTATGACTTTGTGTAAACCAAACAATTTCGTCTGGCATTCATTTTACTATTCAAACTACATACATTAAATGTTTACTAATTTGCAGTCGAGACAAAGGACTACAGCGCCCATTCATGTCTGGTGATAGTCATACTGAGCCATGGATCGCGGTTCGACAAAATTGCCGCCAAGGATGGCGTCTATTCCATCGATGACACGGTCCTGTTTCCGATACTGCGCAATCGTACACTAATCGATAAACCGAAAATGTTCTTTATACAGGCGTGCAAGGGCGCCATGGAAATTGGTGGATTTCACAAGGACTCGCGGCAGCCGTATGGCAGTCCGAATGAGATACTTAAGTGCTACAGCACGTTTGAAGGTTGGTAATCTGAACTTTTTTTTTGATAAATTTTCAATTTATCTAAACTTGCCCTAACTGTCTCAGGTTATGTGTCCTATCGCACGGAAAAGGGTTCCCTCTTTATGCAGGCGCTCTGTGAGAATCTAAGACTTTCGGGTAATACAACAAACATTAAGAATATTATGGAAACGGTTACGCAAACAGTGAAGAAACAATCATCGTAAGTATTTTATTTTTTTTTTTTTATACTCGTACATGTGGAATATCAAAATTAATTGCGAATTTTTTTCAGAGACAAACAAATTCCATCTACTACCAGCACCCTGACAAAGCCATATGTATTCGGTGACTATGTTTAGTTTTGTTGTATTTGCAAAATATCGATATATCTGCAATCTATATTATCATATTTAAAGTATTCTGTGAGATTAAGTTATGCCTAGTTATAAATACTTATGCTTTCTAAAGTAAATACTTAATTTAATTTTTTTGTTTAAAAATAGATGAAAATAAAGAGAATTAAAAGAAATTTCAATGATTTTGGAAGGTTCATTTTTAAGATACTTGGAACTAAGAGAAATATTTGAACAACACACGATTGACAGGGAATAGAGTAGCTCATTAAACAGAAACGTCTATATGTCATTATGTAAGATTTAGCGTTGAATATTCAGAGAGTTGTACACAAAAAGACCGCAGAGAACAAGATCCGGATTCGGTTTTTATAACAGCTTCATACGATCAAATAAGAAGACTCCAGTAATTGATTTGAAGGATACTCGCTCCACTATTTCTACAATTTTTATCTTTAGTAATTTAGGAACTGATATATAAACATTTCTTTTAAAAGTTAAGTTAGTTACAAATATTTATTAAAAATCAATCACAATATCAGGAAAATTAATGTAATTCACCATTAATTCACCTCTTATCAAGTTTAAGGATGCCGATAGGATCTCATAACATTAAACCAACATGTAGACCATTCAATAATAAATACTGGATGTTCTAGATGACTAACGACTGGATGAACTAAATAGACTTGAGAATTCTATTAGAAGTAGTAGACCTTAGAGACTAGATAAACTACGAAACTACGAAGAGGAATGGATGGACTTGATGTTGTGGACTGAACTGGTCAGTTTAAATAATTCGGAATTAAGCAGTTTGAATATTTAGATTTTTTAATGGCTGCAAGTATAGATATATAAAAGATTTTTAAATCAAGATGCCCACAAGATATATAGATACAGATATAGTTATATAACTAAATTATTAAAGTTAAAATTAAACTTACGTACATATTAAATTTCTCTCATGTCACTTTCAACAACGTCAGAGTTAATTTTAAAATTTAAAAGAGCGCCATACCGCCTCTTCGATATGCTCTTAGCACAAATGAGTGCATTGCAGCTAAGAGCGTTTCGCGCTTTATCGATTTTATTAGGTGACAAAACTTTATTCAACAATTCGCTTCTGTCTCTATCAAGTGTAGCGATAATAAAAATAAGGTGGACGTTCGTTCTCACTTGGACAATATTGGAGTCTCTTGGGGTCTTCTAGCCGTCTTTTAGTCTTTATGCAGTTAGTTCAATTTCTGCATTCAGACGATAAGAGAAACAACTTAATGGACGGCAGAGTACCCAACCGGTCAAACATAAACTTTTACAAATATGATGAAATTTAAAAACAGCTGGAAAAAAGATTCCAACGCCATTTAATAGGATAGTGAGTCTATGGTTAAACCGGCTGTTTTGTTATATTTTGTTAGCAAAAACAATACTTCAGCTACAAGTGTGTTTAATCAACAACAAAATATACATACAAACGCACCAAGTGATAAGATTCGGACTGGCTTTAAAGTGATATACCTATGTACATATGTAGAGTGATTCTTTAGATTCTTCATGATTCATGGTGATTGGTCTTTTTCGTATCTATAAAATTTACATTTTTCATATTATAATTGACCAAAACAATCACAGAGTATTTTAGGAATACAAATATTGCTGCCATGTAATTCGTTAAAAGTAAATTTTGTTCAGTTGGTGATAGAATATTATTTTGATCATTAGTTGTCACAAGAAAATTTTAATTTAGCACAACCATTCTACAAAATAAAAGTTGGTTTTAAATATTTATATCCACGAACATTTAATTTTTACATAGGTTTGCCCACTCAATTCTTTAGGTAATTCATCCCGGTATAATGATGCTATGCATAAAGGGATTAGGTCCAATGACCGAAGGTTGCAATGATTACCAAATAAAGTGTAAAACCAACCAAAATTTCCAATTAAGAATAGGTGCAGTATATAACAGAATATAGAAAAAACAATTCTTCAGATGACATGGTAAAAAAATGGATTTATAGCTATGATAGTAGGACCAAATATTCTAAAGTGGTACAGAGTGTTTTTGTATCATTGATTGTATTAATTTAAAGAGGGTTCGAATTATTGATTTTTTATTAATGTTCAATTTCAGTCAAATTTTTTTAATTTGAATTAATTCCTTTCTTAATAAATCCGCAAAATTAAATGTATTGAAGGAAACTATTCAAAATAGTTTGTACTCAATTTGAATGTACATACATAAATAGTATTTTGGAAACAACAAAGCGTCTATAAGATACCATAAACAAATGTACGAGTGTATAATATATAAATATTTCATGGTTCAAAACTAAACTGGAGTTATGAAAATAAAAGCCAAGTTAAAAATGAAACGTAGTTTCTATTGCAACATTGTGCAGTATTGCAAATTGCTTGTGACCGACCTTAACCCAGTTGCTGACTTGGTCTAAAATTAAAACCGTATTAATTTCTTATTAAAAACGCTGAGCAGCGGTTTCCCTGCAAATTTCCCACGATTAAAACGCTGAAATAGAAATGAAATGCTTTATTTGTGTTGCCTTTGTAAGTATACACTTTTGTGTTATTAAAAATTAATGAAAATAAATATACAACTACACTGCACAACAAATCGAAAATAAATTCTTGACTTAGGATTTTTCAGTTGAAACTTGTGACTATAATTTTGAGACTTTGTAAAGTGAACTAATCACAAACAAAATTTTGAATTTCTTTCATCATCGAATCTTCTTAAATTGGTGATGAAAATATGTTCATCGCTGCTTCTAAGTAGTTAATATTTTAAAGATATTGAGTTAAGGTTCTGAACGATTTTCGACGAGACGATTAAAATTTAGCAAATATGTTTATATTAAATATAGTTTACAATTTTACATCAATTTAATTATTGTCGCAATCATATTGTGGAAACTTTTTAACTACAATTTTAACTACAAAATGATGTCGCATTTATTTATTTATCAATTTAATTGAATTCAGGATTTAATAAAGAATATGAAAAAGCGCAACAAAATAGATCGGAGATTTTCACACTCATCAAATTGAGTCTGGAAAAGCCTTGATAAAATTCCGCTCAAGTTGCATTTTAAAAAATGACAAATTGCGTTCGTCTGTCAACATTGACATGTCTCAGATCAATTTACCGCACGTAAAAATTCAACACTTAATTTTGCCATTAAAAACACGACAATACAATTAGTTGCCGAAATATATTCGGCTATGTCGACGCTCAAATACCCTACACCATTTTAGAGACATCTAACAAAGTGTTTCTTATCGCACATTCGAGTATGTAAATGAAAAAACAAACTTAATATGCCTTACGGTCCGTGTTTGCGCACATGGTGTTGGGCATAAACAAATGTCAGTAGTTTGTTTGGAGTGCAATTCTTAAGTGAGCAGCAATTGCGCGCAAAGAAAGTAGCATGCAACAAATTTAGAATTGGATATAAAGCTACAAATAAATACAATTGAATACTAATGGAAACAAATAAAATGTCGCCAGAGATGTGTGGCATCAAGTGTCATATATACATACACATACAATATATAAATAAATATATTTGACAGTTGTAGTAGTAGTAGAAAATTTATGATAAATGATGCTGTTGATGATAAGATTTAAACAAGTTATATGTATGATACAAAATTCAATAAAATATGTGTATATCAAATATGTAACATTTGTAAATAGCATAAGAAGATAACAATGATAAGATTCAATACAAGTATCGATCGCTAAAAAATATTTTTAAAATACTTTAAATTGTCTGAAAGATAGAGGAGCACCTCTACAAAAATAAAACTATATTTCACTGTACTAAAATTCTGTTCTACAGTTTATCTGTAAGTATTAACGCTTTCGTTATACTGCCCTGACATTAACCGCAACAATTACTGCCAGCTATCTTATCGCTACTGTAACTGAAAATCTCACATCGTTAAAACCCAACATTACGCCTTCGTGTCTAAGCAATGAAAGTGATTAAGAACCCTTAACAGGTTTTTACACAAATCCATTAGGCAGACACAACTGAAATTAAGCAATTACACTTTAAGCCATAAAATCAACAAAAGTTAAATTAACACTTACTCAAATGAATTGAGAAGATACGTTCAAGATTACCAAGAGTACATGTGAGAAACAATCGACTTGCGAGTAGCACCTTAAAATTCATCGTCGCATTTTCGAGCGCTCTCAATTAATAAACGAAAGCGCACGTGAAAGTATCACCTGCACAAGTGTTAACACTCACTGCACTCTCGTGGCGTTGGGTCTCCTGGCTTATGAAAAGTTTATAAACGAAATGTGAAGATCCGGTATGATCGAAGATCGCTCAAGTCGGACGCTCTCAAGTATAAGTAAATCGATAGCGCGTGAGAGTGCCTAGCAGAAATCTTCATACATTTTCACACTCACTCACTCACCCACAGCGCGACGCTTTGTTGATTTTTCTTCTTGTCTATTAAAAGTTTATTTTTAAAACTTTCAGTTTTTCTGTTTTAAAGAATTCAGTTGATATTCCGGATTCGGTGAGTGCAAACGCGTCAGACTGGCGGCGTCAGTGTAAAACGAAAATTATTACTAATAAAGTGCAAATGCCAGAGCGACGTAAAAATACATCAGGCGGAAATCCAAATGCAGTTGAAATTTTAAGTAAATAATAAAAATAAATTAAAGAGAAGCTTTTGAGAAGATCGCAACATGGATTTCGATCAGATACTCGTGGAGATCGGCGAATTCGGCCGTTATCAGAAGACCAACTATCTGCTCATCTGTCTGCCAGTGATGTTCGCCGCGGCGAATAGTTTGTCCTACGTCTTTACGGCCGGAACACCTGCTTACAGGTTAATATCGCAAATAAACACAATTTTAATCAATTACAACAACTAAAAAAATTAATTTAAATAAAAAATATAATTAAAAAAATTTAATTTCTAAAATTTTTGATATCTTTGCGATATCTTTAGATGCCGGATACCGCAATGCGATGATCCAGTTTCGCCGCACCTGCATGAACCATGGCTGCGTAATGCCACTCCAGGCAGCACGAATAAAAATGGCGTCTTCACACCGGAAACGTGCTTTCGCTTTCGTGCAAACGAATCAACGTCATTTCTGACGACGACATATCGTCACACCGTAACAGAGCGTAACATCCAAACAAATGAGAGCGATGCACAGTGTCCGAAGGACTTGTTTTATGCTGACACGCGAGAACGTTGTCACTCGTGGGTCTACGATACAATGGAGCATACTATTGTGCAGGAGGTAAGTGAGCTAAGTGAGGCAATCGTATTCTATCAGAATGCACGCTCTGTGAATCCTTAGAAAAGTTTAGTGAAAGTATAACCTCAAAACAAATTTCCACAGTGGCAATTGACTTGCAAGGAGAACGCATGGAAATTGGCCTTTGTCGGGACCATGCACTTTGCCGGACTCGTTGTGGGCACCGCCTTATCTGGCTATTTTGCTGATCGGTATGCCAAATCATATTTAAAATATTAATATAATCTCGCTTATTTAAAAATTTTAAACGAAACTTTCCATTACAGCTTCGGTCGCAAGAACGTCTTCATAATTTGCATCATCTTCATGGCGATAACGGGCGTGGCACAAGGACTCGCCTGGGACTACAATAGTTTCCTTGTTTTTGCATTTCTCAATGCGGTCGGCACATCGGGCGTCTATCCGCTGGCCTTCATACTCGGTGTCGAAATGGTGGGGCCGCGCATGCGCGAAATGTCCTCGACAGTGCTCAATTATTTCTATGCGGTCGGCGAGGCACTGGTCGGTCTAAGTGCATGGCTACTGCACGACTGGCAGTTGCTGCAATTTGCGTTGTCCGTGCCACCGCTCTTCTTTATCGTTTATTATTGGTTTGTACCCGAGTCGGTGCGTTGGCTGATTGCACGCAACGAGACCGAGAAGGCGGGTAAGATTATACGACATGCGGCGCATGTCAATCGCAAGGAACTGTCCATTGCACTGCTGGCGAGTTTTGGCGAGGATGCGCAACATGTCGAAATCGTGCCTACAACGCCGAACAAATCCGATTGCAGCGATGAATTGGAAAAATTGAAGACGAATAAAAATGAGATTTGGCTGGCGGTGAAGGAGATATTTCGATCGAAAACTTTGCTACTTCGGTATGCCATCACGATGTATATATGGTAAGTATGAACAGTAAAGCCCAATAAAGTAAAACCCAAATTTATATAACTTTATTTTTTTCAGGGGCATTAATGCGATTGTGTTCTATGGCCTCTCCCTGAACTCAACGAATTTAAGCGGCAATAAGTATGTTAACTTTGCACTTGTTTGCCTGGTTGAAATACCAGGATATTCTTTAGCCTGGATATCCTTGCGTCGCTTCGGACGTCGTTTGTCTCTGTCTGGGTCGCTGTTTCTTTGTGCTGTCACCTGTGTAGCCGGTGGATACATCACAAAAGGTATGCTAAATATTTGTCCATTTCAATTTTGAAGTAGTTATCATTGAACTAATTCGATTTTTTATATATATCCTCTGTATACTTTGATGTAATTTTGCTTATTTTATTTACACATTAGTGCAAACTAATTTGGAAACACGTAACTTTTTTTTGAAGTACATTTTCTTTTATGGAAGAATAGTTTTCATATAGAATTGATTATTTTAGGGTCTACATGGGCGATCATAACGCTTTTTCTAATCGGAAAATTGGGCATTACATCATCGTTTGCGGTTATTTACACTTATACGGCAGAAATGATGCCAACGGTAAGTAAAAGAAATAAAAAATAATTTGCATACTTTTAGGCGAGGAAATTTAGTACGAATCTAATGGATGCTTAACGGTAGTTTAAATTTATATAGAAGCCTAAATGTATGCTATAAAATTCAAGATATTTTTTTAAATACAACAAACATTTCTTTTAAAAACTAATAATCCAAATTATTTTTTAAAAATATTTGTTTTTTAATCGACAACTTTACAGGTGATACGCAGCGGTGGCGTCGGCATCATGTCTACCTTTTCACGCTTCGGCGCAATGCTCGCGCCATTTGTGCCGCTGCTGGTAATTAAAAGCAATTAAACTGAATATTTTACAATTTATTTAATTGACTACATCTATTTAGGGCGCCTATTTCGAGCCACTGCCGCTGCTACTTTTCGGCGCAGCATCCTTATCAGCGGGTTTATTGGCGCTCTTTCTGCCGGAGACATTTCGCAGAAAGTTACCCGATACGGTAAGCGACCGAAACAACTTGCTATAAACATTAATAATCGCAATAAAACAAAAATCTGTTTTTTGTTCAAAATAAATAAAATTGCAGGTTCAAGAAACCAAACAACTGGGAAAAGATAAGCACAAACAATCGCCAGACTCACAGCAGCAGCAGCAGCAACACAGCTGCGGTGCGGACGAGGCGCCTGTCACCGAGGCGCAGGCTAGTTTGTAGTTTAGTGTTGTAAATATGTATGCGTAGTTTATTTTTAAATTTATTATTTTTTTTTAGAATATCGAGAGAAATTTGTGTTTATGGTTTTTCAAGAGCATGTCTTATAGAAATCGTGATCTTGCGTGTCTTTTGTGCAATGTGTTAGCAATGCTTTTGGATGTAGCTCTGCTTTAGTTAGGGACATTCCACATAATTCAGTACGCATTAGTTTCTCATTAACTTTCGACACAATAAATGTTTTAGCAATTTTGAATAAAATATTTTAAGTGGATATCTAATAGAATAGATAATAAGAAAAAATATTAAAAGAAAAATTCTTAATAAGAATATCAAAAATTCTTGAACCAATTAAAAAAATTAATAAAAATCCGCAGTTTTAGCAAATTTTCGAATAGAAAACAAAATGTCAAAATATCAAAAAATCTAATAAGATAATTTGTATTTCGATTAGAAATCGGAGAGTACACAATTATTGATTTATGTTTTTCTTATTTGTACTTGTTTTTTTATTTATTTAATATTTTAATTTTTAAGTTTAAGTGGTTACATTTTAACTTTTTGAGTCATTAAATTTTAAAAGTTAATAAACAATAAAATTCGTTTAGTTAAATAAATTGACTACCAAAACTTAGTTTACTTTAGTTTTGGCTTCTTAAAATCGAAAAAGAAATACATTTTTTAAAAGGAATTTTTGTATTTAAATTTAAAATCTTAAAAATGGTTTTGAAGGCAAAAATTTTAATAAAAATATAATTAATTACGATAGTAACAGCAGAAATTAAAAATTTTGTTTTTACTACTATAAAAAAAGCAAGTAAGATATTTGAAAAGGAATATTGAATAAAAGGTCTTTAAATTATTACTATTTTTTAATTACATATTTAAATAAATATAATATTTTGTTACATAATTAAAAAAAAAAAAATTTTAGCTTTGGACTTGTCATTTTTTTAAGTATATAATTTCTAAACAAATAAACGAATTTTGAAGCATGAATCGGGTATTTCATTGTTTGTAAACGAATGTCTCCTAAACCAATTTGTAATAATTCAAGCATTGGATTAGAAGATCGATAATACAATATTATAATTTTTACTTAAACACGAGGGTGGTCCGATAAGTACTTAGACAACAAAAGAAAATCGAAAATTTTGAAACAGTGGTTATTTATTTCTCAACATAGCCTTCTTTTAGCTCGATACGCTTGACCCAGCGATGCTCTAACTGCTTTAGTGCGTCTAAAAAATACGTTTTCTCAAGGTCTGCAAAGTAAGTCTCCATCAAGCGGTGGGGCAAAGTACTTATCGGACCACCCTCGTATATATAAATTATAAATAAGCCAAGTTATAACTGCAATTGGAATACACCATTTGTAGTCTCTCTTAGTAGCCGTAATTTTTCCCTCAAATCTTAAATTATGTTAAACTTAAATATAAGCCATTCTAATGTTATGAAAATACGTACATAATTTGTAATAAATTTGTATCTTAAAAATATTCGAAATAAGAGAAATTTAACAAAAATTTTTTTTGTATTATTTTGGTTTTATTTGTTTTTTCTCAAATAAATCTAAACACTTACAAACTAATTTGCTAAATTTGCTAAGTCCTACTCTCCAAAGAGTTCCGCAAATGTGCCCGGCTCTACAGCAACGCCAAAACGTTGCAATAATTTAAAGCGCAACTTTTCATCGTTGCGCACACGTATCAACTGATAGAAATCTAAAGCGGCGAACCGCGACTTTTTCCAAAACGGCAGCAGATCATCGACTGCGACAACCGCACTCTGACGTCGACCCCAGTAATCGACATAAGACAACTTTATCGTATCCTCTTCTCGATTTATATAAATGAAGCCAATCAGATTTTTTGCCGCCAAACTGGCAATGCTGAGTGTTAACAGGCCGGACACGCCTACTGCAGCGACAACAACGCCAATATTCGGTGGCAATTTTTCGGCTTGTTCTAACGCAAAAGCAGCGGGCGTTATTAATGCTGTAAGAATGGCCTGATGCACTTTGAGACGATTAAAGCCGGCGACCAGTCGGATTAAAGGAAACCGATAGATAGTACGCCACTCTGAATTGCCGCTGTCGGTTGGCGTTGAGGCCAACGGCAGCTGTTGTTGTGGCGCATTTGTGGCCAATCGTTGCACCGGCGGTAGTAGTAGCCGTGGCGCTTCTCTACTCAGGCATTTCAAAGTATTTGTTAATTGCGGCAGGCGAAGCAGACAGCTCATCTAATTAATTGAAGTTCAGTTTGTTTAATTAATTTGGTTCACTAAAAGGCTTTATTAAATTTTTATATCATACCTTTTTGTATTATTTTTCACAGCCTAACCTAACTTCTGGACTGTCATAACATAAACAAAATCAGCTGCATTCGCTACTAAATCAGCTGTTCGAATTTCGAACTCACATTCGAATAGTCGAAATTTAACTTCCGTTTAGTAAAAACGGAAGCGTTTTATATTGAAAATTTAAATAATGTTGTTGCATTCAAACTAAATTGAAGAGTTATTTGAATCAGTGAAGGAACCGCATTGTTTACCAACAATAAAATACTTCTGCTCAAGAATTTCATCATTAAATTTACAAAAACAAAAAATTGTTTTCCCAAAAAAATTTTAAAGCTATGTTGAGTGAAAGAACGGTTATGAATAACGTCATCATTATTATTATGAAATTTTTCCACCCCTTCCGCCAATGTGAAATTTTTGTATTAGAATTTGTTTTCCATTTTCCTTCCTCTACCAAAAACAAAACAAAATGACGTGATTTTTTGAGGACAAGTTTCGATGGAAGAGAAAAAAGAAGTTGAATATGGAACATGTGAGAGCAAACATAATTTTTAGTTAGCTCATTTAAAAAGGTAAACGATTTTGATTTTACAAAATATTCATTACAACAAAAAGCTCATGAAATAAATTTATTTATGTTAGATTTTCTCAGTATGTAATTCAACTTGTCTTAATTTTTTTGTTACTTCGTCCAAAATAGAAGAAACAAGCGAAGGTAAGTAATGCATCAATTCCTAATATCCTCTTAATTGAAGAAAATCGACTTGCTTAAGATTTTGGTTATGTTCTTTTTATTATTATTATTATTAACATTTATTAAATTAGTAATAAATAGCAAAGTTAATATAAAGTAGCTCTATGAATGGCATAACTAAAAGAGTCTCAATCAAACCGAAGACTGCGTGGCGAGATTACCAAACAAGTCCCAGCGCAGCGAAGTCTCTTGCATTTTTTTGTTTGTTTAAGAAGTTACGGCAGTGGGCGTTAAATTGATCCAACCACGCCCACTTTTGGTGGAGTTGTTGACAGTGACCATACCAACTCAAATTCCAAATTTTGTAAAAATGTAAAACCATAAAAATCAGTTGTGACTTATTCTTTAAATATTCTGACGTAACGATTCTAAATCTTATGTACAAGGTTTTTTTAAATAAATAAATAAAAATTAGAGCTATTTTTATTTATTTATTTAAAAAAACCTTGTACATAAGATTTAGAATTGTTACGTCAGAATATTTAAAGAATAAGACACAACTGATTTTTATGGTTTTAAAAATTTACTATGGCTGATAATTTTGGTATCGTTTTGAATTATAATATATGTACGTCATAATGAAACTTTTTTGTTTTAAAAACCTTTGATCAAAATAAATTTGATTATGGAAAGAAATCAAAAAGGAAATGATTATGTTTTATAAATAAAAATTTGTTTTAAGATCTATTAATCAGAAACCGCTGAAACAAAATATCACGCAGTTCCAAACTGTGTGACTAGCTATCCTCCGAAATATATTTGAACAGATAACGTTGATACAAACGATTCTTAAAAAATATACAATACAATTGTTGTTGGATGATATTTGTCCAGAAATTGACTAGGAACAAATTTTAAAACTAATTTAGATGACTTAGCATACAATAGCACAGACACGTTTTATTAATTCAATTAATCGTGGGATCGATCACTAAGCATTCATCTACAGACTAGTCAAACGAATTAGCGAGAATAAAATAACAGAAGCCAGGAAACAAAACAAACGCGAAAAATATACGATCACAAGAAGAGAGCGAGAGTATATTTTTGTAATTCGAAAATATATCACAGAATGACAAGAGCATACCAAAACACGATCACACAATTACAGCATTTACCTCTTGAGAGCATACACGAATTAGCACGGCGCGGCCAATCGCAAACGACGCCCAACATCGCAAATAGTCGTAGTTGCACCGCGTCCATCGTAACAAGTGCTCCTCAACGATCAATCGAAGATCGGGGGCAGCCCCCGCACAATTGTAGAACATATTGTGATTAATACAAAACTTGTGACGGAATCGAACAGAATTATTTAAATACTCGTCTTTTGTAGACGAGATTTATCGATTAAGGTATATACAAAAGCAAAAACAATATTCAATGTTAACAATTAAATTTAAATATTGCGTAAATTGTGCTAATTGCAGACGAGTGATACAAAGAAGAAGACAAAAAAAAAACTTAAGTATTTTAAACATTTTGTATGCGAACTAACGCGAAAATGTTGTCACAGCGCAAATTTTCGTCTAAGTAGCAAAAGAAAAAAATTATTTTTAGACGTCGGTCTCCGAAAAGACCGAAAAATTTGAGTTTTTGTGTGTTTTTTAAGCAATAACCAAATTTAAGTGACAATGACAGCAGCAGCAACATGCTGTGGCCGAGGGGGGCGAGAAAACGGCCAAAGATCTTGAAAGAAAAGGTGCGAGAAAACAGCAAAGATCTTGAAAGACAAGGTCTAAATCCTTGGGGCTGAAGAGAGAAATAATAATAAACAAAGATACACAGATACTTTATCGATATCTATTAGTAACATGTCTATTGATAGATAGAAATGTATGGTAAGGTAAGGAAATGCTAAAAAAATAGCGATAGTTTGATGTACATATACTCAGATAAAAGTAGATATGGCCTAAATATCCGATCTCCAGGTCATTATTATTAAACAAGTAATAATACCATATTAAAAAAAATGTCTATCAAACTTGTATTAAAGCAACTTCGACATGAAGCAGACAAAAAATATAAACAATATTTAAACAATAGACTATTTTTTAACGGACCAAAATAGAAATAAATAATCGTCGCCGTCAACTACATACACGTATGAGAGCGAAACATTTGGCTTCATTTGATTTGGCTATAAACAATTTTAAAATTCTTATAATTTCGAATTAAAAAAACAAGCAAGTATTAAATTGACTGATAAACATTAATGAGAGCATAACATTTGAAGAAATTCTTTAAACTAAAACTAAATACTAATATTATCAAAAAAATAAATTATATGAGATAATTATTAAAAAAAAAATAGAAAGGGAATTATATCAATAATTTAAAAAACATTTTCTTAATTAAATGTCTCACTATTTACATAGATTAAAAGGTGGACTTACCCCTATTCTAGTCATTAAACACACACTACTCCAAAATGTCCATGTCAGCGCTGGGCATTAGCTCCGGCTTTATTGTTGGTTGCTGTGTGGCAGCTCAAATCGCGCGTTCCGTCGCCAAACGTTACTTCAAAGAAGAAGGCATTGTGCCAGTACTGGTCAACGAAGCGATTGCGGCTGCGGAATTATGCGCCTGTTGCTTTGAACTCATTATAGGTTGGTATCAAATAGCGTTGAAGTGCCCGACAGGGATAATTTTTTCTTTTTATTTATTTATTTTCTAGTTGCTGACAACTTTGGCGTAGCAGCCTATGCTGTCTATCTCTTTATGCTAACCGTTTGGTGGGGTAAAGTGTGGGGCGACGCATCCGCTTGTCCGTACACGCATATGGAAGATTTGGTTGAGGGTCGAACAACCATGAAAGAGGTAGCTTTGCGCACGTGGGCTGAACTGATGGGCGGCTGTTGTGTGTTTCGAATTGTTCAGGTATTCTGGTGGTTTGAGTTTGCTGAAACGCACGAGGGACGAGCCTTCGGTGAGTGCAGCGCTGATTTGCAGGTGAGGAGTTGCAGCAAAGCTGAGAATAAAAAACGAAAATTATTTTAAATTGAACTATCAAGTTCTTTAATATTCATAATTAATTCAAGTTCGAAATAATAAAACAAAATTTACCTTATTCAACCATCAGGTCAATCCGTATTTGGGCGCTGCCATTGAAGGTGTGGCCACACTTCTCTGCCGTCTGGCATCGAAGGCGCTCTGCGAGAAAGGTGCGAAATTCGGCAGCATCATCGATTCGTTCATTGGCACCAGCCTTGTGGTAGCAGGTAAGATTTTATGATTAGTGAACACTACAGCTCAATCAAAAACCAAACACTATCTCAACAACTGGAACACGTAAGGCCTCTAAAATCAGTTTACGCTTTTAATTACGCCATGTTTTCAGCATTCAACTTTTCCGGCGGCTATTTCAATCCCGTCCTGGCCACTGCATTAAAGTGGGGCTGTCGCGGTCATACCAATCTGGAGCATATTATTGTCTATTGGATTGGTGCATGTGTTGGAGCCGTCCTGTCGGTGCCACTTTTTAGATTGGCCATTGTACGCAAATTTTTACTCGGCGAGGGCGAGATCAAGGACAAAAAGGAATAGTAAAACAAGAAACAAAAGTCGAATAGATTTTATGCGCAAGCCCAAGGTCATGATTCATGAAATTGGTTGTTATTTATTTAATGGAAAGACAAAAATAATTCTTAGTTTAAAATGAGATGATTTAAATTTAAATTTAAAATTGTATTTTGTTATTTTCTGTTTAGTTTAATTTAAAAATAAAATTGTACTTCTTTCATGAGAAAAAATAGATATTTAATAAAACTTTTAACATAAATAAAAGCAATTTCTGAATTATTTTATAATGATTTAACATAAATGAATATATACACTTATTTTCTTTAACGTTAAACTAAAGTAACAAGTCGATAACTTAAGAAGTAATTTAATAATA
Organism: Suillia variegata; assembly: GCA_949127995.1. NCBI lineage: Eukaryota > Metazoa > Arthropoda > Insecta > Diptera > Heleomyzidae > Suillia > Suillia variegata. Next base: position 6,806,820 of record OX421842.1, read on the forward strand.
AATACTACGTCAATGACGTTTCATTCGGCAACGTTGCTGCCAGCGCCGATTGTCGTTTCTTGCCACGCTTGCGTGTAATAAATATATGAACAACATTGTCCGAGACCTTCTCAAAGCGATAATCACTTTTGCCAAGTGACATACGTTTTGAAGACAAACTGTCACTGTCACTGTTGTTGAGTAACGTTGCGTTGCTCGGTGTCAAGGTTGCATCCAGTGCAACGCTCTCGTCAACGGTTAGATTCGTTTGTGTGGCAACGTTGTTTGGGAGCGTCGTATCAAATGTTTCATCGACACTTGCGCTAGGCAGATAATCACTTCTGTATGGCGGCGATGCAAACATACTCTGTAGACGTGAATCGATTTCTTTGAACTGTGCATCTTGGCTGGTATTTGCTGGCGACATGGCGGGCAGTAATGCGGACGTTGAAATTTCGGATTCTACATCAAAGATGGCAACACCATCGATGGCCTGTGATATTGGTGATGTAACGACCGGTTGTAAGATTTTTCGCTTTTTGTTTATCGGACTTATGGCAACATTTGTAAATTGTTCCACAATATCTTCAGCAAGTAGGACACTTGGTGACTTATGCTTTCTTTTAAGTTCTCGTTTGGGTGTGACGACTTTCGGTGAATTATGCGTTTGTATGGACATTTTTTTGGCGACGTTTATTGTCGCAGCTTTTTTGTAATCTTCATCACTGCTAGTGTCTAGAATTCGTCGTTTGAGAGTATTATTTTTCGGTTTGTGGATTTGGTTTTCTACAGCACTAAAGTCGTCTGATGATGCCGCAGAGTGTGCTGGAGAAAGAGTTGCTACCGAAGGAGTCTCAGCTATATTCGCAGATATATTTTCAGTCTTATTGTGTGATTTCATAAGTTCTTTGTTGTCTTCTGTGTTTAGGCAGTCTTTTACGGTTTGGTTGTCCTTTTCTTGTGTCTTTGATGTTTGTAACTCATTTCTCTCTTCTACCATAGCGTCAGATGTTTTATTATCTATCGTTTCTGGTATCTTGTTTTTTTCAGACTTCTCTGCACAGCTTACACTAAGCTGAGAATTTTTCTCAATCACAATGTTTGTTTCTTGCTGGTTTGGATGTTCATTTTTGTCTTTTTCAACATCTATAGCAGGTTTTTTAAGTTGAAGTTCAATGTTAGCTAACTCGTCTTTGATATTGGAAGCAACTTTATTTGTTTGTATGCTGAATTCTGACTTGGTGTTCTTTTTGAGAATCTTATATCCCAACATCGCATCTTTCTCCTTTGCGTCACATACAAAGCGTTCTTTTTCGTCAGGACAAGTCGCAACAACTTCCTTATCTAATTTAACCAATTTGTTTGCCTCATTCTTTTGAAGACTCTTTTTCACTCGCGGCAAGATTATCTTTACTTCGGTTCTGTTTCCTTTTCTTTCAGCATCTTTACTCTTGTCTAGTTTCTTAGCACAGGTGGCAATTGGCTTCTCCACTCTTTTCTCTTCAACTAGTTTTTTGTGATTTTCTGGGCTCAACTTTGGTCGCCGCGGTGATTTCTGCTTTTGTTCTTTATTAATTTTATCCAAATTTGTCATCTTTAGAGATTTATTTTTTGCAATTAACCGATTCCCAGGTTTCTTTGGACTGTTACAATTTTTGATAACAAAAGCCACTGCATCCTCGGTGGATTTTAGTTTTTTATCTTCGACTTTTTCGAAATGTACAGATTTGCAGCGAGATTCTGAACGATTTTGGAGCTCACGCAATTGTGCAAGCGCTGAATGAATTTCATTGTCTATTTCAATGTCAGATGCTTTTTCTTCGGTTATAGTTGAAGAATCGCCAGTGCTTGTTGCTTGAGTAACCATCGCGTTGTCATCTTTTATTTGTGACATTAAAGTGCTACAGTTAGTCCGTATTAAGTGGTTATTTAAGTGTTTTTCAACAATTCGACTTTCAATTGTTGTGCCCTCTGATAGCTTCTGAGGGTGCTCGTTTTTGGAATGATCGATATTTAAAGATACTTCTGGTAGTTTGAATTTACTTGATATACCCTTTGGTGTGTGATGCATTTCGTCCATTTCTTGTTCAATTTCACTGAAATCCAAGTCTTCTTCTCTTTTCAACTTATTAGTTTCTTCAATAACTCTGTCGTCTGTTATCGACGTTAAAGTTTCTGTAGTCTCTGTCGTTGTAACTAGTTCATAAATGATGCCTTCCTTTTCGATTAGTTCTTTGTCTTTAATGGTAGTCACATGTTGAGTTTGTTCTAGACTTCTTTGCATCTCATTTCGTGCTTCAACAATGTCAACTGGAATTGTTTTTGTTACACTGTTTGGTACGACATTAGTAATCTCTTTTACTTTGTTTATGTCATCCGAGTTCTGAGCTAGAAAATTACTTGGTTTCGAGGCATTAACTCTTTTATCACCCATGAAATCATGATCTACAACCTTGTCAAATTTATCTTCTTCTGCATTAGTATCTTCTACGATTTTTTTCAATTCTTCTTGTTCAGCTCCTGCTTGATTTGTTTTTGCAGTTTTCGATACAGTTTCTATTGTGTTTGGATCTTGTAACGACTCACCCGTGTTCTTCTTATTTACAACCATTTCCAATTTTCCTGTTGGTTCAGTCGATGTTGTCAGTAAAGCGATATCTGCAATCGTTGACGGTTTCTTGGTTACTTTATCATTTTCGGTCACCACATTATTAACGCTAATAACTTCAACGGTAATTTCTGTTTCAGTATAATCGATAAGAAGTTCCTCGTTATCGTCATTATCATCTGTTATATCTATGGTATCAATAACAGCAATATCTCTATCAATTTCAGGTTTCTCTGTTACAGATTTTTTGGATTCAAGCTCATTTACTAGTTTACGATCAGTTCCCTTTTTCATTAACACGTTAGTGTCGACAATACAAGTATTATCCTTATTTTGGAATTGTTTTGTAACTGTTTGAATCTCATTTGTGATCCTGTTATTCTCCGTCTTGTTTTGTAGGTCAAAAAGGCCGGGTAAACGTATAATTTCAATGATTTCAATGCGCGACTTTTTATTGTCAACTTTAGGTTCTCCCACTTTGACAACTTTTGTGACAGAGTCAACAACTTTTTTTTCGTTTAATGGTTTTTCTTCTTTTACTTTATCACATGCATAGCGTTGTTCTTCCTCATCCGTGCTGTCTAATTCACTGTCATCTTCGATTTCAATTACTTCATTGCTTTCAACAAAAGATTTAATTATTGGGTTTTTCAACACGTCTGAATTTGCCAATGGATTTTTCATGATGACAACATTCTTCTTAACGTCTAAATCACCCAACGCGGGCTTTGACTGCTCAATTGAACTGCCAGAAATTACACTTAAACTAGACACAGTAGTTTCAGTTGCCTCCGCAGTTTTGACCTTTGCATTCTCTCCCACGTCCAAATCACCCAACCCGGGGATGATTACACTTAAACTAGACATAGTAGTTTCAGTTGTCTCCGCAGTTTTATTCATGGTTTTAGTGTCATTTTCTACCAGGTCGAAATCACCCAAAGCGGGAATTGGCTGCTCAACTGAATTGCCAAAAATGTCACTTAATCTATTAGTTTCAGTTCTTTCCGCAAATTTATCTGTTTCATCTGTTTTTTTCAAGTCAATAATATTCTTTTGTAACTCTTCGTTTTTATCACATTCAATATCTTCATTTGTAGTAAAATACCCGTCAACATCTTTAGCCGTCATATTCGGATCTGTGACTTCTACGAGCACTTTTGTTATTAGATTCTTTTCTGACACAACCTCGCTGTTATCGGTATACATGGTAGGGGATGTGGTTGTCGAATCGTTTGATACTGAATTGTTGCCGACCGTACTTCGGATACTATCCATGCTACTCGGTGGCGTACAACCAAAGAGCGCTTCAAAGATCTTTACTTTCTTAGGCGTGGTTAGTTTTAGCCCTTTATTGTAGTTACAGTTTTCATCTGGATTTTCTGTTAAATTGTTAAATGTTCCTTTAACGAACGGAATTTCTTCAGGTTGTTTCATTATTTGAGCATTAATAGTTACATTTGATAGTTCAGGTTTAGCTATAGCATGCGATGTCGCTAAAGAAAGTTCTGATTGTTCGGATACTTTAGCTTTGAATTTATTGTCATTTGATGATATTGGCGAACTTTCGTTTTTAGTGTTTGTAACGTTAATTAATAGTTTAGGACTCTCAACGTGTATTTGGAATTCATCTCGTTCGGTCTTAGAACTAATGGGCTTATCATTTTTAAGATTCGATTTTTGAAACAATTTTTGTTCTGTTTTAGGACTATTAGACTTCGCCACATTGCATTCGACACTCGGTTGTTTATATTCTTTATTTTTATTTTCTTCTTTAGACTTTTCGTTTATGTAAATTTTGTTGTCGCTCTTGTTGTTATTGTTTTCAGCTGTTTTTAGAGATTTATGCTGTTTATCATTTTGTTCTTTAATGCAACTTTTACCTTCACATTCTTTGACCTTCTTACGATCTACGCAATCATGCGTTACTTTTTTACGTTCCTGTTCTTCATCTGCTTTTGATGCACTTTTGTCTTCAGTATCACTATGACTTTGTAGCTTTTTATTTGCATGCACCTTTTTCATATCCCTCATCCGCTCCATTGTGTCGTCTTTCAAGTTTTCATGGGTTTTGTGATATGCACTGTAATGACGATTTACTATTAAATTTTTTTGTTAATAACTTACTTTGAAATGAACTAATTAAAATGTCTACTGCAAAACAAACAACAAATTAAAGATATGTAACTATTTTACAAATAAATGAAATTTAAGAATAACAGAAGGAACATAGAAATATATATAAAATTAAACAAAATCTAAATTCTACAATAAATATATCAAACCAAATTTATATTCAAGTTTTTAACAAACAATTGCAATCTAATTTATTATTGAAAACCATAAATGCAAGCAAATAAAACATCATACAAATTATAAAATAAAAACAAAAATTATAAGAAACTAGCATTCCACTGCGTGAAAAAAAAAACCAAATTAAAAATTAAAATTGAAATTGAAATCAATTAAAGCGAATTAAAATTTATTTAATTAATCAAAGGAAAACTAATCATACCTGCTACTGCTGCCAGTACTTCTATACTTCTGCTTTTCAGGTGGATCTTGAGCTCTTTTGACGTCCGTATGCCGGTACTCGTCGCGCGATTTACGCTGATTAAACTCACGTTCATTTCGACCATGTAACGAGCTAGTCCTAATCAGTTGTTTAATGTTTAAATAGAGCAAGTTAAAATAAGCAAAAACTAAAATAGAACAAATTAATTAAAGGAAAAATAGTCATACCTGCTACTGCTACTGGAACAGTCATCATCCTGTTTTTTAGGAGAAAATCGGTGGGGCTGACGTGTTGAACTATGTGCTGGATAGCGATAATCGCGATCCCGACGATCACGCGAACAATTTCTGTTTATTTATTAAAATAAATATATTTTATTATTGAATTATTATTTGAAAAGAAAAAACTAAAATATTCACTTAAACTAATTAAAGAAAAGAAAACTCACCTGGTATTTTTACCCGATCGTTCACGATCCCTATCTGTGTGAAAATCTCCATTTTTTCTATGGTCACTACGGCTATAATCTTCGCGGGAATTGCGCCGGTTGAGTTGTAGTTTTAGATGATCCCTCGCAAAGCTTTTTGAATAATCGCTACGACGATTCGATTCATACGCTGAATTTCGATAATCACGCTCCCGATGAATGCGCGAACGACGGTCAGCCTCCTCGTTATCACGCGAACGTTCGCGTTTCCTCGCTCTGCTGTGTGTTTGTTCAGACAAAATTTTTGAAGACTCTGACTCCTCCAACTTGTTTTCAGATTGTTGAGCATATGCAACAGTTGCTTCAGCGTTCAATAAATTTGAACCGGACGCATAATCTTCTTCTGGTTGTTGTACTGTTTGTTGAGTTTGCTCCTCGCGGTAATTTTTTGGCGGCTTCCGTCGAAAGCAAATATCATCCTTTCTGTAAATGTTATTTTATATTAATTATGAATCGAAATAATTGTAATTTCATTTACGCACTCCTGTCGTAACTGCGTCATTAGTTTGTCCTTGCGATTTATCTCCGCCCGAGCCGTATCGAGTAAATTTTGAAAATTCACCTCCATGGTTTTTATTTTTTTCTTTAAAGACTTTATCTCCGAATTTTGAAGTTCGATTGTTTGCAGCGATTCATTGTATTTGTTTTCCCAAGCCTCCAGTTCCTTAGATTTCTATGGAAAATGCAAGAGAAGAAAAACACTTTGTCTCGGCAGCTCCCTGAAAATTTTGCACACTTGTTTACGTACCTTTTCCTCTACTTGTTGGAATTCCTCCAAGTCGTCGTAAATGTCCAAATCATCCATCTCAATCTTAATTGTTTTTAAATTGTGTGAATTATAATAAAAAACATGAATGACAAAGTTATACAAAAAACTAAAATAGGTAATTAATCGGGTAAAATATAAATTGCAAACTTTGTGCGAAAGAAAAGTCTTCGAAGTGTCAGAAATTCGAAAATTAGCGCCAAATTAAAGTACAGTACGTATGAAAAGAATTCTCTATGTGCTGATTTTAAGGGCAACAAACATTAGCGAAAAAAGTGTATCTGTTTTCAATTTGAACAAAATACATATCCAGCGTTTTCAAGAAACATAAATTTAAAAGGATTAAAAGTTACTAATGTAGTTCAGGATTAAGACAAATGAAGTGTCCTACGTTAGATTATAAGAACAGCTGCTATCCATCATACCATTTATATTATATATTGATATCAGCAATAGGCATTCATTAAAACAGACTAAATTGTTACATAGAATATATACCGTTGGTTTATGCTTTAATTTAAAAGGTTTAATATCTCGATAAATTACAACATTATTTTATTTTATATCACACATTTATTTAGTAAATAATTTTTTTTTAATTTCTGTAGATCTTAGTGCTACATTTCTTTTATTAATACAATAAAAAAAAATGGAGTAAAAATCTATTGGATGATTTTCTAGAGTACTGTACAATTTCGAAAAAAGTTTAGTTCAGCTTTAAACCTACTTTTGATGGCGGGAAAACTTGCAGCTGTTATTTTGTTGCTAATTTACCAATTGTTTTGATTTAATGCGCTTGCATTTTTTATACATTTCGCAATTTTGTTTTAGTTAAAAAAACGCGAAAGAAGTGAATAAACCTTTTCTAGCACTTTGCTGGCTTAGCGAAAATCTGTTGCGACTTAAAGCAGTAATACAAAATTAAAATGGATTCAACGGTCTCGGTTTCTAAGGTAAATTGGGGTGGACGGTATTTTTTAAATTTAAAATCTAATTCAAATTGACCACACTCCTTAGGGCTGCTTTGTCTTCAAGAATGGCGCTACACGCGCAGACAAATCTACAAAAAAGTCGCCAAAACGCAAACGTTTGGCAGCGGCGAACAGTGGCTCAACAAGTGTGCTGGGCAAAGAAGTCACTGGACAACCATTTTATGCTGCCTACACGGAAATCTGGAAACGCCTGCAGACACACATTGAACAACTACAGCAGAATAGCTATGCGCGCACGCTCGAAGACCTAGTGGCATATGTGGTGGCTAATGTCGATTCACATGAAGACATGGACGAAATACTTCCAGCTGCCGCACTAATGACCGGTATTAATCAACCGGATCATTTAGAACAATTTGAGACGCTAACGCAACGCATTAATGACCACATTTCGGCTAGCGTCTGCGTTCTGCAATCCCGCGACTGTCAAACACTGAAAGCGGCCGTCGAAACAATGGTCTACAATATAGTTGAACAGACGCCGGATGACGTCGATGCGGAAGATCGCGATCACAAACGTTTGCGACGTTCGCAGTGCACAATAAGACACTTGAAGCATTGGTATTGCAACAATTATTCGTCGAGCATAACATCGCAACAGGCGGAGTTTAATGATGACGATAATGAAATGGAAGTGGCTTCTACGGATTCTGCCACGTCGCGTCATGCTTTAGTTGTCATTTTGCCCGATTTCGAGTGTTTTGCTTCGTCCATTTTGCAAGATTTAATTTTGATACTGAGCTCTAATCGAACTCAGCTGCCATTCGTTTTGATTTTAGGCGTAGCGACTGCAATGTCTGCGGTGCACAGTTCGCTGCCGTATCATGTCACGAGCAAAATTAAGTTACGTGTCTTTCAAACACAGGCGGCGCCTATAGGCTTGAACGAGGTGCGTGCAAAAAACTTTTGCTTTATTTAGAAGATATTTCATTATATTTCTTTCTTTCAACATTATTTTTAGTATTACAAAACAATTTTAGTTTTATTAAACAATTTTTTTTTAACAATTTCAGATTTTAGACAAGGTCATTCTTTCGCCGAAATATGCATTTCACCTTTCCGGCAAGGCTTTTAAATTTTTGACACACATTTTTCTCTACTACGATTTCTCTATTAACGGATTTATACAGGGTTTTAAGGTAAAATACTTATGTGAAATATTGGAGATATTTCATTTCCAAAAGACTGCTACATATTGCAGTACATTCTACAACATATTGAAGTAGAATACATTCGGAATAATACAGATGTTTAAACAGTTAATTTCATGCATTACTGTCACAAATCGACTGAAGTAATTTTTATTAAATTATTAACATTAATATTTTTTTTTTTTTAATTTTCAAACCAGTACTGCCTTATGGAGCACTTTTTCCAGGGCAACGCCTATGCGCTTTGCACCAGCTACATCAATTCTCTAACCAAAATCAAAGCAATGTCGCATGACGACATGGAAACCATACGTCGGCTGCTCTCCTTTCGGCCGTATGTGGAAAGCATTAACGATTGCAAACGCATCATTGCCATACTCACCGACGATGGTTATCTGAAAAAGAAATTGCCACAGTTACTGCGCGACTGTCACAAGCATTTCATGTTGCTGCGCACGTACATTGAATTTCTGACCATACTCGTTGAAGACTTGCCCAAGTGTCCGTTGGGTCGCTATCGCCGTGAGATCTATGCGTTCTGTTTGTCGCGTGATCTCGTAGCACAGCCCGAATTCCGTGAATGTTGGCAAATGTTGAGCTTTACGTCCAAAGATGAATTTGTTGCAAAAATAAACAAAGCAATAAAGTCCACTGAAGAATTTCTGCATGCCGAAATTGCGCCACTCGAGTTGGGCGATGATTGTGAAACAATGATTACGACAAAACTAAATACGATCAAAGCGATGCTGAAGCGCGTCGCTATGGCCGGCATGACGACCGACGCAGTTAAACCACACACTCAAAAGACTAATTCCGCTGATGCGGCGGATCTAAAACAACTTTCTTCGCGCGCCGATCTGAAAGAGCGGCTATTGCAAATGTCGCGCCAGGAGAAGCCTGTTTCAGAGTTCGCCGCTGCCGTGGCCGAGACTTTGTCGTATATCGAACGCGAAATAGTCGCGTGTCATTTGGCGCCGCTTGCACGCGCACCACCGCTGCATGAACTTTTTGTTTTTACCGATATTTCTGCGGTGCGCCGAAATATCATTGGTGCACCGCGTGCTGCCCTGCATATGGCGCTTAATAATCCGCATTTCTATTTGCAATGCAAGTGCTGTCATTTGGAACAGCCGTCACAGCTGCTGTCGACGCTGCCCGATCTTTCAATAGTTTATAAGCTGCATTTGGAGTGTGGTCGCATGATTAATCTCTTTGATTGGCTGCAGGCATTTCGCTCGGTGGTCGATTTTGACGAGTCCGAACTGCAGGAGCAAGTGGATCCACAAATACAGTCGGTTTTTTACATATTTCGAGTACGAAATTTTCTTGAACAGTTTTTAAAACATTATTTTCGTTTTTCAGAGCACGTTTCACGCGCGCCGTTGCAGAATTACAATTCCTTGGCTATATCAAAATGTCGAAACGCAAGACCGATCATGCAACGCGTTTAACTTGGTAGTGCCATTCATTGTTCATTAAGTTTATAAAATGTAATTTATATAAATTGTTTTATATTTATTAAAAGTGTAATGTAATTGTAGTTTTGAATGAACTTTATTAAAAAAAGAAAGAATAATTTACTTTACCTACTTTATTGTTGAATAAAAATACATTTTTATTTAATTTCTATGCCTTAATAAGCTTTTATTTATTTTTAAGTTATTGATGGTACCCGATAGTGTAGATAAATTGAAAGACTTTAAGCATGCTGCTTACATTCTCTGCGTTATGTAATTGTATTTAAATATTGTTCATAAAAAGCACCTTTCAGCATTATTTCAGAAACATTAAGTTTTAGTTTTAAAACAAGGACAGACATTTTTTTAAGTTGCGCTAGCAAAAATAAATGAAAAAGAGATATAAAAAGAATCGTCTTACATCAGTTTCAATGTTTCAATAGCAGCGGCAATGCGTTGAATTTCACTTTCGGACTGTTGCAACTTTTCCGTATTGGCTGATTGCACCTCTGCCGGCACTTTGGTGGCATAATCGCCCGCCTGCATAGCCTGTGACAGTTTGCCAACGGTCTGTACGAGTTGTTCCTTTTTCTTTTGCAACTTGGAAATTTCCTTGTCGGATTCGATGAGACCCTTCAGTAGCAAATGCACCTCACATTGACCGCTTACGGTCAAAATGGCACAGCCCGGTGTCGGTGTCGTATCAAATTCGATTTTAGAGCAATAGGAAATTGTGGCCAAGTCGTTGGCATATTTTTTGAGCGTCTCATTTGGTTGCGCCTCAGTACACACAATATACGCCTCGGTTTTCGTCTTATTCGGCAGATTATAGTCGGAGCGAGCCGAACGAATAATGCGCGCAGCCTTCTGCATGAAGTCAACATCCTTTTCGACCTGCTCATTGCGCCATGTGGTGTTCTCTGGATAAGCGGCAACGCAAATACTTGGCGTAGCATCGGCACGCGGCAAACGCTGATACAGCTCCTCAGAAATGAACGGCATGAAGGGTGAAAGAATGCGCAGACCCAGATCCAAGCATGCGAAAAGTGTACGACGTGCAGCTGCTTTTTGTGTGTCGCTACCGTTCTGGAAGATCGGTTTCAAGCACTCCAAATAGACGTCACACAAATCGTACAACCAAAAGCTGTAACAGGCGCTGGTGGCCGCCGAAAAATCGTACGACTCAAAGCCGGCGTTGCACGCCTCAATGGCGGCCGCAAGACGTGACAAAATCCAAACGTCCATATTGTTTTCGCTGCCATCAAGCTGCAGTTGCGCGGAAGAGTATTTCTCATCGCCGACGAAAAACATCAGCGCAAATTTGGTGGCATTCCACAGCTTGTTGCAGAAGAAACGATAACCGAGTACACGATTTATGTCCAAATTGATGTCACGCGCTTGTGTAATATATGCACACAGCGCAAAACGCAGCGCATCGGAACCGCACTCGGGTATGCCGTTGGGGAAGTCTTGCTTCTGGCCGGCCTTAGCCTTTTCAATTTCACGCGGATCCAGATTTGAGCCAATCAGCTGCTCGTGTAGACCCTCTAGCGTAATGCCTGTGATCACGTCCATCGGATCGATAACATTGCCCAGAGATTTGGACATTTTACGTCCGTGCGCATCACGCACCATCGGATGCAGATAGACCTCCTTGAAGGGCAACTTGCCGAGCAGTTTCTGACCAAAGAAGACCATACGCGCCACCCAGAAGAATAGAATATCGTGTCCGGTTTCGAGCAGTGAAGTCGGATAAAATGCTTGCATGTCGGCGCTGTTGTCCGGCCAGCCGAAAACGGAGAAGGGGAATAGACCTGAGCTGAACCAAGTGTCGAGCACATCTTCATCTTGGTTGAGAACAATTTTCGACGCGTCAACGTTGAAACGTGCAGCCGCCTTGGCAAGTGCTTCTTCGGCGGTACGCGCCACAATCCAATAGGATTCATCGTCAGACTAACAATAGCAGGGAAGAGAAAATTAAGAAAATATAACGTTAAAATAGTTACAATTTAAATTTAAAATATATGCCGATATTTTTATAGAATTTTCATCATTATAATTTTTATAAAAGTTTGGTTGCTTCTTATATATTTTTCACGATTATTAAAAAATGCTTACCCTATGCTTCTCTTCCGAGAGCTTCAGGAAAAACATAAAAGTTTTTCATTTTAAATATTTTTTAATACAATTTTTACTAAAAGCAATTAATAAATCAAAACTAAGGCCACTTCACTTACCGTTCCAGCCTTAATGCTTGCATCATTAAAGGTAACATAGTAGGCGGGAATGCGATGACCCCACCACAACTGGCGCGAAATGCACCAGTCACGAATGCCCTCCATCCAGTGGTACCAAGTCTTTGTATGATGTTCGGGTATGATTTTCAGCTCACCGCTGCGTACAGTTTCCGTAGCGGCCGCAGCCATATCGTCGCATTTTACATACCTAACAAACAAATCAGATTAACACTTTATACATTATTTAAAAAAATCATTTTTTAACCACACACCATTGCGGTTTGATCATTGGTTCTACAACATCCTTGGAACGACTACAGAACGGCACCACCATTGGGTTATTAATAGTCTCGCGATACAAGTTCAGTGCCTTCAAACGTTCGAGTATTATTTTGCGGCAGGCGAAACGTTTCATGCCCGTAAATTCTCCGTAATTTCCAATGATGAAACCGTCATCGTTGAAGATCGTAATGAAGGGCAAATTGCAACGCTTGCCCACTTCATAATCGTTTGGATCGTGCGCGGGCGTAATTTTCACAGCGCCAGTACCGAAATTCATATCCACGAAGTCATCGCAAACGATGGGTAAACGACGATCGCAGAATGGATGTTTAACATGCTTGCCGTGCAGATGCTTGTAACGCTCATCCTGTGGATGCACAGCGACAGCCGAGTCACCGAGCATTGTCTCGATACGTGTGGTGGCGACAACGATTTCTTCGTCAGAGTCCTCCACTTTGTAGGCGAATTTAATAAGGACACCGAATTCAACCTGTTGGTAAAGTAAATTTTTTTTTAATAATTTTTATAAAAATATAAAATTCTTAACTAGTTTTAACTTCAATTTAAAAATAATTGAAGTTATTACATTTAACTTACCTTCTCCTCATAGCCTGGAATCGAAAAGAACGTTCTGCCAGGAATATCAATCTTATCCACTTCGATATCGGAAATAGCCGAACGCAGAGCGCACGACCAATTGACCAGACGTGAGCTGCGATAAATGCTGCCGTCCTCGTGCAGACGCACAAAAGCCTCCGTAACGGCACGACACAACTTTGGATCCATTGTAAATGCGGTACGCGTCCAATCATACGACGAACCAAGAGACTTCAACTGATCGTAAATGCGTACACCTTTTTCCTTGCGCCAATCCCAGATTTTCTCGATAAATTTTTCGCGTCCCAAATCATGACGCGTCAACTGCTCCTCACGCCACAGTTTCTTCTCCACCACAACCTGAGTGGCAATGCCTGCATGATCGCAACCGGGCACCCAAAGAGTAGTACGTCCCTTCATGCGATTATAGCGTGTAATAGCGTCCTCGATGGCGTTTGTCAGCGCATGACCCAAATGCAAGGAGCCCGTCACATTAGGCGGCGGAATGACCATAACAAAGCGACCGTTCGGATTGGGATCGGAAATGCTTTTGCGCTAGAATTAACGAAAATAATACATTTTAATTATTTGTATACTTAACAAATTTTATAATTTGTTTTATATTTATTAAACAAAAAATATCCGCAAATCAAATTCTGATGTAATTTTCCAAGGCTGTGCAAAATCAATGCAGCTTTAAAAAAAACTTAAGCTTGGATTAGCATGACGCATGATTAATAAATTTAAATAAAAATACTAATATTAAATAATCAAAACAAACGCCTAGTTATCAATTTAACTTACTCCATATTCCGGTGTAAAGAAGCCCTGTTTCTCCCACCAACTGTACCACTGCGCCTCCACATATTTCGGACTATAAGCATCAGGCAGCGGACTCAAGACATCTTTCATCTCACCGGCATCGGTGTTGGCTGTGTACACAGCAGCCTCTTTCGCTTCTTTGGCTTTTTTCTGTAATTTAAATAATTAAAAATTACCGCAAAGCAAATCATTAACAACTCAATATTGTGTAGCAACAACTTTCACCAAACTGATTGCCAGCAATGCAGCACAACAATAGATGCCCCTCGGCGTCACTCGAACCCGCCCGAATCAAATAGTCCAATGCACACACACTCACCTCGGGCTTCTCCTTCTTTTCTGTGGCTGCGGCAGGCGCTGTAGCCTTCTTGTCTAATTTCGCTTGTAACTTGGCCAACTTCGCAGCTTTCTGCGCCTCTTTTTCCAGTTGTTTGGCTGTTTTTGGTGGTCCACCTGCACCATCGGTGGTGGTGACTTCAGCCGCGTCACCATTTAATTGCTGCTGTTCGGGCATCTTTTCGTTACTGTTCTGATAAATTGTTTGAGTATAGTTCTTTTTATCTAATTCCGCTAATAGGAAGATGCAATTTATTACGAAAATATGCAATTAATTGCGAAGTACGACCACAACTACACGAGAGGATGACGACAAAACGACAACGTGCACAAACTCGGAAAATATTCTAATAAGAAGGTGTTCAAATCACCCTGTCTTCTTATTGTCATTCGTGAAAGTGCTGAACAAAATCTGGCAGCACTGTTTAGTGTCCAAAAAAAAAATTCGATGACAAACACCCTGCGTCTCTCATTTGACATTTCTTTTCCAACGAGAACTTTTCTTTCTCATTTTTCTTTTGTTTGCGGAAAATTATTTTACCTGAAAAAATCGAGCACTTCTAATGCAATAAAAATGCGCTAAACAAGTTTAAAACATCGCGATAAATCACATTAAATCAGTAAGAACAACAACAATAATCTAATAAGCAAATAGCAGCACTAGCAACAACAAGAACTGCACACGCACTCACCCCCCAAGAACCATGTCTTCCACAAGCGAACTTAAGAAGCTATCGGAGGAGTCGTTGCTGCAGCCACCCGAAAAGGTCTTTGACATTATTTGCAAGTTGGGTGAGGGTAGCTACGGCTCCGTTTACAAGGCGTTGCACAAGGAGAGCAGCTCGATTGTGGCCATAAAACTGGTGCCGGTAGAATCAGATCTGCACGATATTATCAAAGAAATCTCAATTATGCAGCAATGCGACTCACCCTATGTGGTCCGCTATTATGGATCCTATTTTAAGCAGTACGATCTTTGGATCTGCATGGAGTACTGCGGCGCCGGCAGCGTCTCAGACATAATGCGTTTACGCAAGAAGACGCTGACAGAGGACGAGATTGCCGCTATTCTATCGGATACATTGAAAGGTTTGGTATATTTGCATTTGCGTCGCAAGATTCATCGCGACATCAAGGCTGGCAATATTTTGCTAAATACGGAGGGCTATGCAAAACTGGCGGATTTCGGTGTCGCCGGTCAGTTGACAGATACAATGGCCAAGCGGAACACGGTTATTGGTACGCCCTTCTGGATGGCGCCGGAGGTTTGTTGTTAATTTTAATTATTTCTTAAAATGTGATTAAATATTTATATATTTAATCAATTTATTAAAACTCATAAACAAAAGTCAAATGATTTTTTAATAAATGGTTTTTAGTATTTAATTAATTGATTTAGATTTAATTTATTGTTTCCAGACAATTAATTGTTTTTATCGATAAAATAAAGTAAATAATTCAAAAAAATTTTAATCAGATTAAACTAAAATATAATATATTTTGTCAGGTCATTGAGGAGATCGGCTACGATTGCGTCGCCGACATTTGGTCTCTTGGTATAACCGCACTCGAAATGGCTGAGGGCAAACCGCCCTACGGCGACATTCATCCGATGCGCGCCATCTTTATGATACCACAAAAACCGCCACCATCGTTTCGAGAACCCGATCGCTGGAGCACCGAATTCATTGACTTTGTCAGTCTCTGCCTGGTCAAGAATCCCGAGGAACGCGCCACTGCATCGGATCTGCTCGAGCACGAATTTATACGCAACGCTAAGCATCGCAGTATTTTGAAAATAATGATCGAAGAGACGTGCAACATACGCGAACAGCAACGTCGTGCTGGCGGTCCGGGCATGAGTCAAGCGCGCGGTCTAGCGACACAGCAAGAAGAACAGCTGATGGCTGGTGCAGCAGGTGATGAAGATGGCGGCGAATTACAAGCCGAAACCGTGAAGACATTCATTGACGATCCGGGTACTTTAGTGCCAGAGCAGTTTGGTGAATATCAACAGGCGTCGGCGGCCGGTTCGGATGCCACAATGATTGCACATGCCGAGCACAGTGGCGATGGCGGCACACTGCGAGGCGGTCGCGGCATTGCAGCTGGCATGGGCACCGCTGGTGGCAATTCAGCCGATATTGCCGTAGACAGCGGCACACTTGTCGAACTGGAATCGAATTTAGGTGAGTGTGAATTTTAGAGGTTTGGTGAGTATTTAAAGGGAATAAAATTTGTTTACTGAAATTATGTAAAATCTAGGTACAAATTTATATGATATTATTTTCTACTTCACCAGGCACAATGGTCATTAACTCCGATTCGGATGACTCGACAACAGCCAAACGCAACGATTGCAATAAGCCACGCTATCGTCCACAGTTCCTCGATCATTTTGAGCGCAAAAATGCCGTCACAGATCCCACCGCTGGCGACAACAAATCTACAGAATACTCACCGGCGGCAGCAATTGCTGCTGCCGCTGCTGCGGGCAATCCACACCAACATCCCCACGCGCAACTGCTTCAATCGCAGCAGCAATCACAACCTAATGCGTCACAGCAACAGTCTGCCTCCTCCTCCACGAATGCCAACTCAAACGATGCCAATTGGGAGAATAACATGGAAATGCATTTCCAACAAATCTCCGCCATCAATCAGTATGGCCTGCAACAGCATCAGCAACACTTGCAACAGCAGCAACAACAACAACAGGCGGCCGCTGCTGCTGCCGCTGCCTACTACGGTGATCCGCACCAGCATATGCTCGCGTTGAACAATCAACAGAATTTGCTGCGTAGCCAACAACAACAACAACAGCCACCACCGCCTGCCTATCAGCAGCATCATTTGCACGCGCAATCGCACAGCTTTGTCGATGGGGAGTTTGAATTTCTAAAATTCCTCACCTTTGACGATCTTAATCAACGGCTGAACAACATCGACTCCGAAATGGAGAAGGAAATCGAGGAACTGAATAAGAAATACAACGCCAAGCGTCAGCCAATTGTCGACGCCATGAATGCGAAGCGAAAACGCCAGCAAAATATCAACAATAATCTAATCAAAATTTAATAACTATTATTTTCACATAAAACAATATGTTTAAAAATTTTATGCGGTTTTGGTTTTGGTTTGCGTCGTTGGTTTATTTCTTTATTGGAAAGCGCAAATGGCATAGCTTTATATTCTATATACGAAATTATTGAAAATTGTGAACGAAACGAAACAATGCTCCAAGTTTGCTATAACAAGGCTGAGAGGATACTACAAGTGCAAGCAGCCGCTTAAGTTGCATATCAACAATTGCTCATTTATATATTGGAAGTTTAAATTAAAAAAAAAAAACATAAAAAAAGAAATTAAATAACGTCGCAAATGCCGATTATTGAAATACTTATTTTAACATATGTATTGAAAATATTCACACTATAGTGCTGCCTGCCCTCTTCCTATCGAACGAAATTTATTATTTTTTAAACTAGATTGGTTCTACCGAACTACCTACATTTATTATTTACAACCACTCGAAAACGCACTTTCGTTGAATTTTTAACGCAAGTGAATTTCGACACAAAATATGAACAAATTACGTTAAAAACAAAACGAAACGAAAACAAACAAACAATTATAAACACGTTTTTATTTAGAAAAGCACCATCGTAACCTTATCTCGAAATAACATAACACATTAACAATTGAATTTATACAGATACTTTAGCAATAAAAAAGGAAATATTAAAGAATATCGCAAACTCTTAAAAAATATTTATAAATTTTAACAATATTAAATATTTGAGATATAAATGCACAGGAAAATAAAAAAAAAAGAATCGCCACATTTCGTAATGCGTATTTTTCTAAACATTATTATTATTACTCTTAGTAAATAGTCTTAGTTATTACCGAAGCAAACAACAACAAAAATTATACATACTACCAATAATGCAACATATGGCATATACATATATACATATATTACAATATATTTTACCCCTCCAGTTTTAAAATGTAAATAAAGAAACATTTTTAAAAACCATTTGAAATTTAATCGATCTATGCGTTGAGGTGTTTGTAAATAATCGTTAATTTATTTTTGATTTGTTTAATTTTAGTTTGAGTCGGGTAATGAAAAGTTAAGTTTGCAGACAAAATCGTTACTTAAATGCTGAACTACCAGAGCAAAGGAGAAAATGTGTTAAATTAATGAAACAACTTTTGTTATTGGCAATTGGACAATTTGATAGCACGGGTTTGCAGTATGAGCTGCTAGCAACAAAACGTCAATGAGGTTGAGCACTTTTCAGGTTCCAGCGGACTGTAGAAAGATTAAACTGAGACTGGGACAAGCCTTTCTGTTTCAAATTTTGTAATGTGTTTCCAAACATTTATATTACATCCAAAAGATATAGAACCATTTCGAACTTCGTCAAATGAATGCACCACACAGAGAAAATAAAGTTCGACAAGCGATTGTATTATTATCATTTTGTATTTTTCTTTTTTTATTACAAAAAATATTATGCAAATTGAATTATAAAAAAATTAAACATACATAAGTAAGAAAAATACTATAATCAAATCCAAATGGTTTCTGTTTTAAGGTAAACTTAAACATGCACTTATTAATTAGGGGACAAACGCAGCAACAACTTATTATTTGTGGCTGCGTTGATTGGAAAGGAAAGCCAAATGTCCTTTCGGACATTTATTTGCATAATGTCCCTGCTGTCCACATTTAAAGCAGGTTATCTCCTCCAGTGGCTTCGACAGTTTCACCGTATTCGAATTATGTTGATAATTATTTTCGCCCATTTCGCTCTTCGCCTCTTGCAAACCCTGAATGTTGCGCATTGGATTGTAGCGTCTGCCATCGTTGTTCTCGCCGAGCTCTTGTTGAACTTTTCGGCATGCCGACGCCTTATGCCCTAGTTCGCCGCAAAAATGACATGTCGGTTGTTTCTTGAGTAGCTGCTCTTTTGTAACATCCGATATCGGTGGCAACTCGAAACGAGGATGCATATATTTGCAGTTCGGTCCGTCGATACAAAGACCCGCCAAGTAGTTGGTGCATAGCACTCGTCGAACATGCCGATGTCGGCAATGCGGACCATGGCGACAAAAGCCGCGATCATACCATGGGCAATCCTTCATTTTGCTCTCCGGATCAATGTGCTGAAAGGGACATTCCTTGTTGTGGCAAGCATTAAAGCGCGAATAGAAATAACATTCGGGCATTTTGGTCATATCGAATTCATGCAAGAATTCACATTGATCCCCCTTCTTGCACAATCCTCGCAGCCAATGTTTGCACACGATTGTGCGATCTCCACGTATATGCCGGAATGGACACGATGAACCCTGAGGACACTCGTAACCATTCTTTGAGTTTAAAAATTGACAAACGGCCGCAGTGGATTTATCCATGCCCGTGAATGGCAATGAAATTGCGCCACTTTGATCAATTAGATCCCGTTCTATTTTGAAGTCCAGATTAAGCACACTTGCCAGTAACAGTTCCATTATGCTGTAATAAAAAATAGGAAACATTTTAAAAAACCGAAATTAAAAGTTTGTTGTCTGCATTTGTACTGTTAGTACCGACCTTAGATTCGTTAGTTATTCTTTATTTATAAAATATTGTATCTGCAGCGGTGTATTCTGCAAACGGAAGTTCTTGCCTTTAAGCTGCGACTTGCTGTTTTGAGAAACAAATTTTATTTATGTTAATAATTTAGATTTTGTTTGATTCCGATTTTGTTTGTAAACGCCGATTTCAGATAATGTACAATTTTTTAAAATTCAGTGGCGTACCTTAAATCTTGCCATGAGTTGTCTTTTATCGGTTAAGGGTATTAACATATTAAATTTACAATTTCATTCTTCGCGTTTTGCTTTCCAACACCGAGTCATTTAAATTATTGTACAATGAGTAATTTATTTGGAATTCACTTGGCAACAATCCCGAACTCAACACTTGTGCAAATGAAGTTGGTGTCTGGAAAGTAAAACTTTTTTATTTATACACTATACTACGCCTTTTGGTATTTATTTTGTATGCTGTGAGGCGATCAGCTGTTATGACAAAATCAGCTGTTTTGGAAAGATAACAAGCATTGTTGCCATATTTACAGTTTTGACTGTACATTAAAATTACAGTTTCCTAAAAAAAACTGCAGTTGTTTTTTTAATACCTTTTGATAAAATCCAAAGTTTCAAATCTATCTATATATATAAAAATTAATGTTTTTTCTTCGACGTCCATTATTTGGGAAATTAATATTAATATTAATATTAAAATTAAAATTTTTCACTTTATATTTAAGTTGATATGGGTATTGTTCACAACTTCACCAAAAATGGGCGTGGTTAGATCAATTTAAATTAAAAAAGCAACAAATATTTTAATTAATGCAATGATAGAAACTTAGATATCGAAAACTTTTACGAAATCGTTTTAAAAATTAATTAATTTTTTTCTATCGACATAATCTTTTATTTTGTTAAAATAAATATTGAATTATATTACAAACAAAAAATATATATGCAAAATTATCTTGCACCACGTGCGCGTATGGACCTCAGGTTATAAAGAGTTCGGTCTTCCACCTATAATGGTCATGGGGAGTCATTATTTGTATGATTCTTCTACATAAATACATACGTGTGAGCAACATCTACTTGTATTCGTTCCTTAATCTTGAAATTGCTTCGTCCTCCAAGAAGATTTTCGTTAAACAATTTGCAGATTGAGACGTTGAGTACTGTTACTCAATGGAGCAGATAAAATTTCATTATTGAAAGAAACTATTCCATTTGGTCATGTGTTCTCTCGTTCAACTCGGGCTGCATACAGTGCACATCTATATTGGATAAAGTCGGTGCTCAATAGGACATAGTCTCCCTGACAGTATTTTTCCCGACGCATTCGACACATAGATATAAATTTAAAACGGTTGCACACATACATTACTCCCTCTTTTTCCCTTCCCACTAACCTATAGCACTGTGCTTTGCATGTATAGGGGACATCGCGTGAGTACTGGTTAAGACTTAAAAACATAAAAACAAAACAGGATTAGAAATAATGTTATATGCATCAGAGTCTAATTACTATAAAACGCTCGAGAAACATTTGCAGGTTGTGAAAATGTAAACCATCAATATACATTTAATGCTAACAGCAGCTTACACAGTTTCCACAGTTTTAACAGTCACTTCTGTTTGGACAGTCGAGCGGTTATTTACCTAACACTTTACCAACAATCGGAGGAGGTTTTGAATATATAAAAAAAAAATAAAATTGCATTTAAAGCAGGTAATGTCCTGCACTTAGAGCGGTTGTTCACTTACTACTTAGTTTGATACCTTTACCAACAATCGGAGGAGGCTTTGAATATATAAAAAAAATTAAATTGCATTTAAAGCAGGAAATCTCCACCAGTGGCTTTGAAAGTTTAACCGTATTGGAATTATGTTGATAATTATTATACCAACCATTTAATGCAAAATAGCAAAAAAGACAATATTTCATTAAATATATATACAATAGCAAACTAAAATTTAACATAATGGAAAATTGTTCATTGTTTAAAAAAAAGAAAACTCAAAAACTGTTTTTATTGTTGTTTTCTATTAAAAGGATAAAGGTGGGGTAAGGTTAAAAAAAGTTCAAGCCAAAAACTGTTTTTTTTTGTTTATTGTTTTTATGTTTTTAAAGAAAGAAACATTTCTAACAACATTCCATCTAATCCAAAACATTCTCATTGCCATTCTCTGATTGTCATCGACTGACAAATTTTGT